>CM068380.1:1456174-2056174 GCA_034770075.1 Aralia elata | reverse complement strand
GAAGTCGAAGCAGGGGCTGATTAGAAGAGGACCCCTCAGGTTCATACTATTGATTATTTTTTTAAAGGTAATTTTGGCCCCTTGAATGTATAGATTATATTCACACATGATACGCCCAGTTTCTGGCTCTTCTTTATTATTAACTAGCCTTTCCATGCGTGGGAGATGATTAGTTTTCTTTATAATTAGCCAGTCTTTCCAACTTTATCAAGTTACCATGAGCATTGTCTATCCATATACATTAGCATGTAGCCTTGAGGGGTCCTTGACCCTTGCAGTTTTCAATATCTAGCAATCTTTTGTGCATTCAAAAATATCAAATCTCCTATGCCGAGTCGATATGTTAATGGTATAATGAAACCTTAATTTTTATATAGCCTACGCTTTAAGATATCAACCTCAAGAGATCATGTACGTCTATCATCCCTGGTAGTTGGACATTTCTCCAAAGATTCTTACAAAAATTGGAGAAATTTAAAAGACCTCGTTATTGCAACTAAATAAAAAAAAATGGGAGGTCAAAAAGGTAAAAGAGGAGATACAAGCAACTACTAGCATCAGACCAGTGTTCTAGAAACACTTTTGAAGAAGAAAAGTGTCTTACAGAAAAATGTATAAATTGCACATTGTTAACTACTTAAATAGGATCAACTACTTTTTGGGAAAAAAAATAAATCTTTAAGGTACTTACGTTGGGTCCACACTCCATTGTGGGCAAAATGGGAACTTATTTATACTCTCTAGTCTCTACTCTACTTCTGTTTTTCTTAAGTTGTGTAAAAAGTGTACTTGCAACATCTTTTTTGGGGGGACGGAGGGAGTGCTTGTCAACAAATAAAACCTGTTTTGTTTAGTTTCGTCTCTTGTTCTCCTTTGTATACATTTCTGTAGAACCTTCTTTCTCATTATTTTTTTGTAAAGAGAGAGAAGTATTTAATCAAGTTAAAGCTGTTCGAGAACAACTTCCTTCATTCAGTCCTTGTTAAGAACTGCCAGACAAGTGGCAATAGAAAATTTTCTTTTTAAATTTTGTTTGTAGGTCATTTTAACTCGTCATGTTCTTCCAATATTTGTTTAATGGTCATACAGCCTTTTTTTTTTTGGCATGTATATCCACAGAGCACCGGCTCTCTCCAGATCGTGATCGCTGCAGCTTTGGAAGGTCATTAACTGGGGTGGATAGTTCAATCTTGAATCCTGTTGGAGATTCGGGATGCACAGAAAGCAATGTTAATGTATTCTCTACCTGCCCGAGTGAAGTTCTAGGCCAACCAAATATGACTGCGGCTGTAGCAGGTACTGGTTCTGAAAATGTTGCAAGTCAACTTGTCACAGGCGCTAGTGCTTTCAGGCTTATACAAGACTATGCTTCTGATGATAGTTCTGAAAGTGATCATGAGCCTTTTCCTGAAGATGTTGGTTATGCACCAGTCTCACCATCAGTTAAAGCTGGTGCTGCACATTTGGACAGTGAAATGAGTTCTGATTTTGTGACAGATGTAGGATCAAAGGGTATTTTAGAGCCTGAGAAGGGAAGTAATTTATCTTGTGTCGTGGCATGCTCTGGTAGTATGCCGTCTATGTCATTGGAGTCTTCAATAGAGTTGCAAGGAGCTGCTCAAAAGGTTGATACAACATTAATTGTAAAAGCTGAAAAACCTGAGGATAATTGCCATGTAAATCAAGAATCCATCAACGGTGGTATTTCTGACAAGGCTTTTCAACAGAAGGCTTTCAAAGGTGGTGGTGTTGGTGCTGCCCCTGAGAGTGGCAAGTCTCACAGGGAAGATGTTGAGTGTACAACTACTCAGCTGAAAGTAGATGAGTTTGGGAGATTGGTCAGAGAAGGTGCTAGTGACAGCGACTCTGATGATTTACGTTACAGTAGGAGTCATGGTAAAAGAGGTCGAAGTAGGAGTCGCAGCCGATCTCCTCATGATAGGAGGAAGAGGAGTCCACGGAGAAGAAGGGAGAAGCGTAGCCGGTCACCCAGGTATGTATTCTTGTTCAGGTTTTACGGTCATTTTGCTTTGTCTGCTGTAATTGTTGTATGATCTTTTGGGAATTTCACTTCTTTTGCCAGCTGATGACTTGTACATACACACACACACACACACACACATATATATATATATGTATCAATAGATTGATTGCCTGATGCGTGACTGCAAATTTGCAATTTGTTGTTGGTTGCATTTCAGCCGGTCTCCTAAGAAACGGAGAAGCAGGAGCAGATCTCCATTTCGGCGAGGGGGCGAGTATGGTAGTGACAAAATAAGACGTGATAAAGGTCAGCGTCCAGATTGCTTTGACTATAAACGAGGAAAATGCTACCGTGGGGCCTTGTGTCGTTATATGCACAATGACTCTAATAAAAGTGATGTATCAAGGCGCTATAAAAGCAAGTATCAAGAGGTTCCACCTAGTCCAAAGAGTTTTGAAAAATCAGTTCATGAGCATGACGAAGCCAATAGCAGAGAGATGCAGCTTTCTCAGGTTATGTCTAGAAACAGTATCGGTCCTTCAAAGGATGGCAACATCCATCATAAAGTAGTAGTTTCTTCAAGAAATGTTTCTGATGAAGTCAAGAGCCGAGACATGCAGCTTTCTCAAGATCTGTCTGGAAGCAGTCGCAGTCCTTCAAAGGATTGCAACATCTATCGTAAAGAAGTAAATGTTTCGGACGAAGATGTTATTTCTGTTGCTGAACCTGTGAGGGCTCGAGAAGAAACAGCTCAAATTCAAAAAACACAACATAAAGAAGAAGAGCCAGTGGCGTCTACCATTCACATTCCTGGGAGTAGAGATTGTCTGGAAGCAGGAGCGACCCTTCATCAAGTTGATAGTTTTGCTGACAGTTTCGTAACTGATGCTGATGCCGGAATGTTACCTCATGGAAAAACATGTCATGCTGTACAGTCATCCTCTGAGAAATCAGCGATTCAGAAGTCCCAAACTAATCTTTCTGGTCCAATGCTTCAAATGGCTGATTATCAACCTCGACAGATGGATGGCCCTTCTGATTCGTCACTCGTGCAGGCATCAAAAGCCATCCAGAGCCTGCTTTCTGTAGGTGAACCTCATTCAGCTCAGTCATATCCTGCTACAGGTTCTGCAAGCAAACCGTATTCATCTCAGCATCTTGGTGCAGGGGAGTTGTCTCCTAATAATCCACATCAGCTTTCCCAATTGCCACCTCCCCCTCCCTCAATTTCACAAGCTGTAACTGCTCCACTTCCGCTACAGCCGCTCAGAGATTACAACATGATGCCACCAACTGCAAAACATCCATCCCACCTTACTTTATCAGATAATTTTCCTCCCCATCAAGCTCCACTCCCCGCTCCACTGCCCCACCAACATGCTCATTTCTCTGGACCGCCAAACTTTGCTTGGAACTCTTTGCTGCCACCACCACCACCACCGCATCTGTCTTATGTTAATGATTCAACTGTGCATGCAGCATCTGCCTCGCATGGTGTCCTTTCATTGCAGTTTCAGCAAAATCAGCTGCCCTTTAGGAATGACTATCCTCCTCAGATGCTTGTTAGGCCCTATCCAACAGAACTGCCATCTAGTTCACAGGTTGGTGAGTTTCATCATGGGACCTACCCTCAGATGCAAGACCCTAGTCGACCTTTATCCCACATGGAGGATCTTAATCCAGCAAGGAGAATGCAATCATTTGGTGGTGACACTCTGCATTCGGGTGAACGTCTTTCTTCATATTCTCAGAGTCATGGTTACTTGCAGCAGCCTTCCTACGGTTTGCAGCACCCTACGACTGATAGTGTCTCTGTACATGTGGGCGAGCCTGGGAAGATCAGTTCTGCATTGTCAAGAGACGCATCAAATTTGTTTGACAGAAATCAGCCATCTGGTGTGTCCGATTTTCGTGGATCAAGAATTCCAACTTACTACAATCCTTATGCATCTACTTTTGAACAGCCATCAAGTTCCAAAATCAGCTCTAATGTTTCCAATCAAGGAAAGGGCATGCCTTACAGTAATACGTATAACGATCCATTCAGTTTGAGTCATGTTCCAGTTGATGGGCAAGGTGTTGGCAGTATTGGCTCAGAAAGCATGACTTGCTCTCCAAATTCAGCGGCTGTTAAGAAAATGTTACCTAGGTCCAGTGGTGACAATTATGATCCACTCTTTGACAGCATTGAACTGTCCTCAAACTCATTCAGGACATCTGATAATTATCAAAAACGTGAAACAAGCATTATGTTGAGTCTCAGTGGCTCAAACAAGCCATTGAATTTAGTAGAAAACACCAAGCAGAGAGAGGCTGGAGCTGTTGTTTTATCTACATCACCAGACAATGATGAATATGGTGAGACTGCAGATGCTGAAGTGGGTGCTGTAGAAAATGGAAGCCCAAGTGATCCAACTGATGAACCCAACACAGCTGCAGGGGAGATTGAGATTGATCAGGTTAAGACGCAAGAGAAAAACAATAAGGGCAAGGATTCCAGATCAATGAAACTTTTCAAGGTTGCCCTTGCTGATTTTGTTAAAGAGGTCTTAAAGCCGTCTTGGCGACAGGGTAACATGAGCAAGGAGGCTTTTAAGACCATTGTCAAGAAAACCGTCGATAAGGTGTCTGGAGCTATGAAAAGCCACCAAGTACCCAAGTCCCAGGCAAAGATAAACCACTATATTGACTCGTCACAGAGGAAATTGACTAAACTTGTGATGGTAAGCCTTTAGTTGTTATTTATTTTTGATGACCATCGAACTTTGAATTTATCAGCGCCTCAAAGCATATAATTAACTACATAAAGAAACATTTATTCACAAATAATAAAGTAATAATTGGGCCAGAATAGTGTGCTTTTAATTACCGTGCTTGGCCACAGGTATAAATACAACATTTGAGACCCACTGCTAGTTTAGTTTTTGTAATGATATTCCAATGGTGTAGAATCAAGATAAATATCTTATTGACACCATTATTTTTAAATTTTCAATAAGAGAAGGTGCATCAAGCTCATTTTTTAATTTTGGGTTTTGTAATCTATTCCGATGAGAGAGAGAGAAAGCTCCTGCACGCGGGGAGGGGGGGGCGTGGGGTGGGGTTGGGGTGGTTGGAGGGGATTGTGAACTGGTGGGCATGTAACCTTCAAAGCCACCGTTTGTATGAAGATTTTAGTACTTGTATTCATAGTTTCTGTATAAAAGCTTGTCGGGACTTGGTTGCCTAGCTTAAATGGATCGGAGCTCCACTGTTTAGGTCGATTTCTAAAATTCTAACAGTTTGTTAGGTATGTTTTTTTGTCATGGAAAGATTTGATTTGAACAGTTTGTTACTTCTTGCATTTTTACCAAGTTAAATCATTGTTCTCACAAAGTTTATTTGCAGGGCTATGTTGATAAGTATGTCAAAGTTTAAAGATTAATCAATTGTGGCTTGCATTCATGGTGGCAAAGAATTTGTTTGACATGTAAGTTCTCTCCGTGTCTGTGGTGGTCTTTTTGAATGTGTGGGCGCTCATCCATGTGCCTGTTGTTGTATATCCGACTATTGGATTCCTTTCCAGTTATATTGCGTATGTTGTCACTTGTCTGACAGAGTTGCTGGAATGGGGATAACTGATTGCTTGATGCACTTGTGTGAATAGTGCCTGCTAATCATGTGCATGACGTGAATGCCCAAAAAGTAATCTTTATTTATGGGAGGTAGTTTAATTCAAACCTTAGAAAAGTTCCAAGGAAGCTCCCCAAATTGTATGTAATGCGTTTCTTTGAAATTAGATTAGCGAGTTTCTCTTTTTGTTGATATATTTCTGTCTAATGTTTCATGTTTGTTGAGGTTTTTGTTCCTTAAATATATGATTGCATACCATTAGTTTGAAATATTGAATTAAAAGATTTCCTTTATAAGAAATACTACCTCTAAGACGCCCGGACAAAAAATCTACAGATTTTTTCTAATAGAAAAGGAATATATTTATAAAAAGATGTTACAAAAATGATAGCCGGAGGATGATAAATTCTCCTAAATTAGAGAAGTTGGAAAATTAAATCCTTAGAAAAGAGGGCTGCCATCCAATCCTTCTGAAAATATGAATATGAAATTGTACCAAAAGTACCCATCTCTGAAGACCGCAAAGAAGATAGGAAGTAACTGTCTTGAAGATGACAGACAAAGTTGTCGCTAAAAATCCGAGCAATCACTTCTGTTCAAATACCCCAGGGTATTGCAATACATTGATCAATCACTTCTGTCCACATACCCGCGAGTATTGTAATACATCGACATCGTCAGAACACCTGGTTCTCTCTCTTCTTGACGATTAGGAATTTAGAGATCTTAATGTTGCAAGACAAGTGTGGAGGCTAATTTCCTTGCAATTTGTGCTACCAAATTGTTGTAACATAACCACTCTTTTGTTGGTTGTTGACCAACAAAAAGCATGGGAAGAATCAAAGGTAGACTCCCCAAATAGGAAGGTGCAAGTTTATGGTACATATGGGTAGAGTTCAGAGTTGAGGCTGACAATGTTTTCGGAAATAAGTTACTTTTGATTCCTGTAGGTATCACCTAGATGGATAGATTTTCTCTTTAGAAGGCATTTTTGTCAAATTTCTCATTGGATTTCTTATTTTTGGACGTTTGAGGAGACTCGGGTGTGTCCTCAATCTTTGGGGGACTTTTTGTTGATTAATTTATGATTTTGCATCATCAAGAGTCTGGTATAATGATCAGTTACTGGCAACAAAATGTGAAGTTGATTATTGTAACCTCCAAATAGAATAGATACTATAAATTCGAATCTTAATTAGAGTTTGGAATGACATTGCAGGTTCTAAACAACTCTCAAACTCCAAATATACATGGTTGGAAAAAGAAACTAGACAAATTACTTGTTCTGCCACAGTGCCACTGAGTATGCCAGAGTTGAACCGTAACATTATAAATAAACGAATTTACGATTAGAGAACTTATCGAACATCTAATTTCTAGGTTTCACTATGCAAAAGTTTTTGAATTGTGACGATCAATGTGATCAATGACAAACCGATGTTTAGAGATTTCTTACTTAGTTTGTTGTTGCAATTAAGTTCATTTCCTCCGAAAGGACATTTGATTGTTGTCATTGGATAGACTCTTGGGATTTCCGAAGTGTCGATGGCTCCTGATGCAATGAGTGGCATAGCATTGCTTTAAAATATAGTGGAATTTCTATCTTAAGGTTATTGGCAGCACCTTATCCCTACTAGAAGTTGCTATTTTGTCTTCAGTTAACTGGACTAAGAAGGTGCTTAAAATTGTTCAGCTTCTTAATAATGGACTCTGCAGAATGACCACAATATACTTTGTGTAACTGATTTGTCTTTATCAATATCTGCTTGCCTCAATTGTTTTGATTTGCCTGATGTGGAAGGCTGATGTGGTCGGGTGTGAGCTATTTAACAGAGTTTAAAACAAGGTGTAGGCACTCGCGTAGGCTCCTGCTGCCCAACCTTAGTGAGTAGCTGCTAGGCGTCTGCCTAGCTGCTTAGGGGTTGACCATCCAAGGTCATTGCTATTGCCATCCACCACCATCGTTGCAACTTGTTTCCTCTGCCCAACCTTAGTGAGTAGCTGCTAGGCGTCTGCCTAGCCACCTAGGGGTTGACCATCCAAGGTCATTGCTATTGTCATCCACCACCATCGTTGCATCTTGTTTCCTCCTCTTCCCTAAAGAATGAGTCGTTACGATCTATTTTCTTTTAATAGATGGGATGGGATAACGTTATATTATCCTTTTGATTTATTTAAAATTACTAGCAAGTGCCCCAAATTTTTATCACAATTCAAACTTGGCCCCATAATTTGATAATCAAGTGCCCAAGATGTAGTTTTGACTAACTGAACTGAATGTTCTTTCTTGCATGAATTTTGCTGGTCATGCGGATCCTCGTTTATCTATTGGTACTTCTGAGTGTTGATTATGTCTCATTGTGCGCGTGCTAGCTCATTCAATTGCTTTAAGTTTCTTTTCCTGATGGTAAAAAATGATCTGATTATAGTTCTTAGTACTTTGTTTGAAAGCTTGACTTGAAGATTTTGTTTTCACATTGCTCAGGTGAGACCTACCATCAAAATTGGCAACTTTTTAATGTTTAATTTTGTCAGCGTAAGGCAAACTTCCGATTGACTTCAAAACGGAATTGAAACCTGAAATATTGCCAATGGTATGATATCCAAACAAATGAATGGGATTTCAATATTGTCGTTTATAGTATATACTCCTTTAGTCCCAAAACACACACACTCGATCTAAGCCACCGTCAAGGTTCGAAACTAGAATCCTCACCAGGCACAAGCCAAGATGCAATAATTGCTGAAAAGATTGCAGATACATTCCTCTTTTAATGCCCCGGATTTATTTTGTTCTCACCTATCCTCAACCACTATCACTGTCATCATCTCAATGCAGGTAGTTAGGAATTGAATGGACTGTAGCAATGTTGTGACCTAACCCCCCCCCCCCCCCCCCCCCCATTTCAATAAGCTTCTAATACATCATCATGTTCTTATTTGCTTGTCACTAATATATATATATATATATATATATATATTCTTTTTTCCTAGAACTTTTCAATACATAATTGAGATAAAAAGATGTTTTACAATAATAAGCATGCATGATATATAATATCTAGATGAGTTAATAAACATGTCCAACATATAATTAGTTAATGAACATGTCCAACATATAATATGTAGGACGTTGATCAGTAATTAAATGTGGCATGAATTAACTTCCTAAATAGAAGAACGATTAGTGTATTGTGTGTTGTATGTCAGATGACGTTTTACTCATGTGACATATAATATATTGGACGAGTGAATAAATATCGGCCTTCATATATAAGAGGTTGGTTAGCAATTAACTTCGGCCATGGATTTTATATATATATATATATATATATATATATATATATATATATATATATATATATATATATATATATAACACTAAAAATATGGTTGCATGTGCCTTCACCAACTTCAGTCTTAAAAAGAGCATTGTTGAATGTTGAACGTGCCTTCGTTTAATGTGTATGTAAATGCATCACTTAGTAAAAGGAAGCCTCCTTTCTTGAGAATTGGTTTTCATTTTGGGACAGAGGGAGAATATAACGTATGTATTATGTTATTATATATACTATATATACTTATATTTCATCTATCTTAAAATTAGAGATATATATTTTTTAATTTGTTTTGAACTTAGATATATATTTTTATTTTAAGACTATAAAATTACATGATATTTTTAATTTGTTATTATTATTTTACTGTCATTTTTAATATCAAACATCCCAGTTGGATTCCTAACTAATACTAAAGTTATATTTGAGAATATAAAATTATTTTTAAAAATCGTTTTGCAATGTATCTGTAATTTTAATTTTAGAACGGGAAGGGATTAAATGCTTTTTACCTAACTATACTATAAGTAAACTTATAAACACCTAACTATATTTTTTTTCCTTACAGTCAACTAACTCAACTTTTATTTTCTTACAAAAATTTAAATTTTTGTCTTGGTAGTTAAAGTTTTTAACGGAAATTTAATGTGGTAGTGCCAAGTATACGCAGAATCTTAGTTGAAATGTTTTTCAAATAATTTTTTTACACGTCATCCATAACTCACACACAAAAACAAACTTACTCACCCAAACCCATGAATATACGATCCAACCCAACTATTAGCATCATAATTAATAGATCTGTAACAGAAAAGGGTATATTTTTAAATGTTTTTTCATCTTTTTTCTCTAATTTTCTTCATCTACATCTTCAATTGCAAAGAAAAAAGAAGATAGTGAAGATGATGGGTTATAATAAGAGTTCTTGTATTGCGAAAAAAACATCTATAAAACTTAAAATTTGAATCGATTGAAACAACTTCTTCCTTTTTTTTCTCTTCAGATTCTAGCAGAAGCTTGTTTAAGATCTGAATTTTAGAACTCTAGTGCGATTTGCCTCTTTATACCGTTCACTTTCTCTCCTTAATTCTCTCCCATTTCACTTCTATGGCGACGGCGGGTGAAGAAGAAATCTCTTACGGTAAAGGAGCGGAAGATTCCGAGTGAGATATTCAAGATTAGCAAAAATTTCTTGAAGGATTATTTGGTGAAAAAAGAGAGGCATATATAGACTTATTGCTGATTGAGAGGCATCCATTTGTTTATGTAGATTTATTAGAATATTATTTGGATGGATCATAATATTATTCAGATGAGGAACAAAGGGTTTTGGAATTGGAATAAAATACATATTTTGTAGAAGAAATTATAAATATGTACGTATATAAAGGGGTTAAGAAAAAGAATTTTAATTTTAGCATATTTATAATTTTGTAATAATTTGTAAAAAAATAGAAGTCGAATTAGTTGACTGTAACATATATATATATATATATATATATATATATAATTAAATATTTATAAGTTAACTTAAAAGTACACTGAGATAAAAAAACATTTACCATGAAGGGAGAGAGTATAGTGTACTATAGTGTTGAGTTTAATCTGTTTAGGTGCCTTATTATCCACACAACTCCAAACGAATAAGAAATGATTGGTGACTTTCGTCAAGTTATAATCAAACAAGTTGGCATGTGACCGCTGATCTGGTAGCTCGATTGTATTGCTTTTATGGTAAAATCCTTTTTTTGGTGTATTTCTTTAGTTGTAGTTAGTACTATTTTTAGGTACTAAGGGGCCTGTTCTTAAAGATTAATTAACTTGATATGTCATCATCACCTAACACACTAATTAAGGAAATCTTGCTCTAAAGTGTAACATCGCCGTCAATATTAACAACTTATCATTTGATGATTTTTATTAAATTAAGCATATGTTTGGTCTGAGTTTTTTAAACTTTTTAAAATTTTGGAGTCAAATATTTTAATCGTTCAATATAAAAAATAAAAACTTGCCATTATATTTTTAGGAAAGTTAATTAATGATTTTTGTTGAAAACCCACACAGCATACTTCGTATTCTTTCTTTAGGCAATGGAAACGCTATTTAATTTAATTTAACTAATTTTCCATTTCTTTTTATTTATGTCACTTCCCTTGCAAACCAACAAGAGAGAACCAGGTAGGTCAAATGGGGGCCGCAGCCCCCGCTAGTTTTTTTTTTTTTTTTTTATATATATATGTACATTTTGTTCTTATAATTAGCCCCTCACTAGATTTATATATTATTTAATAAAATTCAATTATATATGAATTACTTGTAAATTAGTATTTTTACATCCTCCAACTCTGACAACTTTATATTTTTAGAGAAAATTAAATAGTTTTGATTTTTAAAAAAAAAATTATGCAATATTACTTACCATTCTAAAATTTATTTAATTATTTTAACACAATCAAAACTCCTTAATTTTCTCTCAAAATATAAAATTTGACATTAATTTACCGACAATCTTTATAGAATTTATTATCTATCCCATATTTCATTAGCCTTTACCCTAATTATGAGAATGAATTTACCTACTTCATATAAACTATGATAAAGATATTTTTTTTTTTTTTGCGATTAATGAATTCATGGTAAAAAAAAAATACTCTTATATATGGTGGTTAAATTTATAATTAATTATCTATATTTTTTTATTAAATATATTATACCAAAGACCGCTCCCACTATACCAAAATTTTAGATCCGTCCCTTAAACCAAATAATAATAATAATAATAATAATAATAATAATAATAATAATAATAATAATAATTTTGTGGAACGGTCTGACCATTGTCTAATAAAGCATGTAGGGAAAACGAAGAACTCCTCTCCTCTTCAAGTTTATTAGGGTTTAATTAAAGGGTGCTTCTAACATGTATCTTAAGGGCATATGCTAAGCATTGGAAAACAAAAGATGAGGTTCACTAAATATTACTCCCTCCGTTCCAAATTAATTGCTTTTCTAAGACTTTTTTAAGTCAAATTGATTATTTTTAAAATTAATAATTAAGCATATATAAATATATTTCTAAAATTATAAAAATTGAAATTAGTAATAAATTGTATGTACTTTCTTTTGGTTATAATATATTCACCTATATGTTAGCAAAATAGTAAAAAGATTAGTTTTAAAAATAGTCAATTTGACTTTAAAAAGTCCTAGAAATGCAATTAATTTGGTACGAAGGGAATATTTGTGTATGCATCCGTAATGAATTGAATGCATGGGGTCCACTAACATATTATTTTTTTATGCATTGAATTCAGTGCAAATGCATAAACAAATAATATTTAGTAAGCTCAATCTCTTGTTTTTCGTGCTTAGCATGTGCCCTTAGGGCACATGCCAAGAAAACCCTTAATTAAAAAAGGATAATTCTATACCTGGTTTAAAGTTCACTTGATGACGCTTTACAAGTCCCAAAGAAAAAAATAGTAGTCTTTTTAGTTTCATGCATATGAATTAAAAAAGTCATTTAACACTATCATTTAACAATTAAATTTTGTGTAAAATTTCATTACTACTCCTTTATGGGAAGTTGAAAACTATTAATACAAGATAGAATTTTTTGAAACAATGAGAGAAATTTTGGGTAATATATGAAAATAAATAATTTATTCTTCTAGAAAGTTATAAACGACAAATAAATTGAAACAAATTTTTCTCTAAAAAATCTATTATTATGGAATGGAGGGAGTAGTTTAATTATTAAAAATCTAAAGTTGAAATCTTTCACAACCTCTATCTCTGTTTATCTCTTAAATAGTCTCCTATAAATAAGCATTTTTTTAGGGTTCCAAATTGATATTCGGGATGAGATGATATATATATATATATATATATATATATATATATATGTACATAAGATTTACAATTATTAAAACTCAGAGGTGTAACGTCTGATAGATCCTTTTAATTAGTCAAATGAGATTCTCATTTTGAGTTAATTTACAATAACTTTTGCGCAGACAAATAATACAACCAGGGGGTGAAATAACCCTTCAAAGTTTATCAAGATTGTACTTATATATATTGAACACGTGAATAATGGGGCGATACAATTATGTCTTGTGTGGAAAGTTTTTTCTTAATAATTTGTGTTAATAATAATGGGGCGATACAATTATGTCTTGTGTGTTTGGTAATAGAAAAAAAAAGCTAGCTAGTCTTTCACTTCAATGGTCACTTTTCCTTACAAACCAAGTCAAAAATCATACTTATAACTACTTTAATTGAAGTACTTTCCCACTCTTGATAATTAAAGAAAGCATAGGGAAACTAAACAAATTCCCATTAGGGTTCCATCATGAAAATTTCTCCATTTGTCACATGATTACTCAAGGTTAGCTACTTTATTTAATTTATGCCCCAAAAGAAAGATTATTAATAATAATAATGAAAAAGGGGGTCTAGCTTAGTTTAGTCATGATATATATATATATATGACTTTAGAAGATGATTTTTGGTGGGGGGATGAGTTCTTGGAAAGTAGGGTCTAATAATGTGGCAATGAAAGGGATCAGTGGATGAGTAAAGTTGGCTGGAACATGGGTTAAAATGATTGGGATAGGCTCTATTCTAGTAGGTGTTTGCTTTGCCCTAATAGAGTTTGAGCATAGCATGTGGTTCCTCAAATCACTTTATATATGCATGTGGTTGATATATACATATAACTATTTCTTCTTTTCTTTTCTTTTGTTCAATATCCTTCTCTTTGTCTCTATATATGTTCAAGTATCATTGTCACCTTTTCCCACTAGCTAGCGTGCATATCAATTCATGCCTACATGGTCCTATGATCCTATCTAATTATATCCATGCACACAAATGCATTAGATTAAACCAACTTATTTAGTCTTATTTTATTTTATTAAAAAATAAATTCTTGTTTCTATCTTCTTGTAATTGGCATGAAAATTGAAAGACTATAAGCCCCCCCCCCCCCCCCTCCACCCCCACCCCCACCCCCACCCTTTTTTTTAGCTTATCGGAATCCCCGTACTCCTCCGAGGATCAATTATATTGTTGCCCCCTTTTAAATTAAATGAATACATATTAATTTTAAATCAAAAAAAATATTTAAAATTAATTTTTTAAAAGTTTATAATAATTTTATATTTATATTTTTAAACGGAGGGAGGGAGTCTTAATGTCTAATAGTATATGCACATTATTTTTTCAAATTTCGACGAATATATACTTAAGGATATATATCACACATGCATGTTCTTATAGATGCACATAATCATAGGTACAAATCATAGATGCGTGTGCTTGTTTGTGAAAAGGGTGTAACTTTGAGAATTAGTTATTTTTAATTTTAAGATCTCATTTTGATCAATATTTTAACACTTACAAATGTTTGGATATTAGGTGTCAAATTTGCATAATGGCCCAATCAAGCTTAAAGAATGTTGACAAGCATAAAGTATGACAAAAACAGTCGACTCTACCCACATGCAAATATATATACTGATTGTATCCATCGGAAAATTAGGTAATATAATTTGACTTTTTATGTCAAATAATGACATATTAAATTTTAAAATTGGTATAATTCATAAAAATTTAAAATAAAATAAATTTTGTGACTAATAATTTTTTGTTATATACTATATAATTATAACAATTGTATCAATCCAAATTAAATAAATTCATATTAATTTGAAGTTTAATATACCGTAGTTTGACCTCAAAAATTGAATTGTATCTCTAATTTTAGAATGGAAAGAGTATCATTTACACCCATTTTAAATACCAATCTTATTAATATATGTACAGTATTTTCACTTACTAATATTTGCAATGGTACGAAGATAATATTTTGAGTGAGCCATTTTAAAGAAAACTCGTTTAGGTTCTTAACCCAAAATGAAAATAAATTGAAAGAATTTAATTGGTGAAAATAGATCGAGAAAACTCAATTAGGTTAAGAAAATCAATGAGGTTCTTAACGCAAAATGAAAATAAATCAAAAGAATTTAATTAGTGAAAATAGATCGAATGGAACTTCCAAATAAAGAAAACATTTAACATAAATATCAACCCTTTTCTTTCCATTCAAATAATTCCAACCAAATGTAAGCCACACATTTCGATGAAATCTAAAAAGTATAATAGAAATTAAGATTTGAAGTGTCACAAGTGTGACAAATTGGACAAATTAATTAAGGACCACATTACTTAGGCCATATAGCCACATGGCACCACTGGATCACACTAATTCTATATAGGTTATGGCCTCAATTTGTGAGGTACTCATTCGAAGGAATTAATGGAACATATATATCAGCAAATAATCCTGTAATTTTAAATAATTGAAAATATTAAAAATACATTATAGTTGAATCATAATTTAGATGTCACTGTTTTATAACTTTACGTGTGCGCAATATGAATTTTAAAATGCGTCAAAAATATATATAATTAATTATTGTGTCTTATATATTTATATATTATAACTTTTAATCATCTTTAATATATATAAAAATAAATTGGGACTTAATTAGGGAATATAAATTTAGATCCATATAGATCGATAATATATAATTGGTTAAAATGATATTGTGATTTTGTATTTTGTGTGATAGAGAGAGAGAAGAGTGTCCATATATATATATATATATATATATATATATATATATATACACCCACAGGATCAGGTCCGAACTCCCGGACCTGACCAAAATCCGGACCAATTTTTTTTTTTTTTTTCAAAATAACTAATAAAAAATGTATAGTTATTTTTGGTACTGAAAAAATTTGTTAATATAATGTTTTGGGTATGATTTGGATACATATAACAAAAAGTGTTGTACCGACTTTATAACACTGTTTGTTATATGTATCCAAATCATATCCAAAATATTGTATCAACAAATTTTTTCAGTACCAAAAATAACTATACATTTTTTATTAGTTGTTTTGAAAAAAAAAACGAAAAAATAAAATAAAAATTGGAGTCCGGATTTTATCAGGTCCGGGAGTCCGGACCTGATCCGGATACATATAACAAAAAGTGTTGTACCGACTTTATAACACTGTTTGTTATATGTATCCAAATCATATCCAAAATATTGTATCAACAAATTTTTTCAGTACCAAAAATAACTATACATTTTTTATTAGTTGTTTTGAAAAAAAAAACGAAAAAATAAAATAAAAATTGGAGTCCGGATTTTATCAGGTCCGGGAGTCCGGACCTGATCCGGCCTATATATATATATATATATATATATATATATATATATATTTATTGTTTATATATAAAAATAATAAATTATATACACGGTTCAAATAAGATATAGGTCATCGACCATGAAATAAATACAATTATCTGGCCCTATTGACTAAAGGTGCCCTCTTTTTTGCCCCTATTTTTCTTTTTATTAGTCACGAAATATATAGTTATAAAAAGTCTTTGATTAAATAAATGATGGTACTTTGCCGTCCTATACATCATGGCATCCATGTAACATACCCTTGGATTATTTTTATTCCTTTAACAAAGTGTAGCCTAGCATAACTATTTGATTAGTCAATATATTAATTAATTATAATAAGAGTACAGAGTAATGTCACAGTCTTAAAATTGTTTATCTTAATTTTTTTTTAGATTAAAAATTTAAAATTTCTAATATTACCTTTATAATAATTATTTGATAACATTAAATATTCTAAATCAATTTCTTAAACTCTTGTAAACAATTTCTAGCTAGCTAAAAATTATATGCAAGTATATATCTAGTGTAGAAGTCTTTTGAGATGTTAATTAACTAAGGGATCAATATCATACATACTTTCTAAAATTATTACTCCTTATTAGTAACAAGTTTTTTTTTTCATTATCACTAATATGCACAAAAAAAATCAACAAGTAACTTAATACTCTTATTTAGAACGGGAATAAGTAAGACTAAAAATAATAACTTGGTCTAGTAATAAATTTTATCTTTTTATTGTGCAAACTCACAGTAAAAGACGAGAAATTAAATTAAGGATAATACTTATATTCAATTTTGGTCCTATTTCTAAATTCAAACAAGGTAACCTATGGTTCCAACTCTCCCATGCATCCAGCTATATATTGTGGATTATTAATCTTATTTAGGCTATTCATGTTATGATTACACATAATCTATCTATGAGATAGATGGTCAATATTTTGACCAATGTATTGGACCATTTTACCCCCTTTTAAATAGAGTACTTAATTTTGTTAGGTGGTTATTGTTTTAATTTATCCCCACTTGTACAGGTAGGTATTCAATATGCAAAAAGGTTTTAGTAATCACTAGTCAAATTGGTGAAGGTTTTTGCTTTTAACACCATCCTCATGGTAAGCATGGAAACATTTATTAAAAAGGGTTTGTTTCATTTTCAAATTTTCTATGAACTTCGGTTTTGCATTAAACAAGTTTAATATAAATTAGAATAAAATCTTTTTTAATTTCTTCATATTTTATATATTTACAAACATCGATATTTATTATCAATATAATTTTGTCGTTACATAACAAAACTCATATTTTTTTTCTTAGTATATTATTTGATTTTATCATTTCGTTCTTTCACATGTTAAATGTCTATGAATTTAGAGAAATAATAAAAAGAATTGGATAAACACAATACCCTTCTACTACTTTGCGGGAGCCTTATACGTACTTTGATACAAAAAATGAAAGATAATTAATGAATAAATGGAGTGGAGATTTTTATTTAACATCGGTTGAAGGGATATTTGTTGTATATGTACAAATGAATTTCATTATTAGCTTTAAAATTTTAAAATAACAATATTGAAGTTAACTTTTCAGTTTTTGAGTGATGGTACAAATCTCGGAACTAACAAAAATTCTTATAATATGATAACAAGAATAAGTTTGATAGCATATTTTAAATTAAAAATTATGCATTTCATATAGTATGGTGTTGTATATACTATGTCATTATAATTATACGATATAAAATTTTAATATATACCAAAATATATACCCAACAATTAATGTAATAATTAAGTGCATATATCAACACACACAAAATTGTATAATCAGTAACAAAACCACAATAATATGAGAATCATAAAATGAAGTTGTCTAATTTTGTAAGGCAAATCATCTAAACATGAGAGATTAACCTTACAAAAATACAAGTATAATAACTAGGTGAGGAAAAAGCAGTTGGACTTTGCAGATGGGAAACAATGGCTTCTCTCTTTCTCTCTCCTGACATTATCACATGCCCATTGAGACAGTTCCAGACCCACCCATATAGTCACCCCACATGGAAATGCCTGCAAGACATCTGACCCACACCCATACTCTCTCTCTCTCTCTCTCTCTCTCTCTTCCTACATGAGGATAAAAAAAAAATTGGTACTAAGAATTAATAGTCTGGTTTCATAAAATTATATATATTTTTTATTTTATAATTTAAAATTTCATGCTAATTGCAATTTAATTCGGTCATAAAATTTATTCACATATAAATTATTTTTCAAAGATTAAATAATTTCTGCCAACTCTCATTCCCATCAAATTCATTTCCACATTATTATGCCATTAACAAAACCATTCAATTACAGTCTCTTCTGGGCTGTCTTTATTTTTTTGTTCTAAAACATCTCCTTCTTGATTCTTGTAGAGATTCGCCTTGCAGTTATGCGTTGGTATTATTTTTTAAGGCAATTGAAAGGTAATAATTATTGGTTGCAGCTGCTAGTAAATTATTAGTAGTAGGACTGTTGGGTCCCCTCATCTCCCCCTATTGCTTTTTGTTTCATTTGGGTTCTCACAGATTCTGTGGAAACCAATGGAAATTGCATCTATATACTGAAAGGATTGATTTTGTTTTCTGTGTTTCTTTCATTATTCCTCTTGTATTTATTGACTCTTGAAGAAAAAAAATTCAACAGATTGGAATAATTGGTGGAACACCCATAAAGAGAGACTTCTAATTCTTCACGTTATAAGAGGAAAAGATTGTGCTTATTGGGTTTGCAGCTGCAAATAAGCATTGTTCTGGCTTGTATTTACAATTGGGGGTTTTTAGATTTCAATATAGAAGTCTCCTCTGGGTTGGGGTATATCAATATGGAAAATGGTTCAGTTTTTAAGATTTTGTAGAGGTTGGACTTGGGTTTGGCATTTAGCATTCCCTCTCATAAAATTGGGATTTCATAGATTCCGAAGTGGTTCTTCCTAGATTGCTGTGGAAATGCTTATATAAGCATTACTGAAGGGGCTTTAGATCCAAATTATGTGGAGTTAGAGCTTTGTTAAGGAATTGGCATCTAGGTAGTTGGAGTTACTCAATTGGGTGGTTGAAGAGAAGGGTTGAAAATGGCTGCAAAGCTTTTACATTCACTGACAGATGACAATCCAGATTTGCAAAAGCAAATAGGATGCATGACCGGAATCTTTCAACTCTTTGATCGACAACATATAGTGACTGGTAGGCGAATCACTGGTCATAGCCCAAGAAGACTTTCCCCTGGTAATCTTTTGAACCCATTTGTAACTTAATTTGATTTATGCTGATATGCCACTTGTGGTAGAAATGGATGTTCCCTAATTTGTTATAGTCTAGAAATTGGTTAATTTTGTCGCCTGGAATATGCAACAAATATTTGTATCAATGCTACAAAAAGATTCCAAAGGCTTTTGTTTTTGGATCAATTTCCTT
Source organism: Aralia elata (assembly GCA_034770075.1). Taxonomy (NCBI): domain Eukaryota; kingdom Viridiplantae; phylum Streptophyta; class Magnoliopsida; order Apiales; family Araliaceae; genus Aralia; species Aralia elata. The sequence continues at coordinate 2,036,506 of CM068380.1, read as the reverse complement.
CAAAATATAGTTTTATCATCCAGAGTAGATCAAATTCTGGAAATGTTTTTGATGTGTTGTTGGATCTTGTAATGCATTACCAATTAATGTAGAAGAATTTGTATAGGTGAATACCCCTATTGGTGCTGTTGTTTTGATTGGATTTCCTTTTTCCCTCAACTTGCGTGTTTTTTGATAAAATTGAATGTAAAAAATAATAGCTGAATTTAGTAGAAGTTCTGAGTATAAAATGAAATGATGTGTTTGATAACTATCTGTCTAAAATATCTGAATACGTGTATTTTTCTATTTTAACCTTCTGGACTATTATGAATAAATTTATTATGTAATTATAAATAAACAATTTTATCTAAAAAAAAATTAAATATAAACCTGTGAATAATCTTTGATGGAGTATACTATTAGTAATATAATTTTAGGAATAAACACTAATTTTTTTTAATAACATTCTATCAGTCCATAAAATCAAAACAAAAGATTACAACAACATTAATTATATTGGTTATTGACCAATTTGTTAAAGAAAAAAATCAAAAAATAATTTGTACATAGCAAAATTTGTTTATAATAGTAAAAAGAGATGGATATTAAATGTAATTTATAGTTGTCTATGAGGGTAGGTAAGTAAAAATATCATTCAACACTACTTCTTACTGATTTAGCCATAATTTTTTGGATGAATCGTTCAGACACATTCAGACGCATTCAGAGTTTAAAAATTATAAAACAAACTGACTGAATGACTTATTCGGTCAAATTGACTCATTCAAATGTAAACAAACAGTCCCTTTGTTATGCAAATAGTCTCTGGATTCTGCACTAGATCCTTAATAACGATGACTAATCAGTTTCAACTTAATTGTTATGGATTTCTAGATTAGAAAGTCTTCCTCTTAATTGCAAAATTTACTTCCCCCTCTTTTTGCGTTTTAGTGCCGTTTTCCATTCTTTTGATACAATGTACCATTTATCTTAACGCCAAGGGTGGGAGAAATGGCAGAGGCCTTGAGGATAAGTGGATAACCTTAAGGTCACTGGTTCCATTCTCCATACTTGGCCCAAAATTACCTTAAAAAAAATGTAACGTGTATCTTGTTGGTAAAATGTAACATCTATCTCACCATCAAATCTTTCCCGATCTTTTGCAGGTGACTCCCACTATAACATTAGCACTTTGGAAACAGATTCGAATAACAGATACCACCGACCCCCAGTAATGGTAAGTACTATTAGTTGCAGTTTTTTGCTTTACTTCAAAATAATTATTGTAAAGAAGATTTTATTGCTTTGAATCGAGGCCCTAGTATATAACTTAATCATCAATGATTTAGAACCATCTTTTGTAAGTTATAGTATATGTTTAACACATGCGAATAATGTAGATGAAGATGTATTTTGAAAGTTGTTTTTGGGTATATAATTAAAAGATGCTTATACATGTTTGTTTTTCCCTGCTTAAAATGCTTTTTGAATGATTACCAAGCCTTTTAATATTTCCCTGGGAATTCACTAGTACTGGTTTCTGCTATCATCATTAATTTTTCAATTAGAGCGTAATAGCACTTCTTGTTCCAGGAAAAGCATTCAAACAAGAATATCCCTGAGAAACAAAGATTGTCCACAGAAATGTCCAGGCCTTCTTTTTCCTCTTCATCCCGTTCATCTTCATTCTCTTCTCTAGACTGTAACAGACCTGCTCAACCAGAACCCTTGTCCTTTGACCGCATGATTTTTTCTGAAATTCCCTCGAGGGACCCAGCAATGAGCCATTCAAGTGCATCTCCACAGTTTGAACGTCAAAGCCTCGACCTTCGGGATTTGGTCAAGGACTCTATGTACAGAGAACTACGGGAGTTATCAGTTAAAACTACAACCAAAGAGGTGGCAGCTGACTGTTCGGTGAAGCGTAGGGACTCACCGAGACCCCTGCAGCTGGCCAAAAACAGTGATGGAGTTTACAGCATGGGCCCCGATGGAAAGCACAATTTGCCTGTTGATCTCGAGGAGTCTCTTAAAGTTCTTGCTAAACTTCGAGACGCACCTTGGTATTATGATGAACCTAGTAAACTCTCTAGGTCATCGTCCTACCAACTGAGAGATGGATCATTGTATTCAGTTCCAAAGGATGCTCCGCGTTATTCCTATGATGAAAGGGAAAGAAACCATATATCCTTTGAATCACAGGACAGTGTGAAACAAACCTTAAAGCTGAAAGAGCTACCAAGACTTTCATTAGACAGTAGAGAGAGTTCGATGCGTAGTTTGGACTCTGATTCGCGATCTAGCTTTATGTCAAGAAATCCGCAAAAGGACGGTGACCACTCTAATGATCAGGTTCCAAGTCTCCACCAAACATTAAAATCTCAGCCACGGCCTCCCAGTGTTGTAGCAAAGTTGATGGGACTGGAAACTTTGCCAGATTCTGCCTCGAACATTGAAAGTAAGATGAGTTCAATCAAAAGTAGTCCAGTTAAGGAGCCCGACCCCTTCTCAAGGTCCTCAAAAGCAACTGATAAGTACATACCAATCCAAACAACTAATTCCTCAAGGACCTCATGGAAAGAACCAACATCGCCACGTTGGAAAAATCCTGATTCAGTGATGAAACCTATGCCAAGGCTTCCAATTGAACCAGCACCATGGAGGCTGCTTGATGGGACTCGAGCTTCTCAGAAGCCGGCTTCTAGACATCTGAAAGCTCCTCCAAAGGCACCTAGCCCTTTTCCTTCTGTCTACAGTGAGATAGAGAACAGATTGAAAGATCTTGAATTTAGACAATCTGGAAAGGATCTCAGAGCTCTTAAACAGATACTAGAAGCTATGCAGGGGAAGGGGCTAGTAGAGACCAGCAAAGGAGGGCAAGATTCAAACTTTTCAAATCAGCACGACCATGAACAAAACTTATACACAAGCCCCATCCAGAATGGAAGAGAGGTGAACCAAAGAAAGCCACAGAGTGATCATGTTATTAGTTATACCCCCCGAGGATCCAATTCTACAAGGACTTTCCAATCCCCGATTGTCATCATGAAACCTGCAAAACATGTTGAAAAATCAGGCAGCCGTGATTCATCAGTAATTCCACTTGATGGGACAAGCAGCGTCCCTAGACTTCAGGGTGGTGATTTTCTTGATAAGAGAAAGGGTTCTGCTAATAGCAGGGCAGCCAAGGATCAGATTCCTAAATCTAATCGCAGAGACCATGTTGTCAGTTCCACTGACATGAAAACCAATGTCAGAATTTCAAAACCCACACAAACCTCAACAAGGCACCAGCAGTTGTCCAAAGAAAATTCTGCTAGTTCTGTTAAGAGCTCAGGATCAACCAGCCCAAGATTGCAACAGAAAAAACTTGAGCTGGAGAAGCGATCCCGGCCTCCCACACCTCCATCTGATTCCAGTAAATCAAGAAAGCAGTCTAACAAGCAGCAGGTAGAGTCTAGTTCTCCAGGTGGGAGACGTCGGCCAAAATCGTCAAACTCACAGCAAAGTGATGATCATATCAGTGAGATCAGTAGTGAAATGAGGAATTTGAATTACAGAGAGAATGAGAATTCTCAGCAGTCAGATGAAAACATTGTATTGGATTCCAAGATGGATATAGAAGTCACCAGTGCTGTAAGACCTGGTGAACTCAATGGCAACCATAGTTCATCCATGCAGGCTTCCAAGTACTCTCCAAGCCTGGTACCAAAGGTAGATACTTTATCTTATCAAAGTTATTTAATTTTTTTACATCGGGGGATTAAATTTGGTGTTATTATTTCAGAAATCAATTCCCATGCTGAATGAAGATGAAACACCGGCAGAACTTGCTACACTTTCCCCCGAGTATCCCAGCCCTGTGTCTGTTCTTGATGGTGCAGTTTATATTGATGATGCTCCATCACCTTTCAAGCAGATGCTAGAGACCATAAATGGTAATATTTTCTCTTATCTTTTACTCAAATTTGTGAATAATTGGGTGCTGGGCATTCTCTGTTAACATGCCATATATGGAATCTGGCAGAACTTCATTTTCTTATTAGCTTAATAGACAAAGTAGCTAAATAAAGACATGAGGGTAGTCTTGGTTCTGTTACTAAATGAACTAGAGATGGACGGGTGGAGGTATATCTCCTAAATCGTTGGGGTGACATATTTGGGAACAAATTTTCACTCCAGATGTATTAAATGTATGGCCTGTCAAGGATAATTATACTCGATCTGTTTCAGAAAAAGTATCACTTTTTTGGCTTTATTTTTGCTTCGAAATAAGTGTCCATCCTTCAGCCTACAAAAATTGAATCGTAAAAGACCATGATATCCTTTTGATGTGGTGTGTTGATATAAGTGGGGTGATGAACATGTTTCAAAGTAACCGGGGATACTGGTACATATTGGCCGATGTGTATCTGCCTAATAAAAGAATGTTCTGAATTTTTTTAAATAAGAGTAGTGATAAATTCTTAATCATCATTAACTTATCAGAAAACTAAAAACATAGAAAATAAATAATTATCTACCTCTAACCCAACTGCTTTCCAGGATTATGCACAAATGATACTTATCTAACCTATGAAAAAATCAAACTATAGTTGAACGAATACGAGCCTTGATTTAACTGAATTGGTTCACGAATTCTGTCAAGTGCCAGTAGTTTATACTACAAAATAACGTAGTAGCCGATACTGATGAACAGAAAAGCAATTAGGATTCTTGATCTGCTACTATCTTCATTCAAATATTTTTTAGTAGCAGATACCGATTTGCAAATGAGTAATTAGGATTCTTTATTTGTTACTATATCTTCGTTTAAATATTTTTTGGATTTCATCTATGCTCACTCGTCATATCTCTTCAAACAGATAATTCTGAATGGAATTCTAATGGCGATATGACAAAAGAGCAGTGGGATCCAGTTGATAGTCACATATCAAGCACCAAGGCATCTGGTCTTACATCTGAGGTTAATCGAAAGAAATTACAGAATATCGAGCATTTAGTACAGAAACTTAGAAGACTAAATTCTAGCCATGATGAAGCCCGTACAGATTATATTGCATCTCTTTGTGAGAACGCAAACCCAGATGACAGATACATATCCGAGATATTATTAGCTTCTGGTCTCCTCCTCAGAGACCTTGGCTCGAACCTGACAACATTCCAGTTCCACCAATCAGGCAACCCAATCAACCCCGAGTTATTTTTGGTCTTGGAACAAACCAGGTCCAGTAATCTACTCAAGGAAGACTGCAGAGCGGAAAAGATTGTTCAGTTGAAGTCCGACAAGGAAAAATTTCATCGGAAACTCATTTTTGATGCTGTTAACGAAATTCTCGTTCAGAAGTTACCTTTTGTTGGACACTCTTCTGAACCATGGTTATGGCCTCAGAAAGTAGTAAGGAAGACCCTAAATGCGCAAAAGCTTCTGAGAGAATTATGTTTGGAGATCGAACAGCTTCAAGCCAAGAAACCAACATGCAGCTTGGAGGATGAGGATGATGGTTTGAAAAGCATCTTGTGGGAAGACGTGTTGCATCGTTCAGAAAGTTTTACTGATTTCCACGGGGAGATATCGGGGTTGGTGTTGGATGTTGAGAGATCACTCTTTAAAGATTTAGTCGGAGAGATTGTGCTCGGTGAGGCTGCAAATTTGGGAGTAAAGGCCGGTAGGCGTCGCAGGCAGCTGTTTGTGAAGTAGTTAGTCTTTCATTTATGTTATCTTTATTAAGGAGTACCTTTTCTATCTAATATATCTAGTCCATCCATCTCACTTTGTGATTTTATAGTTTTCCGGTCAGGAGAGTAATAATTTTGCAAAAAGCACCCCGATTCTTCTTGTCTTTGCTATTAAAGAATACCATTCTGGAGTGTATTACGATATACAAATTTCTAAGATTTTGTTGAGGAGTTTTCCTTTTAGATCAATTTCTTCATTCTTTTGGACTGTGTTCAACCTATAATGCTTGCAGCTGCTTAATGCTATGAATTCTGGTATATTGTCACCTCAAGGTGGTTAGATTTTATTACCAATTACTCAAAGATTTGTTGAGTTGGGTGGAGTGGAGTGTCAAGGGCTTGTTGGTATATGAGGAATAGAGTAATTTTGATACTCCTAATGCAGCAACTAGTACAAAATTAGGCCTACAATTTGTGGGCTTTTGTTTTTCTACCAGTTGAAAAAGAATAGGTAACTTTTAGAGCTCCTTGGTGCTGCTTTTATGAGATTTGAGGCCTCAAATTTCTCATCACCTTCTTGTTCAACTTCTTTATGCTCTTCTATAGGAGAAGAAATGTCCCTCAACTCCAACACCATAAGAAGCACACTTCAATCCTCTTAACAGTTTCAATAATATTAGTAACAAAACCAAGCAGAGAAAAAAAAAAGAGAAAAAAAAGATGCAAATGCAATTGACTTCAACATGACAAGTGCACAAAGATTTGTTACAAGTGAATGAAATGTTAAAATCAGAGGCTTGGAAAGAAGCCCAAAAGAAACTGAGGAAAAGCTCCTATCTTCTGAAACAGGAGTTGTACACCATTCTTCAGGCCAAGCCCGGAAATTCAAAGGTCTCCCCTGACGAAATTCTATACCAATCTGTTCAACAGTGTAACCGGACTAGATTACGCGGCGTGGACCGAGGATGTGACTTATGATAAACCTTGTGGAATCCTAATTCCAAGCAGATTAAAATAGGCTGTTAATTTGGACGGTTTATAAAAATAAATTGCATTTTTATAATAGAGAATTGCATTTTAGATGACCTTTGTTATATTAGTATTATATATATGAAACTCTTTTATACATATTCAATTCATTTATATAGGACTATTCAAATGGATTGTCCAATTTAAACTGTCGGGAATCCAACTCCATATATCTTACGACATAAATTTAAGTACTAATGATCTTGAAAGTCTCACCTATATATCTCATTACTAGTGTTTTTTCTTAGGTATATATTGACACTATTGATCTTGTGTCTTATGATCCAATATCGTATTACAGCATAGCCAAAGAAGAGAAACAAAGAATCAATTAATGTGTTCGTAATATGGTTAACTTAAAGTTCGATCAAGTTGTACATAAATATATATCTTTGGAAAAAAAAGAATGAATATTCCAAGTGGAAATGAAGATTAATTTCTATTGATGAATAGGTAATTTGTTTGCAGTATATCTGCACCTTGTTTTGGTATACTAGTTGGTTCCAACTGCATAATTCTAATTATGACTTTGCAGTATTTGGATGCATCAAGGCACATGATGGTGTATATATATGAGAAGTTGATTCATAATATATAATAGCTATAAGGCTTTATATATGACCATCATATTTTATGCTGTTCATTTTAAGATTTGACAGTTATAATTTAAAAATACAATTCTTCTACCGCAATACATTGTTGCCGTAAGAGTGTTGTTATAGAAAACTTGTCTACTGCAACAATGTGTTAGGATAGGGGACTTGACCACCACTATGTTATTGTAGGAGAATTATAATTTTTAAATTGCAAAATTCAAACTTTACAGATAAACAATGCAAGATAAGATATGATGGTCATATAAACTTCCATGGCCATCATTTACTAAACGAAAAAGTCTTGCGGGATTATATATAACAAATGCACACTCGCACATACATGTGTATGAATGGAACATAGAAGAAGAGCACAACCTCCAAAATTATTATTTGAGCACAACTTATCATCACATGTCTTATCCTTATTTATTTTGCTATATAGGAATAGGACCACTGGATCTTTTTAAATGATGCATGCCACTTTAAAGGTTAACAACCTACAGTCCAAGTTGTTATTTTCTTGGATCTTGTGTCATGTTGATAGGACTGCATGCTCTTTCTGACTGTTCATCTCCTTTCATTTTCATCTCAGAAAAATTATACTGTATATAAATTCTTCTTCTAAACCCCTTTTCCTGGTGATTGTGATCGATATTCATGCTTACGCTGAAAATTGGCGTACATATATATATATATTCTATTGGTTCTATAAAGAATTAACATTAGGTTTAATAATGCAAAGTGCAGATATGTAATATATATATAGAAGAACTTGTGAGGTATGCTTATATATCTCTCGTTGTAGGTATGAGTTCAAGTACTTGGCAAGTACTTACATTAGCTAGCAAGCTGAGAAGAGTAAATTTTCACGACTTAACTACGGGGACGAGGCCCGAGGGACATAACTGCCGTAATTAAGGCCATGAATAATTTGGCAGGAGGAGTTTGGGAGCGGCGTCTCCGGTCCGAATGTTGTGATCAATTTTGTACCTTATGAATGAATTACTCTTGTATTACAGTATATAAGGACCTTTATTAATTATATATAGTTACACTGATTAGGACAAAAAGAGACTCTAATTAAAATGTGACAGACCTTTCGTTAATGACTTAAATACACTTTAAACTTCTAAGTGTTTCTCATTTTAGAACTTAATTAAACCCTAATGATTCAATTTCAAAATATATTTTTTTAGCAGAAATGTCAAGATATAGAACATTAATGTTTCTAGATTCTATCCAATAAAACATCCGACCGACGTGTAATAATTGATCGAAATGAGGACATTTTGGGTAATCTCATTCCTAAATATCTTTAAAAATACAAAAAATTGTAAGCACATGATTAGTGTGCGATGAAGGAAAAAAAAAAAGAAACAAAAATTATATCCAATATAAACGATATATACCTTAAAATAATAATTGCTCTTTCATTTGAGTCACATGACTTATTTTGGCAAGAAATGATTAATTGTAGTTGTGAAAATTCATAGACATTAAGGTTCAATGTCTTACTTGAAACATTAGAATTGAAGTTCAAAAATTTAATGTTTTAATTAAAGCATATTTAAGCCTTCACTAATTACTGCTCGTCATTGTTTTGACATGTTCATTTGACATAGAGATTTTATTTTTTTACTACATTAATTATGTAATATAACGAGTTGAAAGTTATTGATATAAGATTTTCAGCTAGGGTGGAGAGGTTGGAATATAGTATTATTTTGTTATATTAGGTATTGTTTGGCCACTAATTGTGTGATGCCCAGTTTACGTATGTGGTGCCCGAGTTAAGTTATATTTGTATAAAGGCAAGTTATCCTTGTAATATGAACTCAAGAATGCCATTTAATACAATCCTCTCTTTATTCTCTTCAGGAAATGCCCCTATGAACCTATATATGTAGATCGCTGAGATAATATTTTTTCAAACTTCTTTCATATATATTTCATCATTCATATCTTAAGAAGTGACACAAGTGCCTGGTGATTTCTCCAAATTAATATGTTTGTTTAATAACCAAAATGGATCATAAGTTGTCCAAAGTACATCAGTACAAATTGTCCCCATAGTAGATCAGATGCATGGCTATATAGGATGTATGGTTATAATTCTCGGATGCATGGCTATATATATATAGGGTGTTATAATTTGTAATGTCTGATGAGTGATGATTGAACTTACATAAATCATTTATGTTCGATTCATGAAATGTAATAACTCGGATCAAATCTCGAGTCCGAAATAAATTTCAGGTCTAATCCCGAGTTCGAATCTAATCAAATCAAATCTATTGAAACAAGACTTCGAATCGAATCAAATTCATCGAAACAAGACCTTAAACCACTGGCTCAATAGTATATTCTTGAGTTATCTTAGCCCACCAGAAGCTCACCCTAAAGGTCATGCATGATTGAAAATACTATTGGTTAGTAATTTAATTTATTTATATACAGAAAATTTTCTTACATATTTTGATGTGAGACTAAGATGTTACATGAAAAATTCCTAATTTGTTGTTTGATATTTGTAATTATAATACACGAAGTCACTACGATCCCAATATTAATTTAAACTGGTCATTTGTATATAGAAAAGAAAAACTAAATAAGAGATAAGTTGGCTTTGTTCATCAAACACAAAGAAACACAACAGGCAACTGTTAGGGCATATCCGTCAATATTTTAACAAGTTTGTAAATGTTTATAACCTTACTGTTCCAATATGAAGAAAATATTGAACTGGTGCACTTTCATATTCATAACAATAGCATATATAGTTTACAAATTAACTATGAACATGTTTCATGTTTCATTTGCATATATTTACTAGTATACAAAAACAATAAAATTGTCTTACTCATAAAGAAGTGAAGCTTGCATGAATAAGATCTCAATTGTCCCAAAAGATTGCTGCTGTATTCTTGTATCCATAATGAGGCTCTATCATGATGCTATATATGAAGAATGTAGCAAAACAATTAAGTTATATACTACCCCCATCCTTTAATAAATATCACAGTCAAGTTTAATTTATTTTTGCAGTGAAAACAGTCGTAAAAGACTGAATGATACTTTTATTCTTCCAAGTTGCCGCACCTAGTTTTAAAGCCGTCCCTAAAGTTTATTTTTCGTCAATTGAGTCCTTAAAGTGACATTTTGTGTCAATTTTGTTCCCTTTCCTCAATTCCACTGAAACTCACCCAAAATCCGACCCGATCGACCCAATTTACTAAGGACAATTGTGTCTTTAACAATATAAAGTATATTTTCAACTTGCCATTGAAAAGACAACTTTGCCCTTAATAAAATGGATCAGGTCGGATTTTGGTTGAGTTTCAGTGAAATTGGAGGAAAAGGAACGGAATTGACACAAAATACCACTTTAAAAACCCAATTGATGAAAAATGAACTTTAAGAATGATTTTAAAATTGGGTGACAACTTAAAGAGACAAAAGTATCATTCAGCCGTCACAAAAGTATCTCCAAATGATTTCTCTCTTTTTCCGAAATGATTGTATAATTTTTGAGAAAAAAAATACAATTATTTTGAGAAGAAAACATAGTCATTTAAATTTAATTCTGTAAATATTTCATCGCATAAATAAAATCCAATTATGACATTCATTACACAGGACAATTGAAGGAGTATAGAACTAAGTAGAAACAATGTGTTTAGGTAGGTATAATTCTTGGAAATGACGCGAACTTCTAAGTAACTAGTTGTTTTATGTAAACAGCTCCAAGACCCAGAAATTAACCACTATATATCAATTTCCTTTGTTTGGTTGGCTATCATTATTGTTTTGTGGATTCACCTTGAAAGGGCTAACGAATCGAAGAGGTGAATGTTGTGAACTTGAGGTCAATAACTGAAAGTGGCTAATTTGTCTTGGATCACTCTCTATCGAAGAGGCCATATATGGAGGGGAAAATGAAGGTGGTGTTGCAGGTGGACCAAAAAACAGTTGGGATGTAGTGGGATTAAGAGCCAAAGAAGAAGAAAATGAGACAGAATTATGAGTAGTGCTTTGGGATGGAAACCCTAATTGGCCTCCAAATTGAGATAAAGATAAATTTGAAGGATCCCAATTGTACGATGACAAATTACTGCTATTTAGTAAGCTTGGAAAGGGAAAATGATTGACTAATGGGAAAAGGTTTTGGGCTGAAAGTTGTGAAATGTAACCTCCATTACTATTCCCGCCTTGATTTTCTTGCTGATGATCACTTCTTGTGATATTCCACTTATTGTTTTCAGCAATATTATGATTATCTCTTTCAACTTCCTTGCATTTTGCTCGCGGATCAACGTCCGAATTAGTCCAATATTTCGCCTTTCCTGCCACCGTTTGATTATCATCCCCCTCGCGATCGTTGATCCTAATTCCTTTGTTAAATAGTTGATGACCACCTCCATCTTTGATGAATTCCGAGTTTATATTGAAGAATGGAGAGAGAGAATCAGATTGAGGGGCTTTCAGGTCATGAGGATATTCTAGGGTTGGCTGATGGAATTGACTGAAATCTCCTCCTGCTGGCATCTGAAGCGGCGGAAGCTTATCAATGTCATGCTTAGTGGCATCAAGAAGCCAATCTACAACTTTGCTAGGTTGAGTGAGTCCGAGCCGATCTTGAAGATCATACAACTGAACTGCAGTTGGTACAGAAAGCCTAATCCTCCTGTCTCTTAATCCTCTTATGGTGCACACTTTGCTATGCCTATCTTTTCCTCCAAAAGAACGCGAAACTCGTACAATTCTTGGATTTTTAAATCCTGCCCATTGTCTTGAAGTTGTTGTAGTACTACTCTTACCTAACTTTCGATCATTGGTAACACTTTCTTTCTTTGCTCCAAAATCTTTGTCTCTTGAACTGTTCATCATCTTACTTTTCTCATCATTGAGCTGCAAGATAACAAATTTACCCAACATAAATTTTTCCACCTCTTAATTAGTAACTTAATCAATCAATCTTAGACTATCTACGTACCTAATATAAGAGTATCAATCTTATATTAAAACTCGATCATTGGTTAATTATGAAGATGCTTAAATTTCCAACCTCAGTGTATATATCAAATTGAGTTTCCAATTGGGATAACAAAAAAATATATATATAAAAAAAAAATCATCAGACCAGAATTCATGTTTCAATTAAGAATATCTAGACTTAAAGAATTCGATTAAGAATTAGGTCAACCTTAGGGCTAAACAAATCAGCGACGGATCTTGATGTTCAGCAACGAATTTGTCCGTCCCTTATATATATATATATATATATATATATATATATATATATATATATTCTAGCTAGTAAGATGGATAAAACAATAGGCCTTTATAATTATGTTAAAAAGATTGAAGCAAAGATGAATTCTAATTAACTAAACATAAACAGTACATGCAATATATGAGTATCGAAATGGTCGAAAGATTGAATTCTTGTGTACTTTTAAACGAAGATAAACATCATAGAAAAAACTCACATCAGGGAGAAACTTCATGCATCTTGGTGCAGCTAATCAACTGATCAGTTTTCCATGCCAATGAAATGATGCAAGTCCTCTTCAAGTTCACTCTTGAAACCAAATGAGCTACGACGAGAATTTGATGTTGAAATATAATTACAAGTGTTGAATATAAATAGTGAAGTTTCATTCAAAGAAAAGATGTTGGAATCTTACCATGCCATGTTGCACGCGAAAGGAAAAGAAAAAGGAATGGAATAACTTGCCACCAAGTGGCATCTTTATTTTCAGACACTATAATAATTTAAATTATAGGTTAATTTTGCAGAAATTAATTAGCATGTTTCATACCACACTGAACAATCTGCAGGATAATGAGCAAGTTAATTCTAGTAGAATTCCCTGCATTATGCATTTTGATTGTCTAAAGGCAGTCTTAAATAAATGTTACATAAGTAAGATGAGAAGTTTATTTGAAAAGGGGACCATTCTATACATATTGGAAAAAGAAGATTAATGCTTTATTGACAACTACAAATAGCTTTATGAACAAACTTCAAATATTGGATTGAACCGTATATATATCTTTGGAAATGTATTTGTTTTCCATTCAAGGATATGTAAATATTTTTTGTTAAATTAAGAAATGTTCTTAGCTACACTCAATAAATATATAGGAGTGTAACTACTTAATACTTTGTGCCTTTTGTTAATTAATTTATAATGAATTAAGTAAGATATAGAGCTAGGCATTAGCAGTTAATTAATTAAAATGTAATGAATGTAATTATTAAAGAATTAAAGAAAAGTAAAAGACTAGTAAAGGGAAAGATTAATTAATTCAGATTAAATTTCAAAAGAATTTGGACTAAAAAAAATCTAACTGGATAAGTTCAAGTATGTGGCTCCCAATAAGTTGTGGTCTCATTAGGTATTGAAGGTTACTGAGCAGCAGATGGATGAGATTATATAGACTGTAGGCTGCAACTACCTTATAGAGGAGGGACCAAATATATATATAGAGGTTCTTAAAGGCATCCCAACTTAGTAGTACTAAGAGGACCACACACATATATGGCAGTGAGATTTTCATGAAGCAAGTTGAACTTCACAAATACTAAATACAAATTTTTTTTTTTATCATTTGATGATATATTTTATTTTTCTAGAGGTAATTTCTTCAATTAATATACCATTAATCCAATAGCTAGCAAAAGGTAAGGGTTTCATCTCCTAGAGATACTAGAAAGCAACTGGAGCTTCTTAATTAATTCAAGATACATATATGCTTATTATGCGCTTGAGCTAAAAAAATTATGTTGGTAACTAAAAACTTTTGCATACTCTATCCGAAAATTGGTACCATAAATGTTTTATTACTGAAAGGAATCTGAAAACCAGAAGAACTGGACTTAGTTTATATACTACTACAACTTGCTATAAAAACAACTAAAAGGGTTTAGATTAAAACCACTCAGATTGTAGAAACCAAAGAGTTGCCAATAATTGGATTAATTTTCCAAGTATTAGGTGATATAACAAATTGCTACTTCAGTTAAACTAAAAAGAGATACTATCATGCTAACATAATATATAAGTCAGAGTTGCATATTTAATTTTCTAGGGCTCAAGCTACTTGTTTATGTATAATATAAAAAGAAAGTCAGTTTTACAAAAGAATTTTTAGGAGGTATTGGGAGAAAGACAGTGAGAATCTTAAGGAAATTGTACCGTACCCCAAAAATTTGTTGCGGTAATAGATATGTCACTATCTCCCAGTAAGATCCTGCATTTTTTCTGAGCCAAAATAAATAAAAGAAAAATGAAATTCTCATTCTATATACCACAGAGAGAGAGAGAGAGAGAGAGAGAGAATGTAGCTTACATTTAGGGTTTTAGCAGCCAAATTAGAGATGGGCTGAATTTATTTGGTTTCCTTGGAAGAACTGCAAACTTATTTTACATTCTCTTAGTCTGAGATTGTCCATGACCTTTTAGGTCAATCAGTCAAGAATTAAAAATTCCTCTCTAAAATTTTTTATTTTGAAAAAAAAAATGTTGTAGCAAGGTCGAATTACATTTTTATTAGTGTTGTGTCAGTGATAATGTTTTACAAGTGTATGCGTGGATTAAGCACAATGTTGATTCATATCTAATTGAATACAAACTATCTTGGCTAATAACTAGGAGAACGAAGTCTCAACTACTGGACGAATCTTTTTGTAGTCTAACTAACTTCAGTGATTGATTCATATTAGGTACCACCAATATTTACATATAGACGCTAAAATGGTCCTAGATTCCAGACAGTACGTACTGTACATGTTTTTTCTTTTCTTCTCTTCTCTTCTGACAACATACAAATAATTATCTTTGGACTCTGATTACAACTGGAAGATGAACAACTGGTATGTGTGTATACATATGTACATATATACATATATACATATATGTATATATATATATATATATATGTATGTATATGTATTGTCGTTTTAAATTACCCCTACAAAAGGTTGGTTGTCTGTGTGTGTTTTCCTTAATGGTCACACCAAATTCTATAACTTGGTCTTGCATGTCAGAAGAGTGTCACTCTAGTCAATTTCAAGGAGAAAGAGAAGTTACTGCATGCATGAATTCCCTTTATTTATTTCTTAAATTTTTATTTGTATTTTTATAAATCACCAAGAAAAAACACTGATAAATTATGTATATACGTAGTTCAGTTAGCTAATTTACTGTTACCGGCCTCTTGGCTATATATGTAAAAATAGACAAACCAATCGAATGGAGATCTAGGAATGGTGTTATTATCAAATTAAATAGACCAAGGTGTAAAGTAAAAGAGTAATTAAATACAATAAAAACGATATTATCATGTTGAAAAATAAGGTTGGTGGTAGGTTTTACGTCCCCCTCACCTACCATAATAATAAATAGAAAAAGTAAAGAAAAAATTTATAAGAAATAAATTTTTGTAAATGATAAATGCAATTAATCTACGTTTAAGAGTTATGCTTGGGTGTATGTAGAACCATTTTTATTATGATTTAGTTTTATAATAAATATAATAAATAAAAAAAATAAAGTGTATTAATTTATCATCTCCTTATTTAATTTTTTGTTTTTTAAACTAGCGAAGCAAATTATCCGTCCAAATTAACTTGGACTGTGTTTCAGTGTTAAGTCCCTTTCTGCATGTAGATTATTTGTCTTACATGCATGCATGCTGCTGCTGCTTAGAAAAGAAGGCAGACGTGCTGAAACCAATGATAAATGCGTGCTACTATCAATAATTTACTCCATTATTATTTGATCATTAAGTTTTCAATATGCGTGCTACCTCTATTTGAACGGTCTGAAATCAGGATTCATAAAAATGTTAATCTTGTGTGGATTACTGGATTTCCAGTTTTTAGCATTGGCATTCCAACAATGACTTGAAATATGTCCATTGTTATACGGATTCGTCTGAGTCCGGGAGACTAGGAGCTCATTTGTGGTAAATTTGAATGATTAGGAATCAGCTTGTGTTCTTGAGATGTAATTACTTACTTTAAAATCTCTATTCGTTTTACTTTTTTGTGTAGTCTCTAAGATTTATAAAGGTCCTGTTCAACAAATGCACACTCTTGCAACAACAGTATCAAATAAAGATATGTTGGGTTTTAAATCAACCTATTATTTTGTGTGTGTACGAACTCATGCTACGTTTCGACTGGAGTAATGAAGATGAAAATAAAATGACTCATTCTTATGAAATAAAAAAATTGTGTTTGGTTGCGATTAGAATGAAAAAAAATTGTATTTGGTTCCTTTAGAGAGAGAGAGAGAGCATATGGAACAACTCATTCCAACTAAAATGGAATGAATCATTCCACTCTTCATTTCATTCCTTCAATCCAAACGTAATATCAGTCTGTTTAATAAACGAGTCGAGCTCGAGCTTTAGTCGAGTTTAAATGGACCTAGCCTATACGATTAATTTAAAATGAATTCGTTTCACTTTTGATTATAAAAATAAAAAAAAATAATTAACAAAATGTTAAACAAGTCGAGTTCGAGTCAGACACCTCATTATTTGAGCTTAATTAAGCCAACAAAATTGTTCCTGCACAACTCTTTTAAAGAGCTAGAGTTACGTCGAATTAGGCCGGATTCGTGACTAGCCCTGTACATTTACAACCTTAATGTAATTTATAATTACCAACGAGTTGCACATAAAAAAGAATAACAAGCTCCCAAGTATAGCTGATAATCGAATGGAGACATAAAGGTCTCAAAACCTCTATCATATTAATCTCTATCTAATCATCAAAAAAAAAAAACTCATTTTAGGAGTTATTTGATAAAATTGAATGAAAAGTTCTGAATATATAAAAAAATTTGAATAAGCTAAATAGAATATGTAGAAGCTCTGAATGCGAAATAAGGTGATGTATTTGATAATTGTCTATTTAAAATATCTGAATACATATATTTTTCTATTTTAACCTTCTAGGTTGTTAAGAACAAATTATTATGTAATTATAAATAAATAATGTAATCTCAGAAAAATTAAATACAAACTTCTAAATAATTTTTGATGGAATATACTATTAGTAATATAATTTTATTAACAAAACACTAAAAATATTAATAATATTCTATTGGTGCATACAATCAAAACAAAAAACTACGACAACATTTATTAAATTAGTTATTGACCATTTTGTTAAAGAAAACTAAAATTAATTTGTACATAACAAAATTTGTTTACACTAATAAAACAAGATGAATATTAAATGTAATTTTTAACAATAAATGAGAGTATGTAAGTAAGAATATCATTAAGCATTATTTTAATCGATTCAGCCATAAATTTTTAAAAAAATCGCTCAGACACATTCAGAGTTTAATAATTATAAAATAAACAATATGAATGACTTATTTAATTAGATCTAACAAACAATCCCTTTGGCAACTTGTCACAAAACGAAAGATAGTCAAAACAGGCCGACATATCGTGAATTGCAACTTTTAAGTAAATTTGAAATATTCTCGAATTCAAATAAATATAATTTATTTAACTTTTAAAAATAATAAATCTACCGTTTAATATTACCTTTTAGATAATTTATAATTTTCATAATCATATTATTAAAAAATAAAAAATTCACTCAATTTTAAATTTAAAAATATTTCAAACTAACATAAAAAAAGGACCAACGAAGTACTTGATATCAAAGTTTCAATTATTCATTGAGACAATTCACCGGGAGCAGTACCATACATTTACATAGTCCAAAATCTTGTGCACTACAATCTTAGGACTCGAGGATGTACCAATTTCCATGAGTTCTGGACTCATCAAGAGGATGTTGCAGATTAAATTAAGCACGACTCTTAATGAAGAGTCCTTGATTAGATATGGGCACAAAGCCACCATGAAGCCACTTCCCCTTGCATCGGGTTAGAGCCCTCTACGACGCCTCTCAATTTACTTCTCAAGCCGGTTGGGGTAGGTTCGTCTTGCTTTTGCCTCATTTCGCATTCAAAAATCTAGCCTCGTGTCAGAAGCTTTAACCTGTCAACCAGTGTTGGAAGGTTTAACCTTTCAACCAGCCTATACGGAAATATTATCCATTTCTGGATTTTCAATTTCTATATGATGAATGATCGATGTCTCAGAATCATTGTTGCAATTGCCATTCTGATGGACCATTGTGCAATGGACTAGAGAATCCATGGTTGATGGAGGGATGTTAGTAGATTGCGAATCCACGTCCATAGTACCTTGACGACAATTGTCCAATAAATCCTCGCCAAAACCGTTTAAATTTGAGAATTGATCATCTGTGGAAGGAAGGTTCTTCGTTATATCAGGACCAGTATCAATCAGAACTCTTTCTTCTTTCTCCGTGAAAATATCCTCGGATACGATCTTGTCAACAGAAAGTAATCCAGATGCAGGTGAACAAATGGATGAAGGATCAATTTCCATCTCAATACAAGAGAACTCCCCTCCAGCTCTCTCCCCACAATTGCCATCCTTACTACCACCTATTTGACCATTCAAATTCCCACCCAAATCACCAACAATAAAATTTGCCACCTTGTGTCCAAGGGTTAAACCATTTTCAGTATTGAACAATATGTTCTCATTTGTGAAATGGTTCTCATTTATAATATCTCTGTCTTCAATAGCAGAAAAAGGATCAACTAGTTGTAAACCTATTTTAGTCTCACTGCTTTCTGGATCAGCCTGTGCATTTAACTGCATCTGCACCCAAACTGCTAACGAAACAGCATGATCACGAATCAAAGAATCATGGGGAGGGCAGAGTAGCATGTTAACTAAAGCCTGATTATACTGGGACATACTGATGGATGGCGTAGTAGAGCCTTTATCACGAAAAACTTTAATAACTTTAATTACATGCTCACACAGGTTTCCCATGTCTGCCAACTGGCAATCGCATATTGAAAATTCTGAGCCCGGGTTCCACACAACATGAACTTTATCTTTATCTTGCTGATCAATAACTTTAGCAGATTTACCATCCAAAACAACATCAGAATCTGGAATCTTCAATGATTTGCGCCACACCGTTAAACCGCTGATCCATTCATCCTTCCAATAACGTGCAAAATCCTCTTTCCCCGAATATTCATCAAGCCAGAAGTAGGAATGCACCTTTGTACCCAACTTATCAACCAACCAGTCAGCACGTAGATATACATTAGGGTCCTTCTCGTTTAACAACCTTAGCTTCATCTGGTTGTGGTAAAACTCCATTGCAGCACAGCTCTCCTGGCTTGCAAGTGGAATAGTTTTCAGTGCCGTTGTCCACATCCCTGGGTCAAAGATAAAATTGTTAAAAACAAGGAACGGAGAAGTGACTTTAGGAAAAGGGTAGGAAAAAGATACATCGTCTTCAGGCTATATCATGATAACAGTTCCTATCGCCAGACACCTTTCTTTTGTAAAATGCATATATATATATATATATATATTGAAAGGGACAGTTAAGTTGCATGCCAAATGCCCATAGAAATTGAAAACCACTTGTAGTATCAAATTAGGCTAGGCAGCTTAATTAGCAAATCAACCTCTTGGACAGATCATATCACCCCTAAAAGAAGCTAAAAGCTCAACCATATTAACAGAGACTTCTAAAATAATTGTTCTTTATAAGCAGTTAAATAAATAGAAACAATTTTAAAAACTGGCAAATTTAAGGGGTAATTGCCTGTCCATCAAATGGCTGAGCAGTCACCGATTAAATGGTCTCAGGCTCTCGTTGACTGATGGCACAAAGCTAAATAATTTGGACAACATAGAAATGTAATGATATTTATTGAAGGCAAAGAAAACAATCCTCTGTTTCAAAAAGAGAAAGCCTTACATATTCTAGGATACCAAACCGCCTTGAAGTAATCCACAAAATCAGAGGCATCAACAAAATCTTCCATGAGACCATCAAACAAATCCACAGCTCCAAATCCTTTCGAGATATTGTGCAACGCTCGACCCAGTTGTCGTGATATCTCAGCTCGCATCTCAATTTCTGGACACTTCTTCACTACATTTTTATGCCAAGCATGACGAACCCTCCATAAGCATATCAATACAGAGCATTGGAAGACTTCCCTGAAAGGAACACGGAAGTCAATGTAATTGCAGATACTTCTTATGGTATCTTTCAGCAAATATTGATATTCGTCAATTGTTGCAACACGTAAATTTTCTAGGGTTCTAGGCATGAAATGAACGAAGAGGATGAAAAGGTCAGTTTCTCTATCATTATCATCACACCAAGTCATTTTTCTCTTTCTTTATCAGCGTACATGTGTCCTGTTAGCATTTTGGATAGTGTTAACTTTTTTGTACATTTTGCTAAAAAAATAAGAAATGAGTTCAATGAGTTGACTGGTAGAAAATTTAGTTCAATGATGTATATGTAAATCCGACCTTTGTTTAATGCTGAAAAACCTATTAAACCCTGCCAGAAAAAGTTGTCTTGGCCAACGTTAAGAAAACATGTTGAAAGCATACTATAGAGATCAGACAGTTTCAAGAATTGACAATCATACACATTCTACTTTGCACCAAACAATCTCGACTACTATGAACACTTTCCAGTTATAGGTTTCGAAAGTAGCATTCTCTTCTCTAATTATGAACCATTTTCAATTTTCTTGAGTATTATGAACCATTTCAATTTTCTTGAGTAGTATGAGCCCTTTTCAATTTTAGGTTTCCAAAGAATCATTCTCTTCTAATTATGAGATACATAACACATCAAACTTACTGCCCATCAAATCATTTTCATTTATCAGTATATTGAAGACTCTGCTAGATCCAACAGGTGTGGTTCCAGTCAGGTATTCTCCTATGGATCTAAACTGTACCAGATTAGTGAAAAGCGTTGGCCATTTAACACGAATACAAACTTCAGTCATTTTAGACATGCTAATCAAGTAAGAGGATAGACATATAGTAATTTACTTTAACACCATATTAATATGTGGCCTCGAGAAATTTATAGAAGGATCACAGGACTATCAAATCATGTTCACTGTTTAAAAATGATGAAAGACACAGAATTTACCTGATCGTGGGAATGTCAATTAAAGGATCATCCACAATGAAACCAGCCAACTTCCATGTAGGATCTTTCGTGCAAACTCTATTGTAAAGAGCCCTCATCCATCTATGAGCGTCTGCATTGGCAAACTTGGGCGCTATTATCCAGGCTACTGGGATAGCCTTGTTGTCTGAGTTGAACACAACAAGACTATGAATGGGATACTGGTTAAAATTGCATAAGATAAAAAGGTAAGGGTTTAAGGTATTTAAAGTCCCTCGTAATATTGGAACCGACAGTATGAAAGAAGTAGAAGGAATAAACTGTGAGAACGGACCTTCAACTTATTTGTTCCAAACCTTGAATCAGAAGCCAGAAGGTTGCGGTTGCCAAAACGAATCATTTGTTGCAACTGCCACTCTGTTTGAATACCCAAGATGAATGGATCAGAATCAGAGAAATCCTCATAAAAGAAAACTTGACTCCGATGGTTTTCAACCCACAAGTTGATACTGATGGCATCATCCACATCAAGTTCATACGTTGAACGCCGGATACTCCTCTCTTGTCTGCGAACATATCTGTGGGTTAAAAGGTCATCCCGATTAGATGGACCCCCTTGTCTCTCCACAGACTCGTTGTGTCGCTGCATTATGGTTTCTACAGAGACCCCAACATATAGTAGAGATAAGACTCGGAGTCGGAGATCTTCTGATATGTATGGAGCATACATGGCACGAGTTCCAGCAGCCTTTTTGTCCTGTGGGCCATGGCATGGTAAACCTTTCTTATCAATGTGCTTGTCTTGGTTATATATTATAAGTGCTACTGATGGGTTAGCAATTAAACGTTTCACAATAAAGTGACATGTACAGCCTCTCTTCGTGTTTGGCCGGCCAGCAGATTTCTTTTTGGGGACATAAGTAGTTCTACTAGGTCTAACAATACCACCTTTTCTATGGTCATCGGGACCAAAAGAGCACCAATACCTACACATTCGATAAGATCACTTTTATTACAGAGATACAATAATTTTTCAGTGGGAAGGAAACCAAGATATTTTAAAACTTACAAGATGTACTCAAGAATTCCATCAACTTTAGGCTTGTAAGCCATCTTAGGAGGCCGCCTTCTCCTTGCTTCAACATGAAATCTTGTTGGGCAATCTTTATGAGAGGATTCACCCCTCACAAAATCGTCCACTCTGGCAAAAGGAATCAAAGCAACTCTATCTATGTTGTCACGCCAACCTTCCACCTTAGACCACAAAATATCAGAAGAAGCAAACTCCAAGGTTGGAGGGTTCTGTACAGGAAGCGACAAAATTTCATCCCATCTGGCCATCTGCAATAAATACAAACTGATTAACGGTCAACAGAACAGCTTCTATATAAAGTTCAAACATTGCAATGTCGCTTGGTGACACAAGGGACAAGGTCACTACAATTCCATCCATACAGTGTTAGAGAAAATGAAGTAAATACCAATATTTGTATAACATTCAGGCATAGACAGCGAACAAGAAAATTAAGATGTTTAGACTAGTTATGTCATAAGCTTTCTAAGTCCTAACCTGCTAGACAAAAAATTAAGAAAAAAAATTATACTTTATAAAAGCTTTTGTTAAATCTAGAATATCCACAGTTGTCAACGTTAGTACGTTCACTATTCTTAGGCCAGAATTATGCTACTTGAAAAATCCAGCAGCTCATAAGCAAGCTTTGTCTTAGCTTCCAGTGGTGCAGGTACTAGTCCGTTGGTCAAACACTCCTAGCACAGATTCAACATCGGAAGAGTGGGGAATCTTAAAGGCTAAGTTTTCTATGTTTGATCCTTGGGGACACGGAAATTTTGATGGAAGGAAGAATGTTGCAGACAAAGAAACCCCAGTTGGTGTCAATTCTGAAAATCAGACCTCTGTTCCAAAACCCCTAAAATTCAGAGTCAAGTTGGGGAAGACTAACAGGAAACTAGCCATTGCAACGGGAGAAGAACTACATAATATCGCTTAGTGCTACAGTTCTTTTTATTTAAATTCAGTTGTTTTTCTTTTCGTTTGTTCAACACATATCTTTTCATTCTGGTCGTTTCTCAAGCGCTTAGTGAGGTTGTTAGAATTTGGTGAACAGAATTGTGGGTGGGGATCACAATTCTCATGTGCGAGGAGAGGGCATAAATATTGTCGCTTCTGTTATTGAGAAGGGATATGAATTAAATGAATTAAAACTTTTTTTCTCAGTTAAGTTGTGACTCGGGATCACCCATTCGTAGCACCAATTTACCACACAACAACAATTGAAAATCAATCAATGCTAACAAAAAAGTTATCTTTTATAATAATCCGTGTTTCTCTAAACCCTAAACAAGAAATTAAATATCTACAATATCTCAAAGGAGTAGAAGATGAACTACCTTTACAAGTGGCGACGATTTTCGCCGGAATCCGTCACTAGTGTCGGCGCCGGTCAGCAAACGCAGTGAGCCTTCCCCTCACGAAACTCCAAACCCAATTAATTTCTCCTCCAAACTTATTTTCCTGTAAATTGTAATGAGTTCGGCCGAAGGAAGAAGAAGAAGAAGGCGACTTAAAACCCTTAAAAATCTCTCTCTAGTCTGTTATTTTGCCTAATCTCTCTCTCTCTCTCCTCTTTTCCCACACCGTCACTCCAGTCCAAAATGTAAATCAATATGTTTAAAATAAAATAAAATAAAATTTAACATGTTTGGTTTAAGTTTTTTTAATAATAAAGTTATAATTGTATAGTAATAATATATTTTTAATATTTTATAATATTTGAATTTTTTTTATTTTAAGCATAATAAAATTTATAATTATGTAAATAATAGTTTTTAGATAATTTTATAAGTTCATAATTACATTGAATATATTTAAACAAAAATATATTTATTTATATTTAAAAACATAAAAAAAGGATAATTTTATTTTATTTTTTAAAAAATCACATCTTTTTAGTAATGTTACTTCCAATTCTAGCACATATGTAACACACTTTTGAATTAAAGTTACACTAACAAATATTTGTGGCAGTCTAGTAAAAAAGTCAGACTCATGTCTTTGCAGTTTGAAGTAATAAACTCATTTATTTATAAATATATAAAATATGATTTTTATTAAACTAATGTAGTAAATTTGCACACGTATTAAGTGAGTAAAAATAAAAAAAATATAAAAATTTTAAATTTATTCTTAGTAATTTCACGATATTATATAAAGTGAAAAATATTTTTTTTATATTAATGAACCCACTAAATAATTTAATTATTTTTTATTTTATGTATTTTATCTTATTTTTTTTGTAATATTTTTTTTAGAGACGGAGAGAGTATTTTTTTATTTAAAAAAAAATTGTTACCAAATTAATTAATTAATTAGTGCAAAATCCAAATATAAATGAAATGAATAAAATAACAAGAAAGTCCACACTTAACTTTCACTAGAAGATATGTCTGCTCTGTCCTTTTATAGTCTCTCTCCTTTGTCAAGCTCACTCTTCTCTCTCCTCAGCTTACAAACCATATACAAACACTCGTAGATCTCTCTCCACAGTCTCTTTCTTTCCCTCTCTACAACACTCGAATCTCCCAGGTACTTTTCAATTTCCCATCTGAGTATATATTTAATTCCATGCTTCAACTGTTAGGATCACAAGTTTTGATCATTTCACCCTCATTTTCTGTTTTTTTTTATTTGATCAGTATATTAATTGATATGGGTTTTTATCCGGGTTTTGTGAGAATTCTTTACTTCACCTTGTTGTCTTTTGTTTGTTTTGAATTTATAATGGTTTTTACGAGTTCATTGGTTTTGTTAGGGTTTGATTTGGTATCGAATTTAGGTAATTTGGTGTTTATCTGTCATGCAGTGGGTAGTTGTCCTTTTTTTCTATTAGGATTAAGTGCATTTTGGTTTATGTGACTTGGAATGTTGTTTTATAGCATTTGTATGGTAGTTTCTCTGAACCATAGTTTAGCTGTCTGGGAAATTGAGTAGAGGTATAAATATTTTGTAATGTTGAATGATCGTTTTAATGTTTTTGATTAGCTAGAAGTGAATATCTCACTGCATTTGAGCTAAGTATTATAGAACATGTCATAAGGAAAGCAATCCTATAAAGTGCTTACAAATTACAATATATCTTATCAAGGACAAGTAAAAGACAGCTGCAGTTTCTAGATACATATTTTCCGTGGTTGCAACAAGGGGCACTTGCTTTCTGGCTGCTTATAATTTTCTTCTTGTTTGCCTTCCTCCACCCTCCCCACACACATCTCTTGGCATTTGTGTTTTAATGTTCCAGAGCTTCCATATAGAGCTGTTATACGTATTTGTAATTTTTTTTAGGATATTCTGTTCGATACAAGGGCTGGAAAGGTGGAAGGAGGGTAAGGAATAAATAATAATGGGGGGATAAAACATACCTTCTTTAGGGAAGTTGTCTGCCTTTGTTTTTACATTTAAACAAGAGGGACGAAAGTTTATTGGTGCTCTAACTATCTTAAACCTACCCTTCTTAGCAAATTAAGTTGTTTGAAGAGCAGAAAGATGGTAAAGAAAGAAAACAGATAAGACCTCTTTAGGATGAAAATAATATTGAGTAATATTGGCAACTCCTTGTCTCCTCCTGTCTATCCCTCCCCAATGAAAGTCCAGCCAGCCACTAACTTCTGTTCCACAATTCTCTTCTACCAAAAAGACAACATTTCTTTTCTTCTCTCTGGTGGAAAATTTACTGCCTGTGTTTTCTGCTTCCATGTTGAGGGCTTTTTCAATAATCTTTTGTGGGTTTGGGGTGGCATACTGGCACTGGTGTACTTTATGATGCCCTTGTGCCGTGATTGTATACGCCTGTCTACACGGATTCTGTCTTTCTTTTTGGTGATTTTTATATGCTTCCACTTATTTATACTAGAAAAAAATATGACAATGCAGTACATTTGGTTGCTTTCCAGTCTCCACTTAGATTTATGCAGCTGCAGTTTTTTAGTTTCTTCCTATCTTTCTTTTATTCTATTGGATTTACAAAAATATAAAAATACATTAATAAATAAATTAAATAATTGGTTGGGAAGGAGCTTATTAGAAATTGGGTATTGGACGGTCAGAAAGGTGTTAATGTATATTTTCTTGATTTTACACACGTTTTGGGACTGTATTCTATGTTTAGTGATTATTAAGTAGTTATTTTACTGGAATAATTTTGGGTCAGTAGTATTGGGGCTGAAATGAAATTTTTATACTCAGATTTGATTGGAGATATTTGTTTGTATATATGTAGGAATGGTTGATGCTGATTTGGGTATTAAAGTAGGGCTAAATTTTGGGGGTTTGGGATATGAATGATTCATACAATAAGCAGTGATTGTTAAACTGTGAAATCAAATAAAATTATTGTGTATAGCAGTAGTATAGCACTTGGAGGCAATGGTTTCCTTGGAGTAATCACTCTTTCAATTCATTTCCTCCAAATTTCTTTTCAAACTGTGGATAATTTCCTATTGATTGAGCAGCAGGGCATATCCTTATGGTCTATGTTTCTTTATTTGTCTACTCTATTGATATTAATAGTATTTCTCATAACATTCACTTCAAATTTTGTGCAGAATGGCAATGCAGGAAGCAAATCCTGCTGCTGTGCTTCCTTGTGCCCAAGTTGTTGGCAATGTCTTTGTGGAGCAGTATTACCATATTCTTCACCACTCGCCAGATTTGGTTTATAAATTTTACCAGGATTCAAGTGTGTTAAGTCGGCATGATTTGAATGGCATAATGACATCTGTGACAACCTTGGACGTAGGTTCATCAGTTCTTTTATTTTTTAATTTGAATATGTAATCAGTTGGGACAAATGTGATTCTTATTTGCAATGCAATATAGCTATACACAGCTTTATTTTCTAATAACTCAACCTCTATATTAAACTTGTGGGGATTACAATAGTTATATCATATAGGAAACTTAAGACTTTTGAGACCAAGTATGTTTGGGGACCTAATAAAACTCTAATAATAGTATATTGCTAGGATAAATTTTCAAGTATTTCATTAAGGAAATAACTCTTAATACCTAAACAAGTTATATTAGGAAAGTAGATTTCAAAAGTAATTAAGCAACCTAATTAGCATAGAATCCTAATACTCCCTCTCTTCCAAAATATGAGATCAATATTGAGTTTTTTAAAAGTCAATTTGAAACATTTTCAAATTCAAAATTGATATGAATCCATTTAATTTTTGTCTACATAATTATAAATATTATAATTTATAAACTATCTAAAAGGTACTACCTATGAAGCATGGACACTTCTCGGACGACGATGTATACTGTCTCATACGTGTCAGATACCAACACTTCACGGACACTTCTGGATATGTATCGAATACTTACTTCTAGATATGTTATAATAGGTGCTAGTATTTGTTATTGAATTTAAATTTTGAAGTTAACCACTTGCGTATGGATTTTTTCTGAGAATCTTGCATATGGTTGTGTAAATATAATTTACTTATTATATCAATATATGTATATCTATAAGAATATGTTATCTCATCTTGTTTGTATGTGAATTTTGATGTGGACTTGTTGATAACTTACTTATTTCCTAATTTAAATATGCCTAATGTACTGATTTCTTTAGTTTTCTTTTGCTCTAACATTAGTATTCAGTTAAATATGAGCTACATAATCAGAAGGATCAAATAAAGATTTCAACTTCTATACTGATATGAACATATATGTGTTTTCCTTAAATATGATTGTCTCTTAGAGTTGTATGTTATAATCTTATTTGTTTTAGACTTGGAGATGTTTATGGTATACATGTTCCTCAATATTTTCGTATCATGCCATATTCAAAATTAAATTTATTTATGCATTTATAGTTATTAAAAATAAACATAAAATTCAACGTATCCCTCAACGTACCATATCCTGATTATGGGAAATGTTGTGGGCCTGTGGCTCGTGTCGCGGATTGTGTCGAACCCGTATCTCATGTCTGCATCCATGCTTCCTAGGCTATTACTACTTATGAGATTTATTGTTTTTAAAACATAAATGAATCACGTCAGTTCTAAGTTTAAAAATGTCTCAAATTGAGTTTTAAAAAGTCAATATTGATATTATAACTTGGAACAGAGGGAGTGTAATGTAATTACATTGAAGGAACATAATTTAATCCAAAGTCTAATTACATAAAACTGAATAAAATCCCTTTTCTTTTAGAATTCTTGTCCATGTTTACGGTATCAATTTCCTATGTTATGCAGATTACCCTCCTCCACTCACTCATATCATAGGCCATATTCTCATTTGTACCCCGCTCTCTCATGTTATTTTTTAGTACAGCTTTCTCCTAAGTAATATATGAGATTTTCTAACCACGTGGTCCACGTCATAAGTGGTTAACAATTTCATGAGACTTTTTTCTTCTTGATATAATGACTAGGTCACCCTGCCTTTAGCCACATGATTTTAGGTTCAAATTCAAAGTTTTGTTTTTAAATGCCTACATGCCATATATCTTAATAATTGATTAGTCACACAATCTATACTTAGATTTGTTTTGTTTGCTCGCCATGTGCTGGCTAGGGTATCGCGAATGGGAGGGTGTGAGTGTGTGTCCCTTATTGGTAAAATGAAGTATTCTAAGCTAGTAATCTATATGGTTATGAGATTTATTGTTTTTAAAACATAAATGAATCATGTCAGTTCTAAATTTAAATGTCTCAAATTGAGTTTTAAAAAAGTCAATATTGATATTATAACTTGGAACAGGAGTGTAATGTAATTACATTGAAGAAACATAATTTAATCCATAGTCTAATTACATAAAACTGAAAAGATAAAATCCCTAATCTCTTAGAATTCTTGTCCATGTTTACATTATCAATTTCTTATGTTATGCAGATTACCCTCCTCCACTCACTCATATCATAGGCCATATTCTCATTTGTACCCCGCTCTTGCATGTGTTTTTTAGTACAAATTTCTCCTGAGTAATATATGAGATTTTCTCACCACGTCATACTCACCACGTCATAAGTGGTTAACAATTTCATGAGACTTTTTTCTTCTTTACATAATGACTAGGGTCAGCCCGCCTGTAGTCACATGATTTTAGGTTCAAATTCAAAGTTAGGTTTTTAAAATGCCTACAGGCCATATATCTTAATAATTGATTAGTCACGCAATCTATACTTAGATTTGTTTTGTTTTGTTTGCTCGCCATGTGCTGGCTAGGGTATCATGAATGGGAGGGTGTGAGTGTGTGTCCCTTATTGGTAAAATGAAGTATTCTAAGCTAGTAATATATATGGATACGGGTCTTGCCACCACTCACTATATTTTTTTTTGGTTTGGATGATTTGACTATGTCTATTACACTGCCAACCATAGTGTTTCTATTAGTTTAATATATTATATTTGTGCACTTGATAGAGTTTAAGAAAGTGTTAAATGTTTACAGTCTTCTGTCTGAACAACTATGTATAACTGTAAGCTTTGGATCAGGCTATTAATGAAAAAATACAGTCATTAGATTACAAGAACTGCAAGGCAGAGATAGAAACAGCAGATGCTCAGGAGTCTTATCAGACAGGTGTTATAGTTTTAGTGACGGGATCCTTAACTGGACAGGACAATGTGCGAAGGAAATTCACTCAAACCTTCTTTCTAGCTCCACAAGAGAGAGGTTACTTTGTGCTGAATGATATTTTTAGGTATGTTGAGGAAAGTGAGAAGTTGGAGATAAATTCTACACCAGTTAATGGTACTAATGACAGTGTTACAATGGCTCCCTTGACATCTGATCCAGGTTTATAATTTCTGCCGAAATCACGTCTTTATAATCTATGTATTATCAGGTTCTTTTTTTCCTCAACATTTACTCTAATGTTCAACCCTCAAATGTGAAATTTCTTTGTTTTAGATCCCACTCATGTTCCAGCAAATCCTGCATTTGATCCTTCAAATAACTTCGAGTCTGAAAATCCCGACGATCTGCATAATGGCTGGGAAGTTTATGATCCATCAGATAATGTTGAAGGATCAGTTCTCGAGGAGGAGGTTGTTAATGAACCACCTACTTATTCAAGTCAGAATGATACAAGTAAAGTCATCAGTTCAGATTCCTCTGCAGCTCGGGGGGAGAAAAAGTCTTATGCCTCAATTGTGAGAACACTGACCATTGGAATTGTTTTGCACCTTATGTTTATGCTTTCTCATAATTATTAATTTGGTTGAATTTCATATAAGTGAAGGTACAAAAGGCTGTTGCAACATCCGCTTCAGTCTACGTTCCAACCAGTAATTTGAGGTGGGCTCCTACTAACACTAGTCAACAGACACTTGGTTCTGCAAAGCCTTCTCCTGAACCAGAAGCACTGGCTCCTACTAGTGACAGTGCTCGTGACAGCACTAATGCTCTTGAGGGTGGTATAGTTCTTTCCTTAGAATAATTGGATGCTGTGTTGATTTTTAACTTACTTGCCCATGACTTTATGTTTGGTACACTTTGTACTTTTTTGGAAAGCTTTTTATAAGAGAAAAGACACATTTATGCCAAGGCCTAATTTGTCCTTCGTAGCATTACAAATTGAAAATGTCGTTTGTAATTTTTTTAGTTTGAGAATAGACATATTAACATAGATTTCCTACACATTATAGTTGAAGGTTACTCCATATACATACGGAATTTGCCTTTGAATGCCACTGTTGCACAGATTGAGGAAGAATTTGGAAAGTTTGGGCCCATAAAACGTGGTGGTGTCCAAGTAAGAAGTAATAAGGTGAAGTTCAGATATCCTTTCTATCTTCTACAAAAGAGGTTGAGATACTCTTTAATGCAAGTTGCTCATTATATTTTCCTCATCATATTGTTTACTTGTTTGCGATTGCAATTTCCGTCCAGCAACAGGGATTTTGTTTTGGCTTTGTGGAATTTAAATCATTGGACTCGATGCAGAGTGCAATAAAGGTACAACAAATCAACAATGATACTTCATTTGCTCACTTTTTACTTTTTGTTGCTACCTAGCAACCTCTCTACCCTGAACTCAAATATAATTTCATGTTGATTTAGAGGCCTGAGAAAATTTACAGCTTTAAATGAATTATGAATATTAACATAGCCATAGAGACAAAAACTGTTTCATTTAGTTAAAGAACAGCGGACTGCTTTATTTTCTTATTAGATAGAATTAAGTTCTACAGCGGATTGTTCAGGAAAAAGAATGAAATATCCCAACTTATGCTGCAAAAGAAAAATAATATTGGTTGTAGAAGATCTTAGATTGCACATGCCTTGAAATTTGTTAGTGTTGTAGATTGCACGTGTTTAGTTTGCATTTTCACCAATGCTAATTATCGGTTAAATTAAGCCTTGATAACTGCTTACTATCAAGCCTGATGCATCAGCCTACCCATATTTGTGTTACGGATTTTGTAATTATTTCAGGACTCACCTATAAGAATTGGGGCATATCTAGCTGTTGTAGAGGAAAAAAGAACTACTACCAGAGGCAAGTTGATTGTAATTCATATTTAGCAAAGTAAAAAAGACAAGGGTCAAACTGTGAACTGTGTTAAGTTTACTATAACATTACCGAGTTGTTGGTTATTTGCAGTTGGGAGCAGCGGAAGAGGGAGGTACCCTTCAGGAAGGGGTGGGTTCCGGAATGACAGTTTCCGGGGGCGT
Organism: Aralia elata; assembly: GCA_034770075.1. NCBI lineage: Eukaryota > Viridiplantae > Streptophyta > Magnoliopsida > Apiales > Araliaceae > Aralia > Aralia elata. Next base: position 2,004,464 of record CM068380.1, on the reverse strand, counting down.
GGTGACTTTGGCAGCAGGGGTTATGGCAGGAGTGAGTTCAGAAACCAGGGTGAGTTCTCAAGCCGACCGAAGGGACGCAACACCGAATCTAGCTATCGGCGAGTTGATCAGAATGGAAGTGGAAGTGGAAGTGGAAGTGGAAGAATTGTTCATCAAGCTGGGGTTAATAAAATTGGGGTGTAACTTGTCTGCGTGTATGACGTTTTGTCAACAAATAACTTTTTGATAGCAACTAGAGGTTTTTCTTCTTATAGAGTTCTTTTAGGCTTTACTTATATTTTCTTTTTTGTTTCCCTTCCTAGAGCTAATCTTGGTTAGAGGTTTAGTTGCATAAAATAGCAAGGTATTTTGGTGAATCTCAGGGCTTTTTTTTTTTGAATGACATGAAAAGGTGTTTTTGTTAGTCTTTGTATTGTTTATATAGTAAGGAAAACATTTCTTCTCGCCCTCTCTAATCTAGCAGGTGCACAAAACACGCGCTCTCGCGCGCGCACACACTTAACTGGCAACAATTGCCTGCGTTTGTGTGGATTCCGAGGAACAAGTTTAGCCGATGAATTTATTGTATGTTGCTCCCTGTTTTTGGCTATATGATTTCTATTATATCGAGTTATCAGCATTGAGACCTCTGTTCAAGTGGTAGTAATAAAATAAGTATGAATCCCAATGGTTCCTATTGCAATGAACTTTCTATCCTCAAATTCAATCGGATACAAAATATGATGATAAGAAAACAACAAAGCCCGCCCCCCCCCCCCCCCCCCCACCCCACCCAACCCCACCAAAAAAAAAGAAAAAAAAGAAAAAAAGAAAAAACCCACACAAAAACAACTTCCCCTCCTATTTTCATGGGGGACAAACAAGATTCAGAAAGGACCCTAAAGTAGCCTAAATCCTTGCATTTTCTTTTTGCCTTGAGATTTTTCTTTGTTTTGTTACTCAAGTAGTCTTTTGAGTAACGGACAAAGAGACTACCACCCCTACTTGACCTTCAGTCTCCTGAGGTTGTCAAGGTGTGTTTTTGCCAATACAATGATATCGGAGATAAAAGGAAAATGATCTATATTGTGAATGTTTATGTCGACTATTTGATTGTCAATTAGGTGAATAAGTATTAGTGGTAATTTTTTTTGAGAGATGTGTAATAAGTGAGATCTTCCTATAATTCTTACAAATCTCATGTATTGATAAGTTTTATAATTGTAAGTTGATTGTTTTTATAGTTCGTCAAAAGATGTTTGCCTACACGCATACCATATGCATAGAACATTTCTGCATAAATTTATCACAAGGATTTGAGTCTATTTTTACTTCTTTTTTTAAAAAAAAAAAAAATTAGGATGTTGTTTAAGTATATCATTTCATCTATACGTAAGTGAATAAAAAAAAGTAAAAATAATCCCTTCCTTTCTTTTCATTTTGTTTCTTCTTTTACTTTTGCTTTCGATTTTTCTAGACTCGATAAAACATTCAACTTCCCTTCCCTGCCTCTAACCCTTATTCTCGATACCAAACATAGCTACTGAGGTTAAATCCGTAATTCCAATCAAACACCTACTAGTATTTAGTAAGCACTAGTATTCAGTTGCCCCTAAAACCCCAAATCAAAAACAAAACCCTAACCAGTAAAATTTCTCTCTTTCAAATCCGAAATTTCGATGGCAACCACTTCCGTATCAGTGGAGAATATCAAAGCTTTTTGGAACTCGCAAGTTCACAACGAAGAGAAGTGGGCTATGAACATGGTAATTTTTATTACTTTATCTTCTTGTTCTCTATTATCTACTTGGACAATATAGATTATTTTCATGGTTAATTTGTTGATGGGGATATGAAGTGGAAAATTTATTAATCAGGGTATAAATTTATTTTTGCTGAGGTGGGTTTTCGAGATTTAGTAGTTTTGGTTATTTTTAGATATCAAATCTGTTAATTTGTTGTTGGTCAAGTATCTCGTTTTCAATTTACTGTATAGTTCACTACTTTCAGAAAAGGAATTGGCCTGATATTAGGCTTCAGATAATACTGTTCTAAGATCAGTTTAGTGGAGATTTGTCTAGTCTTCTGGCCTTTGGTAGTATTGGAAGAACTTGTTTTCAAAATTTGAAATTTCTTAATTTTTGGAAAGCCTCAAAATAAGCATTGTTTGAGTTGTGAAAGACTTCCGAATGAAAAGTCAATAAGTCATATGATAACCAAAGTCACTGTTTGTCTAGTCTTCTGGCCTTTGGTAGCATTGGAAGAACTTGTTTTCAAAATTTGAAATTTCTTAATTTTTGGAAAGCCTCAAAATAAGCATTGTTTGAGTTGGGAAAGACTTCCGAATGAAAAGTCAATAAGTCATAGGATAACCAAAGTCATTCATCTTGATCTATATCACTGCTGGTTTCTTAAAATTAAAGGACCCATTTGAAGGTCATAATTATGTCAAGGCTAGTTTTATTGATATTTTACTTGTCATATTAACTCGCTGGTGTCCCAACCCGTTTTCACTTACTTTGCTGGTCAAGGACATTGTCCTTGGTGTGTGCACATATAGGAGTGTTATCTTTTGTTGTATTTGTTGCATATAGTGAGAGGAAACAAAGCTTTTTATCCGTCATAACTCTTCGTTATACACCAGCCTATGTAATGGAGTAAAGTAGATTTTTCACACTTATTGTGAAAGTGGTGCGTTTTGTTGTTGTTATTTAATTGATTACTAGAAGTTTACTTGCAAAAAAACTAAATTCCCACTTTTTTACTTGTGACAAATGTATGTGCTCTTCAGTTTGTTGCATCTTTTTGCCGAAAATGTGTAACCTATACTTGAGATGATTTAGCACTATGTTATGGATTGGAATAGTGGTGGTCTAAAACTGCTATAAGATTATTTAGTGCTACTTCATTTGTTCAGAGCCTTCATTTTGGTTGAGACTTGAGGGCACTTCTGAACATTAAACAACTGTATGAGTGTGCTATTGAGTGCTTCTGTTTTTCCAGTTGCTAGTATTTCTGTGTTTTTGTTGGTTTCAATTCTTTTCAGGACTTGATCTTTATGACTAAGCTATTCTGTTAAGCAGTGATAGTATCTGGTGTTTTGCTTTTCCATTCCAATTACTTCTTTCATTCTTTGTCTTTTCGTGCAGAAATTGCTTCGTGCTGTAGGGCTGTTTGCTGGCTCCATTGTTTTGATGCGGAATTATGGTGATCTCATGGCCATTTGAAGACGCATGATGGGTCTTGACGATTACTCGTATTTTCTTACCTTAAAATGAGTAGTTGCTTACATAAAACAATTGGGTTTTGTTAAAGGATGACCTCTTTTGTTTAGCATCAGTCGGGAGGACATCTTGTAGTTTAATAACCTTTTTTGGGATCATAAAATGTATTTGTGTTCAAAGTGATGAATTATCTTTATTTTCATCATGTCAGTGTCATTGGCTTTTCAGATTGCTTTGTTATCCTGTGAATTGGTTATCAATTCTTTCAGTAGTTCGCAGCTTTGATGAGTAAGGTACGGTTTCCTCTGTCTTTATTAATTGCCTAAGAAGTTGTCTAATCATTTTAAAACATGACAAGTAAAACACTCCAATCTATCTATTTGCAGATTATGCAAGTTCTCTGAAGTCAACTCTGCCTACTAGCAGAGAGGGCAACATATGTTCTTACTATGTTTTTTGCTTTACCACAACAACTTGAGGGATAATATGAATGTCTGGTTTGCTGGCCAAGCTGTGAGAGTTTGAAGATCTTTTGAAAAAAAGAAATGGTATCAGTCATAAAATGCATTTTTAAATTCCAAGAGGATTTATTAAATCAAGAATTTATCCTAAGAATTGATTGTTTAGCAATTAAAGAAGTCCTTCATAAGGATGTAAAGAATTTGGTAGTTAAACAACAATTTGCGAGATGGCAGTCTCTTGTCTCCATCTTTAGAAGATTATGAAAAAAAAATAAAGAAGTTACTTATAGTAACATAGAAGAAACTTTAAAAAATTGGTCTTTGTCAAAAGTTAATCCTAGCAATGTTTATAATATTGGAGTTTTTGATTTAAAATCCTCAACAATAATAAAAACAATTGAAAGAACAATTCCCATATCGGATATGTATGAAACAATTAAATTGTTAAATACAGCTATAAAAAATATAAAAAAGAGTATAACTTCTTACATCTGGAATGTGTTCAAAAAGGTTTAAAACCTTTAACGAGAGATGGTTTAGATACTTGTATCATGTTACTATTAAGAGATGCTAGGCATAATAGATTCTCTGATTCCTTATTAGTAGTAGTTGAAACTTGAAACTAGTATGGTTCAGTTTATTTACTGTTATCCTAATTTTGAAGTTTCTTTAACGGATAGATATTTGCTTGATGTCTTAACACTTAATATTATATTGAAACTAAATGATATGATATGAGATGAGTGTTGAAAATGTTACTATAATATACAGGGTTTGTTTTTAAGTCTTAACCACTTTAGCGCTTAAAGCTAAAAAATTTGATACGAAGGGTAAAACAACTCATTCTAAAACAAATATTTCAAAATCATGTTTGTATTCCTAAAACACTCACTTGGTCTGAAATACAACTTCCAGAAAGATGGGGATTACCTGGTGCAGCTATGCTTGACCCAGAAGAAAATGAAAATAGAAATATTGAACAAATAATTAAAACCCTGATAGTAATGTTGAAATCTATTTTGGTCAATTTAATAGAGTGGCTAGAATTCATATCACTAATTTTGCTAAAAGTTTCTCTAATAGTAGAGCGTCTACGTCCTCTATTCCTCAGAGTGGTAGATTTTCTACGTCTTCACAAAATGAAAACGTAATATGTTCGGATATATATTCTCATGGGTTTGATTGGGCTCTTCATTTTGGGCTCGGCTCAAAGGTTCATCATGCTCAATGAGTTACAAGAGAACTCTCTAGTCCGAAAAAGTTTGGCAAGGGTTCTAAGCCCTTTTGGTTCCTTACTGGATAATACTTCTATTGGATCAAGGTAATTGAATCCAAGTCCGATAAGGATTCTAGGCTGGACACTCCTAATAGGAGTAGTAAGTAGCCAAATGAATTCTATAAATACCCAAATAACAATGAAGGCAAGGTATGAGATAATTTACTCTACTAAATATTTGACCTCCATTGTTAACATATCTTGAACCTATTACTTACTCTTACACCGGAGGAGTCCACAAACGGCCCAAGTCGTTGGGACTTTTGTGCAGGTACACGTCCGGTGAATTTGTTGAACGCGCGGACAAAATCAAGCGTTAACATTGGCGCTAGAAGGAGGGCACTTTTAGTAGTAATCTCTGTTTTTAATCAAAACAATTCACATGACGACTTCACGATCACAACTAAGACACCCTCAAGGATCTCAAGGAGCATCCCTCTTCGGCTCAAATACAAAAAAGCACCTGAAGAGGGAATACCCTCACTTTGACGCCTTCGAGAATCCTTAGGAGCATCTCTCTTCGGGTCAACGCTTTCGGGCACCTGAAGAGAAAGTGCCCTCAGTTTGACGCCTTCGGGATCCCGAAGAGTTCAATTTCCTCTCAGTAATTCGAGTTCTCGGACTGCTAGAGCCTCCAGTTTACTCCCCCAGTACATGTCTCATATTAGGGGAGTAGGGGGTAATGTTCGGATATATATTCTCATGGTCTTGATCGGGCTCCTCATCTTGGGCTCGGCTCAAAGGTCCATCATGCTCAATGAGTTACAAGAGGACTCTCTAGTCCGAAAAAGCTTGGGCAAGGGTTCTAAGCCCTTTTGGTTCCTTACTGAATAATACTTCTATTGAATCAAGGTAATTGAATCCAGGTCCGATAAGGATTCTAGGCTGGACACTCCTAATAGGAGTAGTAAGTAGCCAAGTGAATCCTATAAATACCCAAATAACAATGAAGGCAAGGTATGAGATAATTTACTCTACTAAATATTTGACCTCCATTGTTAACATATCTTGAATCTATTACTTACTCTTACACCGGAGGAGTCCACAAACGGCCCAAGCCGTTGGGACTTTTGTGCAATTACACGTCCTGCGAGTTGGTTGAACGCGCGGACAAAATCAAGCGTTAACATAATAGGAACCCAAGAGTCTTCTCAACATATTCCGCATAAAATATATAGAGAAGAAAGTAGTAGATCTGTAAAAACAGGATCACCTACACCATCTGAAATAAATTTTACTATTAATGTTATTGAGGCAGAAGAATTCATTATTAACAGAACAGAAATAAATGCTGAATTTATGCAAAAGAAAAATAAAATTTTTCGTAAATGGTATTTAAAAAAAATACTCTTCTACAAAACTTAATATGTTTAAAACATAATTTTATGATTAAAGGTCCCGTCGGTTTCGACACGACGACGTCTGTTCTCGGCTAGCCAAAGGACTCCCCAATCCTACAGTCATGCCGCAGATAGCCAGTCGCGGGCATAAACATAACCAGAAGGGGACCGGGAGCATGACGGTAAGGATAAACGCGAGGCAATTATGGCTCGCAAGATGCAACATAATCAGGATGCTATAGAGGCTTTTCGTCTCCAACAGAAGAAGTTGGATGCGCAGATGGCTAAACTGATGGGAGAGCAGGAGGTTTCTTTGGGTCAGCACCGCCACCAGGAGACCACGCTGTAGAGTCGATCCAGGACACATCGTTCAGAAGGCTTTCGGCGAGTTGGGAGCAAGCGAAGGAGCCGCTCTCGAGAAGGCAACAGTCAAGATCGGGGGGAGGTCAGGACGCAGACGCCGAGTGTCTTCTCCTAAACACACAGGGGACATGCATAAGTCGTCCCCCGGAAGGACGAATCCAACCTCTTCATGAATAGAGTAGCGGTGTTAGAACAGAAGTTAGCAACTGTCGATCAGGCAAAAGATTCGTCGATCGACCCCACATCACCCTTCACTCCTGAGATTGATTAGGCCCGAGTTGATCTGAATAAGAAGATGCCACCAATGGAGAATTATGATGGTTTCGGAGACCTGTATGACCATGCGCATGTATACAACCGTCTTATGAACTATTATGACCATTCTGATGCTGCCAAGTTTATCATGTTCGCAACCACGTTGAAAAAGGGAGTCCGAGAGTGGATGACATCACTGTCGCCGAATTTTATTGGCTCGTGGAAGGAGTTATGTGAAAAATTCCACGCTCGGTTCAGGAGTAAGAGAAAGGGAAAGGTGACGGCTTCCCTTATGTAGGTCAGGCAACAGTCGAACGAGAGCCTAAGCCAGTACGTAAAGAGTTTCCGAGAGGCAGTTAGGACAGTGGCAGAGTTAAACGCTCCTCAGGCCCTCAGGTTCTTTACCATCGGGTTGGATGTGGTGAAGTCAAAAAAGCTGATGAAGGACATAATGTTCAACCCCCCGAAGGACTTGTCAGAGCGTACGATCGGGCTAAAGGGCTTATTGCCATTGAAGAGGCTATGGGGAGCCTGAAACTGCACTCGCAGTCTTCAAACAGGCCCAGAGATCGGGATAGAAATAACCATCCCAGGTCAGATAATAACCAAAACTGGTCAGACACACAGCCGAAGAAAGGTTTTAATAATGGGGGTTCGGGAGGTGGTCGACCACCTTCCCGAACAGGAACGTCAATAAAATCTACACTCCACTTAATACTGATTGGGCGAAGATATTAGAGGAGATGAAAGATAAGCCCTACTTTGAGTCGTGTCCGAACAATACTCCACCGTGGAGGGGAAATCATAACTGGTAGTGTTAGGGATGAGCATGGTGCGGTTTGGTGCGGTTTGAAGCTCAAACCACACCCGAAACCGCTTAGGTACGATTTGACAAATCCAAAATCGCACATGAAACGCTTGTGATTGGTGCGGTTTTGAAATGTGCAGTGCGGTTTCGGTTACAAAACCAATTGAGACAACAAATTTTTATGCAATTTAAATTAACAATGAAAAACAGATTCCTCAATCTTTTAAAGTCTTTCTAGTATTCCTTATTTGAAATTAAATCAACCATTCCCTTGGCATGAGCTTAGACAAGTGGACAAACCAATTCTGAATGTATAGCCCACCACCCAATTCATTCAGAAGAAGAAATGATCTAAAATAATGTTCACATGGACAAATGTTTAGTCTTATTCTTCAGGCAGCATAACATACCATGAAAAACAGTTTATTCTTTAGGCAACAGAACATAGTGAACATATCTATTAACTTAATTAAAAATTAATTAAGAATAAATTGTTAACTTAGTTACAAAACAGTTTTACATGAAACTTTACCATCACCAACCAATAAAATTGCAATGACAGGGAAAAGAGCAATAAATTTAATAACACATATCACAATTAGAACTTTTTAATTCACAAAAGAATATCAATTAGGCATTCTGCATTCATTACATTACATACACTGATATAAAGTGTACTGCATAACAACATGCATTATATATATATATATATATATATATATATATATATATTGAAGTTAGACAGAGAAGACATTTCTTCTTCTTGGCATGTGAGCCCATACATATTTCCTGATGTTGTTATTATGTTGAGTATGTTGTTCTTTATTCATTATCATCAGTTTGTAACGAAGATATGGAGAATAATATAACATAACAATTAACATAATAGAAACAAGAGAACCTTCGTATTCTTCTGAAATTCTATGTTCTGTATTTGCTACCTCTTAAGTCCGATACAATAAATACATCAAATAAATGGAATTGGGTTTAAACTTTAACCCCAAGTCCCCAACCAACAATAAATTCAAACAAACTACAAATTTTAAATTATCAAATAAAAAAGCCCTAATTTTGCTACCTTATAAATCTCATATGCGTAAGGGGGAGGGGTAGAGACTGTAATAAAATGAGAAGAGGAGACGAGGTCGCGAGAAAAGGAGAAGTCGCGGACTCGCGGTGGATGGTGGTCGCAGTGCTTGGCCAAGCAGTGAAGCAGAGGAAGAGTCTGAACTCTCACCCCTTTCTCTCTCTGTATGCACTACAGTAACCTTTACTTTGGTTTGGAGAATTAGATATTTATATTAGAATGAATGTTTTTCTTTTGCCCCCCCAAGTTTAACTCTTTTATTAATCTACCACCTTGAGTTTACTAACTTATAAATTCTGCCCCATTGAGTTTACCTATATTAAAAAAAGTGAGCATAGGCTACCCTTGTATTCTATCTGCCCTTACATACATGCATACACACACATAGTGCGGTTTTGGTTTTATGCGTGCGATTTTGATCAGTAACCAAAATCGAACCGTAAATTTGGTTTTTTAACCCACCTAAAACCGCAACATACGCCAGAACCGTTGGTGCGGTTTGTGCGGTTTTGGTGCGGTTTCGGAGGCGATTTGGTTACTTGCTGAGCCCTAGGTACTGTGACTACCATCAGAATGCAGGACACTCGACCAAGGATTGATGGCACTTGACCGAGTCAGTGGAACCACATAAAGGAGCATTAGTGAGCACTTCTCAGGTCGACGACCCCGTGGATATGAGAAAGATGATGATCGATAATGACTCTTCAGTGGACATCCTGTACAGCCACGCGTACTAGAGGTTGGATCTGGAGGGCAGGAAGATGGAAGTGGGGCAGGGGGCTCCTTTGTATGGGTTCAGCAACGACCCAGTACATGTGGCGGGGACCATCGAATTGCCTGTTATCTTCAAGACAACTCCACTGCAGGGGAAAATAAATGTAAAAATACCAGTTCGAGCAACAATCAATTTATTCTCAGAAGGTTTGTAGAAATAATACCCTTTTATTTCCTTAGGGTATCCCACAAAATTACATTTCTCAGATTTGGGTCCGAGCTTATCAAAAGCCAGGCGTTTTATAAACGCCTCGCAATCCCAAATCTTCATGAAAGACATACTAGGACGTTTTCTAGTTTACATCTCATATGGTGTCTTTTGAACCGTCTTTGTAGGAACACAGTTAAGTGTGAATGCAGCTGTCTCTAGGGCATGACCCCAAAAGCTTATTGGAAGATCTGAATGACTCATCATTGATCGTACTATGTCCAACAAGGTACGATTCCTCCTCTCAGACACACCATTCCATTGTGGTGTTCCAGGTGGAGTGAGCTGTGATATAATACCACACTCCTTTAGAAGGTCATCAAAGTCTTGGTTTAAGTATTCACCTCCTCAATCGGATCAAAAGGCTTTTATGCTTTTGCCAAACTGGTTTTGAACTTCATTCTTGAATTCCTTAAACTTTTCAAAGGATTCGGATTTGTGTCTCATAAGATACACATCCATATCTACTGAAGTCGTCAGTAAATGTAATGAAGTAATAGAACCTACCTCTTGCTAAACTCATGGGTCCACATATATCACTATGTATAAGTCCCAATACATCACTAGCCCGTTCACTATGACCAGTGAAAGGGGCTTTAGTCATCTTGCCTAATAAACAAGACTCACATTTCTCATATGATTCAAAATCAAATGAATCCAAAAACCCATCTTTATGGAGTTTGGATATGCGTCTCTCATTTATATGGCCTAAACGACAGTGCCAGAGATATCTCAGATTTGAATCATTTGATTTAAATCGTTTTGTATTTATGTTATAGATAGGCATTTCAAAATCAAGAATATAAAGACCATTAAACAATTGTGCAACAACATAACATATTTCATTTAAGTAAAACGAACAACTGTTGTTCTTTATTAAAAATGAAAAACCTTTCTTGTCCAAACAAGAAACAGAAATAATGTTTTTGCTCATAGCAGACACATAATAACAATCCTCTAATTCTAATACTAGCCTAGTGGGCAATGATAAATGATAAGTCCCTACGGCCAGTGCAGCAACTTTTGCTCCATTCCCAACTCGTAGGTCAACTTCTCCTTTCACCAAAGTCCTACTCCTTCAGAGTTCCTGCACATTAACACAAATGTGAGAACCACATCCAGTATCCAATACCCATGATGTTGAAATAGACAAATTGACTTCTATAACATATATACCTGAATCAGAAGTCACACTTCCTTTATTTTTCTTCAGTTCTTCCAAATAAACATGACAATTCCTCTTCCAGTGTCCAGGTTTTCCACAGAAGTGACAATCACCTTCTTTAGCCACCCCACCTTTAGGTTTTAAAGCCCGTTTGCTTTTGAAATTGGGTTTGGCACCAGATTTAGATCCTATCTTCTTTTTGCCTTTCCCTTTTCCTTTAGCATTCCCCTTTTGCACCATCATTATGGGATCGGGTCCTGCCTTTTTCATGTTGTTCTCGACAGTTCTTAACATGCTCAACAACTCAGTAAGTGGTTTCTCAATTTCATTCATGAGATAATTAATAACAAATTGAGAGTAGCTATTGTTCAAATATTGCAAAACAAGATCAGTTTGGGCTTCCTGAGTAATTGAAAAACCCAACCTATCAAGGTACTCAATATACCCAATCATTTTCAGAACATGTGGACCAACTGGATCACATTCACCCATCTTGCAATGATACAACGCTTTGCTTGTATCATACCTCTCCTGTCGAGCATGCCCTTCGAACAATTTCTTGAGATGCTCGATCATCTCATAAGCATCCATTAACTCATGTTGTTTCTGAAGCTCAGAGTTCATAGTCGCTAGCATGAGACAACTCACGTCTAGAGCATTATCTTGATGCTTCTTGTAAGCATTATGCTCTGCACATGGTGCAGTGTTAGCTGATGCTGCAAGAGTGGGCCCATGAAAGACATATAGCTTGTGCTCTTGTTTGAGGACAATCCTCAAGTTCCTATGCCAATCTAGGAAATTAATTCCACTCAGTTTTTCTTTCTCAAGGACTGATCGTAGTGAAAGACTATTTGTGTTGTTGTTTGCCATTGATATCTATAATTTATAAGTGCAAAAATAATAAGTCAAATTGCAGAGTTTTTGATATTATGTAATTGATAATAGTACATTCAAAATATACCTCCCACTATTTTATTCAAATTAATAGCCCTCACCATTAATTCGAAAAACATTTTTATTAAATCTTTTTAGTGAGCCAAGATCCATATTTTATTATGCCTTAAGTTAGCTTTGGCTATTCTCTCAAAACATAATTATTTAGGTAGACAACCCTTTGTCAATTATATCATATATAACTCTTAGATAGTTTGGTGAACAACATTTGTTCTAAGTCCATCTAATGGTACCTACCAAACTCTATGCCTCTAAGTCCACAATCCTATTGAGATAACTTAGTTAAGTCGGACCCAATGATTTTAATAATTTGGATATCACAATTATCCTATCGCATCTTACCAAGATAAATAGGGTACTTTGCTTTGGCAAACCTACATCCATTGATCAAGGTCTTGATGAGTGTTATTCATTGGAAGGCATCTGATTTAGACTTAATAATTTTATGAGGGATTTTATTAATTAATTTAGATCTCACCAATTTTTAATCTCATTAAGCATGCACATTATTTATCATATCATATCATATACAAGCATAAATAAAGTGCAAAATTAAATGTGTCACAGTTATGGCACAACCCTATGTCAATCTTTTCAAGCTAATGAAAAGATTAAAGGTCAGTCTAAGGTGATAAATAAATAAAAAATCTTCAAAATAGTAGCTTCCTGAGGCCTTCCTCATGTATGTGTCTCCTCTCCATCATCATCTTGTCATCTTGATAAGTTACATTTGTACATTACATGTGATAAAGAAACCTCGAGTTACATTCGAGGGGATTTAGATGAGAAAAGAATATTACATTAGAATTTATAGAGAGGCACGACATGCAAGCCGTATTTCAAAAACAAAAACCACTAACCTATGGGTCAAAAGGGCCATAACTGTGCACCATGCATATCACAATAAGCACATAACACAATTTTATAAAACAAATATCAAATATTAGGGTCACGACCATCGTGCGCTACGACGGGGGGTCCCAGGGGGGTTTCCCCCCTGGAGGTGGTCCGGCTGAATTTGGGGGCGCCACAGGTTAGTATCAAAGCCTTAGGTTATAAACCTTAGGAGGGAGAATCCATAGGCTATAACCTTAAGAAAATTTAGAGACTAGGAGGAGATAAAACTCATGTAGAGTTTTCGTAGAGACTTAGTATCATCACGAAATATATCTTAATTCCACCCAATGAACTTATGTTTTATGTGACATTCTAATGGAGTTTGTTCGTTTATTTTGTGTTTGTGGTTGTAGGATGACGAATGTGGGAGAACCTAGTAGGATTACCGAGGAGGAGCCACGTGATATACACGTGGTATATGAGGCACCTTTTGTAGCTGAACCTATCATGACAATGGCACCTGTTGATGATGAGGAGGACGAGGAGATGGAGTCCGACCCTAAAGAAGGACCGATAGAGATAGAATCTGATCCCGAGGAAGAACCCATAGAGGATGAGCCCGTGGGGGATTCTGACGAGACCACGATCGAGGATCGGATATTGGGAGAGTATGAAGAATGAATCTTGGAGTTGGAGACTGAAGCTCAGGAAAGAGAGACTGAGTTACAGAAGCTGAGAGAGGAGAATCATCAGAGGAAACTGAAGATGCAGGAGATGGAGGTGGAGCTTGCATATCGCAAGGAAGCGGGAATACAGATGGGAACCCTTTTTCATCGTTCGGTAGCCAGGAATGTGGAATTGGTGGGTAAACTAGAGGAGTCCAAGCAGAGGGAGTTGTCCGAGAAGACGAAAAAGGAAGCTCTTCACACCCAGCTAGAGATGGAGGTGAGGAAGAGGATCCACTTCGAGGAGAAGTGGGAGGAATCCAACGATAGGGCTGATGACTTGGAAGATAAGGTGAGATGCAAGAAAAGGAAGATGAGCAAGATGGGCTATGCTTTCCGCAGAGCTATGGAGAGATTAGTAGATGGTGTGTATCACTACCCGGCGGAGTAGGGACAGACCCAATACACTATGAGCAGGGATCTGGTGGCACACATCACACAGATGGAGTATATTAGCGCAGTGGAGCGTAGAATATTGGGATGAGACCTAGTAGTTATGAGTCTATGAGTAATAGTAGGTTTATTTATGCAATGTCGTTTTAATCTCAGTCTTGTAGGTAAGATGTGGGATAGTTTAAGTAAGCCCCAAGTATGTAAATGTTAGAGGGGTACTATGTTAGTGTTTTCCCCATCTTTTGTGATATTAGGGGATATATGTTAACATTTATAGCAGTATGCTATAGGTCAATCATGATGTAACGATTTGGCATATGAATATAAATGTTCTTATTTCAAAAATGCGTTACTAAAATTTTGCATTAGAAGAATAGTTAAGATATATAATTAGATAATAAGAATGAAATTTTGTGATGTAGAAATGCCGCCCAGACGTAGACTAGCAATACCAGAAGAGTCGGTCAATAACGAGAGGGAACAAGTAGACCCTATCCAACAACTAATAGACTTGCTAGGAGAAGCCCTGCGGGGAAGAAACAATGACCCCATGCGTAATAACCCCCAAGCAGCGCCAGTAACAAACTTCAAAGATTTTAAGAGCGTAGGACTGCCCGAATTTAGAGGAACCACCGACCCTATCGAAGCTCAAACCTAGATCAAAGAGATGGATAAGGCGTTTACCATTTCTCGTGTGGGGGAAGATCATAAGACAACATTTGCTACGTACATGATGAGGGGTGAAGCAAACTACTGGTGGAAAGCTAATCAGCAGAGAGCAAGTGAAGGGGTGATAACATGGGAGAGGTTTAAGACTCTGTTCTTCGAGAACTACTTCCCGAAGAGCATGAAGAATAGGATGGAGATGAAATTTTTAGAATTGAAGCAAAGGGAGATGATGGTGGCACAGTATGCGGCAAGATTCAACGAGCTCGCACGATTTGCAACACACCAAGTCGACACCGAAGGAAGGAAGGCTCGACGCTTCGAACTAGGACTGAAACCTTGGTTGTTCAACAAGGTGTCAGTTCTCCAAATCAATTCATTCACCACACTGCTAGAGAAGGTAATCATTGCTGAGGAAGGTAGCGAAGCGTTAAGTCAGTACAACAAGGAGAAAAATGATAGGAATTCTGGGGGAGAAAGTCGTGGGGGAAGTAGTAGTGGAGGAAGTAATTTAGGAAAAAGGAAGTGGGATAATAACAACAACAATAACCGAAACAACAACCAGTCAGGAAGTTATCAGGAAGGTTTTACGAAGAAGGTTGAGGTTGTAGGATTTTCGACACATAAAAGCAGCGGAATTTAAAATTTTAAAACGATTTTCGAAAACCCTAAAACATGATCCATGCGAAAGCATATTAATTTAGAGGTTTAGATTGTTTTACCGATTATCCGAGCTTGAATGAAGATGAAGGAAGACTCTGGAACAACTTTGAATCTACAACGCCATCCAATGGAACTGCGTCTCTATGGTATCCACACGAGCGCCCCGCGAATCGTCAAACGATCTGCAGCAAAGAGATTTTGGTACTAGCCACCAAGATCTGGATTTTACTGAAGTTTTTCTCTCAACTCTGATAGACTCCACGGCACGCTTGCGTGAGGTGGTCGTCGCCCGGATCGTTTCCAACAAGTTGATAGGATGGATAGCTTGCAACACCTTAACCCCTCGCCTATATATAGACGGTAATCTTGGTACAATTGCTTGCTTAGGAAATCTGCGTAGGGTGAACACCAACGACACCTCGACCCCTCGCTTATATTGAAGCGGTAACCTCGGTACAATCGACGATTGATGCGGTAGAAGACGCCACACACAACTATGATGGGTTGTATGATAAGTCAATTATGAATCTCAAAGAAGAACTAAGGACACTTAAGAATTCTCAAAGAACCACAAGTAGAGAAACAAACTCACAATAATATTGATAATGCTGAAAATTGGTATGAAGTTGGTTGTACAAGCCTAGCATCACTTGGTATTTATAGGAACTCATGGTGTGCTAACCCATCACCATAAGTCAAGATCTAACAACTAATCACATCACATGCATCAGCCATCCAAAGAGTTTATCACCCCAAAAACATGTCCATGTGATGTGCTAAAAAGTCCAAATCTGACAACTAATGATCAGCACATTGCAAGCTATTTTTGCATTTGAAAACCACCAAATTTGGACTTGGGCAAAGCATGAAAGTTGTAGCCCTAGAAGTGTAGGCAAATTTAGGCTTTTGAATCACCTCATTTGGAGTTTGGAAACTCAAGTTATGGCCAAAATATGAACTGATGTCAAACTAATCCAAAAGTGCGGAAATGCTTATTCTTTTGTGTCAGTTCGGGTATGCTTGCTTCCAATGTGTTTATGAACTTCGCGTGCTTGTAACCCGTCTCTATAACCTCTATGCTCGATCCAACCTCGGTCCATAATTTATGAATCATCCCGTTAAGTCCTTCTTTGAAGCGTTTAGCTCGTGTTCTCGTAATGGGTCCAAGTGGCATATGCAATGGATCCACTTGTGTTTTGTCAAGGGCTTGTGAGCTAAGGATGTCCTCATCATACCTCTCCTCTTGAAAATGATTTGTCCTCAAATCTTCACCTACGTCAAACGGGCTTAGATCAGAAACATTGAAAGTTGCACTAACATTATACTCACCTGGTAAGTCCAATTTGTAAGCATTGTTGTTAATGCGTTCAAGCACTTGAAATGGTCCATCTCCTCTTTGGAGTAATTTCGAACGCCTTTGAGCAGGAAATATTTCCTTACGCATGTGTAGCCATACCCAATCCCCGGGTTCGAAGATTACTTGACGCCGACCCTTGTTGGCCTGTTTGGCATATTGATCCGTCCTCTTCTCAATGTTGAGTCTTGTCTTCTCATGTATCTGCTTAACAAAATCAGCTTTGTTTTTGCCATCCATGTTAGTATACTCGGAAACAGGTAATGGTGACAAATCCAAGGGTGTTAAAGGATTAAAGCCATACACAATTTCAAAAGGTGAGAATTTAGTAGCAGAGTGAACAGACCTATTATAAGCAAACTCAACATGTGGTAGACACTCTTCCCAAAGCTTAATATTCTTTTTAATGATAGCCCTCAATAAAGCAGATAGAGTTCTATTAACTACTTCCGTTTGGCCGTCAGTTTGTGGATGACAAGTAGTTGAAAACAGCAGTTTAGTTCCTAGTTTACACCACAAAGTTTTCCAAAAATAGCTTAAGAACTTAGCATCTCTATCTGAAACAATTGTTCGGGGCATGCCATGCAAACGTACAATGTCTCTAAAGAATAAATCAGCAACATGGGATGCATCATCAACTTTGTGGCATGGGATAAAATGTGCCATTTTTGAAAATCTATCCACGACCACAAATATAGAATCATGACCATGCTTAGATCTAGGTAAACCCAATACAAAGTCCATAGACAAATCAATCCAAGGTTCACTCGAAATAGGCAATGGTGTGTATAACCCATGGGGTTGAACACGAGATTTAGCTTGACGACATGTAATGCATCTATAACAAATTCTTTCTACATCTCGTTTCATATGGGGCCAATAGAAATGTTCTTTTATCACAGATAAGGTCTTATCAACGCCAAAATGTCCCATCAAACCACCCCCATGTGACTCTCGAACCAATAACTCACGCAAAGAACATGCAGGTATACATAATCGATTCTCACGAAACAAGAATCCATCCATCTTGAAGTATTTACCTACAACATTCTTTTCACAATTTTTAAACTCTTCACAAAAATCATGGTCATTATCATATAATTCTTTGATTTGTTCAAAACCAAGTAATTTTGTGTCAAGAGTATTTAACAACACATACCTTCGCGAAAGAGCATCGGCCACGACATTTTCCTTACCTTGCTTATAGCGAATGACGTATGGAAATGTCTCGATGAACTCCATCCATCGTGCATGTCTCTTGTTCAACTTGTGTTGGCCTTTCAAATATTTCAATGATTCATGATCCGTGTGAATCACAAATTCCTTAGGCCATAGGTAATGTTGCCAAGTTTCCAATGATCGAACCAAAGCATATAACTCCTTGTCATAGGTAGGATAGTTCAAAGCTGATCCACTCAATTTTTCACTGAAATATGCCACTGGCTTTCCTTCTTGCATTAACACAGCTCCAATGCCTAATCCTGAAGCATCACATTCAATTTCAAAGGTCTTAGTGAAATTAGGCAATACAAGTAAAGGAGCGTTAGTTAATTTTTCTTTAATCAAATTAAACGCTTTTTCCTGTGCATCACCCCACTTGAATCCTACACTCTTTTTGATTACTTCGGTGAGTGGTGCTGTGACTTCGCTGAAGTTCCTTACAAACCGTCTATAGAAACTTGCGAGTCCATGGAAGCTACGAACTTGACTGACATTCGTAGGAGTTGGCCATTCTTGGATTGCATGTACCTTTTCTTCGTCAACCTGTACTCCCTGTGCACTAACAACAAAGCCAAGGAACACAACTCGATCCGTACAAAATGTGCATTTGTCCATATTAGCATACAATTTTTCTTTCCGAAGCACTTCTAGGACAGATTTTATATGCAATGCATGCTCTCCTAAATCTTTACTGTAGATCAAGATATCATCAAAGTAGACAACTACAAATTTTCCAATGAAGGATCGCAAAACATGGTTCATTAATCTCATGAATGTGCTAGGAGCATTAGTTAAACCAAAGGGTAAGACTAACCACTCGTATAATCCATATTTTGTTTTAAAAGCAGTTTTCCATTCATCACCCTCATGCATTCTAATTTGATGATAACCACTCTTTAAATCTATTTTAGAAAACACACAAGATCCATGCAATTCATCTAACATATCATCTAACCTAGGAATGGGATGCCGATACTTTACCGTGATGTTATTTACCGCTCGACAATCAATGCACATGTGCCACTTCCCATCTTTCTTAGGTACTAAAATAACTGGAACCGCACATGGACTCATGCTTTCTCTCACGAACCCCTTGTCCATTAGCTCGTCAACTTGCCTTTGCAATTCCTTCGTTTCCTCGGGATTGCTTCGGTATGCCGGGCAATTTGGAATGGTTGCGCCGGGGACAAAGTCAATTTGATGTTCAATTCCCCGAATTGGTGGTAATCCTTGGGGAAGCTCCTCGGGAAATACATCCTGATAATCCTGCAAAAGAGTAGAAATAACACTAGGCAATGAAGTTTTATTAGCGTTAGTATTCAAAAGTGCCTCCCTATACCGAAGTACAATCATTGGCTTTTTAGAATCCAAAGCTCGCCTTACATCACTCCTTTTTGCAAAAATATTTGTTTTTCTCTCTTCTCCTTTCTTTTTTTCTCTCTCTTTTGTTTTTTTTCTCATGATCTCTCTGTAAGTGCATTTGATCCTCGTGCACCTGTTTTGGTGACATAGGACACAAGGTAACTTTTCTTTGATTGTGAACAAAAGAATACTCATTAGTAAAACCATCATGCTTTACTCGCCGATCGAACTGCCAAGGTCTCCCAAGTAGTAAGTGACCTGCCTGCATAGGAACTACATCACATAGAATCTCATCGACATATTTCCCAATTGTAAATGGCACTGATACTTGCTTGGTAACTTTGATGTCGCCGCTGTCATTGAGCCACTGCAATCGGTATGGATGGGGATGTTTAGATGTTGTAAGTCCCAATTTCTCCACCATAGTGATGCTTGCCACATTTGTACAGCTCCCACCATCAATTACAACACAACAGATCTTACCATTTACCATGCATCTAGTATGAAATAGATTCTCTCTTTGTTCATTGCTTTCTTCCTTTACCTGTGTACTAAGCATTCTTCGAGTAACCAACACTTCACCATGCATAGCAACCTCTCTATCTTCCTCCAAAGGTGGCATAGAGTCATTGTCACTATCTTCTTCCTCGGTTTCCAATTCTCCATTATCAAGCAATAACATAGTTCTTTGATTTGGGCATTGATTTGCAATATGTCCCCTGCCTTGACATTTAAAGCATACAATATCTCGATTACGACTAGTAGAAGGTTGATTAGTTTTACCTTGCAATCCTTGAGTAGTCGTTCCCTGCTTAATTTCGGGCTTTGGTTTGGAAACAGTTGGTCTTTCCTCGCGTCTCACAATGTTGGATTTCCATGATGACCCTGTGGTAAGATTTGTTTGCTGGCCACCTCTCCTCTTAAGTTGCTTCTCTATTTTGATAGCCATGTGCACCATATCTTCCAATACCACATAGTGTTGACGTTCCACCAAATCTGCAATATCCCAATTTAACCCTGCTGAAAATCGGGCCATGGTGGCCTCATTATCCTCGTCGATTTCAGCCCTAGACATTAACATCTCCATTTCCTTGAAGTAGTCCTCCACACTCTTATTTCCCTGTTTCAAGTTTTGTAAGTTTCGAAACAGATCTCGATAATAGTGGCTTGGTACAAACCTCTTTTTCATCACAGCTTTCATTTCTGCCCAAGTCTCTATTGGACGTTCTCTGCACCTCTTTCGGCTGGTCATCAATTGATCCCACCAAGTAACGGCATAATCTGAAAATTCGGTAGCTGCAATTCTAACCTTCTTGAGATCCGAGTAGTTGTGACAATCAAATATCCACTCCATTTTCTTCTCCCACTCTAAGTATGCCTCGGGATCACTCCTGCCTTGGAATGGGGGAATTTTCATTTTGATGCTATCGAGGTTGTTGTCCTCTCGATTTCGGCCGCCTCTATCCCTTGCAAAATGTCTTCTAGGGATAAGGCCAGTTTCTCGATCCTCTTCCTCGCTAAACCTTTCATCATAGTAATTTGTCTCCTCTAGTCTAGCTTCCTTTTGTTGAGCTTTTCCTTTCGGACGTCCACCCGGAAGGATTTGAGTTTGTTCCCCTCGAGTGTCACTCAACTGATCGATACGATCATGTACCTGCTCCATAGCCATTCCTAACTGTCGGGAAAATTCTTTCATCATTGCCTCCATCATGAGTTTTGGGTCAAAATTTGATGTAGAAGGTTCATTTTCAATTGTCTTATCTCTTGTGTTAGACATATTTTCTGCAAAACAAAGGTTAGTAGAAAACAAGTTCCTCACCACTCCCTTACGTGTTTCGCTCAAACAATGTATTACACAAATATGAAACGCTCGTGTATCACACAAATGGCTTTTACCCTCTAGTAATCTCACTACTCTTGCCTTTTTCCGCTCGTAGTTCTCTCTAATAGGTTCTTTTTGAATTCACACAAATATTACCTCAATTTTCCAATTACAATCCAATAAGAACTTATCAAGATACAATATAGAAAGTATGACTCTCGAAATACCAACAAGACTTCACAATCGTCAAATATAATTATTTGCAAATGAAATCCCAATAATAGCAATCAACAATAATAATTTTCTGCAATATATTTTTTTTTTGTAGTTTTTTTTTTTTTTTTTTTTTTGCAGTTTTTTTTTTTGACTATGATCCAACAATAAAAGTAAAGATAAGTAACTTGATAGGAAACTTAGCTTTGATACCAAATGATAGACTCCACGGCACGCTTGCGTGAGGTGGTCGTCGCCCGGATCGTTTCCAACAAGTTGATAGGATGGATAGCTTGCAACACCTTAACCCCTCGCCTATATATAGACGGTAATCTTGGTACAATTGCTTGCTTAGGAAATCTGCGTAGGGTGAACACCAACGACACCTCGACCCCTCGCTTATATTGAAGCGGTAACCTCGGTACAATCGACGATTGATGCGGTAGAAGACGCCACACACAACTATGATGGGTTGTATGATAAGTCAATTATGAATCTCAAAGAAGAACTAAGGACACTTAGGAATTCTCAAAGAACCACAAGTAGAGAAACAAACTCACAATAATATTGATAATGCTGAAAATTGGTATGAAGTTGGTTGTACAAGCCTAGCATCACTTGGTATTTATAGGAACTCATGGTGTGCTAACCCATCACCATAAGTCAAGATCTAACAACTAATCACATCACATGCATCAGCCATCCAAAGAGTTTATCACCCCAAAAACATGTCCATGTGATGTGCTAAAAAGTCCAAATCTGACAACTAATGATCAGTACATTGCAAGCTATTTTTGCATTTGAAAACCACCAAATTTGGACTTGGGCAAAGCATGAAAGTTGTAGCCCTAGAAGTGTAGGCAAATTTAGACTTTTGAATCACCTCATTTGGAGTTTGGAAACTCAAGTTATGGCCAAAATATGAACTGATGTCAAACTAATCCAAAAGTGCGGAAATGCTGATTCTTTTGTGTCGGTTCGGGTATGCTTGCTTCCAATGTGTTTATGAACTTCGCGTGCTTGTAACCCGTCTCTATAACCTCTATGCTCGATCCAACCTCGGTCCATAATTTATGAATCATCCCGTTAAGTCCTTCTTTGAAGCGTTTAGCTCGTGTTCTCGTAATGGGTCCAAGTGGCATATGCAATGGATCCACTTGTGTTTTGTCAAGGGCTTGTGAGCTAAGAATGTCCTCATCAAACTCTCTTTTTTAAAACGGCTAGGGTGTTTTTTTCTTTTTGGTCTCACGTAAACAAGATAGCTGATATATCAGATATATATAGCTTTCAAAAAGGAATTAAACAAAACCCTAATCCTATTAGAAAAGTAAAATCTGAATTTATATATATTATATTTTCATTAAGTCTTACTTAAATTAATATACATATATACAAATTATCTAGTTAATTTAAATTCGTAATTTAAATACTATCAATCATATTGACATATTTAAATCCTTACAATTTAAATTAATTCTCTTTTAATTACGTTCTAAGTGTGTGACCCTATAGGTTATTATTATGTTGACAATAATTTTAAAATCATATTATAAAATTATAAACAGTGAGTGGCATCTAGCAATGTATCACTGCTACCCAAGTAATAATAAGATCGGTGATTCTATGCAACCTTTTCGTGACCAATGTTTCAATGTAATTTAGTCCTTTTAACCTTGACATCCTAGATTAAACTCGAGCCATAGAATGTGTCATACTCTTCATAATTTAATCTGAGTTTTCTTGATCAATGAGTAGACTATATCAAACAAATCACTATTTGAGCATGACCATGCATTTCATAGTCCTACTCAATCAAGAGGCCTATGGATATCACCCCTAATATATAGGAGGGTTAAATTCCATTTAGATCACTCATATACCTCACATGATTCATGATGTACCCAATAATCACCTTTATTGTCCACTCTATTAAAGGTGACCTTTGATGATATCAAAGTACATAAATTCTCGTGTAGTAATATAGTGATTTCAGGTCGGAGGACCATTACATCATTGTCACTATGAGAATTGCTTATGACACTTTGCATAATGCTCCACGTAGAATTCTCATGGTGGGTCTGTCTAGTACATTATTCTCTAACATGTACCTATGCATTGACTCAATATCGCATATATTAATGATCAATGAGATTTGGCCATCAGTCAATCCACATACTAGTCTCAATGTATCATTGTTGTCCCATTAACAATGATACTCGACTAGGGACATTTAAGAGTAATGATACTAATTGTAATTATATAATCTCATGTTCAAGTCACATACCTGAAGCTATATAATTTGTATCATTATTCTAAGGACTTTTATTATGCTAACATTTATATAACACAATAAATGAAACCATAATAAAATAATTCATTTATTCAATCAAATATCAAAAGAAATGTTAAGCAATTACATCAAAGAATTGGCTGCTAGGGCATAAACTCTAACAAAGGTATGCCCGAAATGCGAAAAGAGTCACTAAGGAGAATACTGGAAATGGCATAGTGTCTGCTACAACTGCGGCTAAGAGGGGCACATTTCACCCAATTTCCCGAAGCCAAAGAAGATCCGTGGATGCTTTGCATGCGGATCCACTGAACACCAAATCAAGGACTGCACAAAGAAGGGGATCGGCGGAGGAAGCAACCAAGGGGGAGGCAGCAAACTCATGATCGACGGACCGACACAATCAAACCGTCCAACTGCCAGAACCTTTAACATGACCGTCCAAGACGCGATTGCTGCCAAGGACGTGGTGTCAGGTATTGTCCCAATCAATAATATAAATGCCTATGTATTATTTGATTCGGGTGCTACCTGTTCTTTTGTATCCGAAGATTTTGCTAGACGTTTGAACTTACCCCTAGAACGATTAGAAAATCCTTTGAACATAGAAGTTGCGAACAAGGAAATAATTCCCGTAGAGTTCGTTTACCAAAATTATTCTGCAAACATTAGAGGTCACGAATTAAGCGTAGATTTGATTCCGATAAGATTGGGAGAGTTTGATGTAATATTAGGAATGAATTGGTTATCCAGCCACGCTGCGATAATCGATTGTCGAAAGAAAAGTGTGAACCTTTAGACTTCAAATCGGTCTAAGGTAGTGTTTTATGGTAGCTCATCGCTTAAGCAATCGTGTTGCCTTATGATGATGCAAGCCAGGAAATTGTTAAACAAAGGATGTGTAGGTTATTTAGCATATATTGTAGATACTCGAAAGGAGGGAGTAGAGATGAAAATTATATCGATAGTGAGAGATTTTCAAGACGTGTTTCCAGACGATCTGTCTGGCCTTCCGCCAGACAGAGAAATCAAATTCGTAATAGACTTAACACCAGGAACTGCACTGATCTCGAAAGCTCTGTATCGTATGGCACCGATGGAGATGAAGGAATTGATGATACAATTGTAAGAATTACTAGATAAATGTTATATTCGACCAAGTGTGTCTCCTTGGGGAGCACCAGTGTTGTTTGTTAAGAATAGATAACGATAAGAATAGATATCTGTTACCAAGGATAGACGACCTTTTCGATCAGTTGACTAAAGTAACGATAAGAATAGATATCCGTTACCAAGGATAGACGACCTTTTCGATCAGTTGAAGGGAGCAAGCTATTTTTCAAAGATAGATCTACGAACGGGTTATCATCAACTAAAGGTACGAGAGGAAGACATTCTGAAGACGGTGTTTTGAACCCGATATGGACATTACGAGTTTTTGGTATGTCGTTCGGTTTGACTAACGCTTCGACAGCATTCATGGACTTGATGAACCGAGTTTTCAAGCCATACTTGGATAAGTTTGTAGTGGTCTTCATCGGCGACATTCTAATTTACTTGAAAACCAAGGAAGAGCACGCCGAGTATCTGAAGATGGTATTAGAAGCGCTGAGAAGGGAGAAGAGGTACGTAAAGTTTTCCAAGTGCGAATTTTGGATGAAAAAGGTTCAATTCTTAGGACATGTGATGGACAAGAATGAGATTTCAGTGGACCCTACAAAGGTGGAGGCTGTTAGTAATTAGGAATAACCAAGGACGCCGACGGAAGTAAGAAGTTTCTAGGGTTAGCAGGGTACTATCGAAGATTTTTCCAAGATTTTTCTAAGATAGCGACCCCGTTGACCAATCTAACGAAGAAGACGGTGAAGTTCATGTGGACGGACAAATGTGAAGAAAGTTTCCAAGAGTTAAAGAAGAGGTTAAGCGAGGCACCCGTGTTATCCTTACTAGATGATACGGGAGGTTTGTGGTGTACAGTGATGCGTCGCATAGAGGGCTTGGCTGTGTGCTAATGCAACATGGCAAAGTTATTGCATATGCGTCACGATAGTTGAAAGATTATGAAAAGCGATATCCTACCCATGACTTAGAGCTAGCGGTAGTAGTTTTTGCATTGAAGACATGGAGTGCCGGTGTCAATTGTCTCCGATCGAGATCCGCGTTTCACGTTAAATTTCTGGAAAAGCTTACAAGAAATCATGGGAACAAGGTTGAGACTGAGTACCGCTTATCACCCTCAGACAGACGAGTAGAGTGAGTGAACCATACAAACGCTAGAGGATATGCTAAGAGCTTGCGTGATGGATTTCAAGGGAAACTGGAACGACCGCTTACCCTTAGTAGAATTCGCCTACAATAATAGTTATCACACGAGTATCGGTATGCCACCATACGAAGCTATCTATGGAAGAAAGTGTAGAACACCATTATGTTAGGATGAGGTCGGAGAACGACGACTGTTGTGGCCAGAGATAGTTCAACAGACAGCCGAAGTGGTAACAATGATAAGAGCCAGATTAGTAGTCGCTCAAGATCGCCAGAAGAAATACGCCGATTTGCATCGTCAAAACTGAGACTTTGAAGTCGGTAGTTTCGTATTTTTAAAAGTGTCGCCCTGGAAGGGAAAAGTAAGATTCGGCAAGAAGGGAAAATTGAGTCCGAGGTTCATAGGACCATTCGAAGTTTTGAGGCGAGTGGGCGAAGTGGCATACAGAGTAGCTTTACCGCCTGAATTAGAACACATCCACAACGTGTTTCACATTTTCGTGTTACGTCCATACAAACCCGACTACAAGCACGTGATCTCCTATGAGCCCATTCAAGTAGAAAAGAATCTGATGTATGAAGAAATTCTTGTCCAGATATTAGATAGGAAAGAATAGACATTAAGAAATAGAACTATATCTGCTGTTAAAGTAGTTTGGCGAAACCACGATGCCGAGGAGGCTACGTGGGAATTAGAAGATATAATGAGGAGGGATTATCCCCATTTATTTGTGTAACCTTGTACCAATTCCGGGGACGAAATTTTTATAAGGGGGGAGGATGTAATACCCGAGAATTTCTGATTAATATTAATATGGAGATTTATAATGTTGAATATTTAATTGAATAATTATTTTATAGTTGGTTAAGTGGTAGCAACCAACCTGATTGGGAAATTTCCCAGGGTAGCGCAGCTGCGCCACTTTTGTATTATAAACCAGCGTAGCTGCGCTGGTAGCTGAACCTTTCAAGAACGAGTTTATTTCTACCTGAGTTACCAATGTGAATATTATCATTAATAATTAATGTGGTATAATTATATAAGGAGATGTGATTAGTATTATTAATACTAAATTATATAATTGCATGACAAAAGGCTATTTGCATAATTTCGATTAATTGAATTCTATGTGGCCATAGATATTAAGTTGTTTAGTTTCTTAAGAATAAAAGGTAGTGTGACACTAGTATGCGAATAATTAATAAAGTAGCTTCATGCATTAACATATAGTATAAGGTATGACCTTAACACATAATGTATAATATTATATAATAAAGTTTCTTCATTTATTGAATCAGGTTAGATGTGTTATGACATTTTAATTATATAAAGGAAATGAATTTAGTAAATAAATATTTATTATCATATATTTATTTTAACATGTATGTGGATATAATAATAAAGTTTTATGGAAACTATGAGTTAATAATACTCAGTTAAAATATATTTAAATATTAATTTGGGTAACCCAATATACATAGATTATATGATTATGCGTATTTTTATCCCTAACTTGTCACAATGTAATTGTATTATTTCATTAAGTTATATTGGTACACCCAAAAAAAGGGATAAAACCCAAGTATACTTGCACCAAATTGGTAATGCTGAAGAACTAATTGCTTGTCCCATATTGTGAGTCCCTTCCCTTCATTTACGTAAATAGACCCATGGCCTATCCTCCCTATATTGATTAAAACTCAGAAAACTCAAAAAGACTAGCCTATTTCCTTGTCAAATTCAGTAGATTTCAAATTATGAATGGGGAGTGGCTTTCACAGTAACTCGCAACTGTTCTACCAAACCAATATTGTCCATCAGCTTCTTCTTCTCCCTGTCGGACAAAAATGGTGGACAAAAGCATTTCACGTATAATAATTTTCCTATAAATTGAGCTCTTCTCTTCTCAATTCACTGGTTACATCTTCTGATAAGTTAGACTTGGAGTGTGGGTATACTGAGATTTGAGAGAAATATGAGATTGGAAGGAATTTCGTTCCGAGCTTCAACAGAGGTAACATACTGTTAATCCATGTTATTAAATTGAGTTTATTAAATTAGTAGGAATGCATGAATTGCTGTAAATTGGCTTGGGAGTTGTTAGTATGATATTCGTTAAGTTTATATGTATGTATGATAGCAATGTGATTGATTTTAAGCATGCTTAAGTAAAGAAATTCATGTTTGGATTTGATTTCTGCCGAAGTAAAGGCCATTTTGAATTGTCCAGGGAAGGGTGCAGTTGCGCGCTCCCTGCAATTCAGAACGGTATAGCTACGCCGTGCACCAGTCAAAGACGCTTGAGTCTGCTATAATCTGATACTTTCTAACGTGGTTAGTTAACTTAGATATGCCTGAAAATATGTGAAACATGTAATGTAAGGTTCCTTTGCATAGCATGAGCATCCTAACTTCAATTTGTATGTGATTTTCTAAAGAAAACTTATAGTTTTGAAACTAGACTTTATCAAAACTTACAATGTTTAAGTTCTGTTCATACGAGCATGTGTATATGGTCTGATTATGTATGACATAAGGTTTCAAGATGCTTCATGTGTGCTAGATGACCACGACCTAGTTTAAAATGACTGTTAAAGGCAAACTTGAACATTTTGAAACAAACATGCATGTTAGTTCTCTGATATTCCCCAAACATGATGTGTATGTGTGTTCCTTTAGTATGTTATGACATTGTATCGTTCGAGCATGAATTTAAGCAAAATTTCAAGTTGTAAACTATGTTAACTAAGTATAGATGATGTGAACACATGAGCATGCATATTTCAGATGGTATAACCTTTGTATATGAATAAATACTTGATATGGTAAGTTACGTGGATTCTTAAACTTGTTTGACATTATTTTGCTGAAGTTCTAAACTAAGGATTCATAAAGTAGTAACATAAACTTGAAATGATCATGTGAGCATGAAAACCCCTTGAACATGTGTATATGATAGATGTTATTACTCTTGTATGCTGAGACATAGGACAAAACTAGGAAAACAAAAGCTCAACTCTGGTCTTGCCAGGGGGATAGCGCAGTTGCGCCATCCCTAAGTCTAACTAGAGCGCAGCTGCACCCTCCTGCAGTTTGGTCTAATTTATTTTGTTTGTTTTCTGATCACAGTGGCTTGGTTATATTTATAAATAGTGACTTATTGATGTTTTATGGTTAGTAATGGTATAACATGAATATTTTAAACCCGTATAAGATTTCTAAGTGTGATAAAGACGATGTTGATTAAGAAATTCATGATTTGATATTCATGGACTAATTGTATGAACTTGTGTATGTACTTAATATACATATTGGGAACATGTGATAAGTTATGTTTCGAGCTTACGTATCTAATGAATGTGTATACTTATATACGTTAAATAAGATATCTTAGTTCGTTGAGGTATTGATAAGCTATAGAGTGGTAAACTACGCTAAAGGCAAGTTCCTTACCCTACCTTGTTTAATATTATGCAAGTTCCCTAGCTTACTCAACTTATATTTGAGCAAGTTCCTTACCCTATCTTGTTAATATTACTCAAGTTCCATTTTACTCAACTTTTACATTGAGCAAATTCTTTAATTTATTCAAACAATATTGAGCAAGTTCCCTATCTTACTCAACTTACATTTGAGCAAGTTCCTTACCCTATCTTGTTAATATTACGCAAGTTTCTTATCTTCATTTGATTCTCATATTGAATGCATATATCTAAATCTTATAGCATATTGTACAAACTTTAAATAATGGTTATGCCAACTATATCTATATTGAGTAAATCATTTTATTTCGTTATTAAATCATATAGCTTGATATTGTTGCAAGTATTGAACTTATCATTCTATTTAAATGTTGTTTAAGCCATTTGTTTCGGTTAGACTAATGTCATGTGTTAGAAAGTTATCCAAACCAATTGCCTTGGTGCAGACTCTTATAATTATTGAGATGAACAACCTTCATTAAAGGGGAAATTATATATTGTCGGGGAACCAACGTGCGCACACTAGCATGTTTGAATGTTATGCATAACGTAGGATACTTCAGGTTGATCACCTGTTGTACTTGTTTTTATTGGATTTTCAGTATAATAACTGTTAATTCTAGCAGTAGTTCTTAGTCTATAACGACTACTCATTGTTCATTTTGAATTGATCAAACCTTGAAGCTTATCAATATTCTTCAGTCCATAGCGACTCTTATTTAGAAATAAATGATACTTCTTACTATTCTTGAACTATCGTTTATTCTTATACCTTTGAGATTCTGAACTCTATAATTGTTCACTCTTATTGTTATATAATTGCTGAGCAAATTTCTTGCTCATTCTTGCTTTCTTTAAACCTTTCAGTTAAGGCAGAACGTGGTGAGACATCCGATAAGGATAAGGGCAAAGGCAAGGCTAAGGCATAACTTTGTCCTTTTGTGTTTTAAATTAATTACTATGTTGTTCTAAGTTTTAGCTTCGGTTATATAATAGACGTAGACTTGGATTATGTAGTAAGCTATATTGTGTGATGTATTAGTAACGGTTGCGAGACCATGTGATGAGGATAATTATATTAAATCAATATAATTTATTCTACTATTCCGCTGTTTTAGTTTTATGTGGGTATTTAAGATAGATCGTGACGAACCGAATTCGAGACAGTGACATCTGAATTTGGGGGTGCCACATCTTTGACTTTGGACGTCAGT
This sequence comes from Aralia elata, assembly GCA_034770075.1. NCBI lineage: Eukaryota > Viridiplantae > Streptophyta > Magnoliopsida > Apiales > Araliaceae > Aralia > Aralia elata. The sequence continues at coordinate 1,974,062 of CM068380.1, read as the reverse complement.
GGACCAGTGGCCATTTTGGCAAGTCCAGAAGGATTCAGGGTTCAACAGGCCATTCGTTTTTGGTTTAAGGCAACTAATAACGAGACGGAGTGTGAGACAATTTTAGCTTAGAAGTCCAACGATTGATCATCTTTAGTGATTCTCAGTTGGTAGTTAAACAAATCTCAGGAGAATACGAGGCCTGGGGGGGCAAGGATAACCAAGTACTTAGCTGAGGTCAAGGATCATCTCCACAACTTCAATTCGTATAAATTTCAGGGGGTGGATCATTCGGATAATACGGTAGCCGATGCCTTAGCTAGGCTAGCCACGACAGAGGCTAGCTCTTTCAACGGATCAATTTATTTAGAAGTTCTTGATACCTCAAGTGTTCAGAGGTTGGAAGTGTTAGCATTGGATCAGCTGGACTGTTGGCTCACACCTTATATAGCTTATCTCAGTGATGAAATCCTGCCCTCGGATCGGATATTGGCCAGGAAGATAAAATACAAGAGTTCGTATTTTATCTTGATTGATGGAGATCTGTATCGACGAGCTTTCTCTTCCCCATTTCTTAAATATTTAACGCCTTCTGAAGTTGATTATGTTCTTCGGGAGGTACATGAATGGATCTGTAGAGATCACATGGGGGCGAAAGCTTTGGCTTACAAGGTTTTGAGGTAGGGTTATAATTGGCCGACCATTTTCCAAGAAGCGAAGGATCATGTGAAGAAGTGTCTAAAGTGCCAGTTGAATAGCCTTGTTCTGCATCAGCCACCCGAGGAGTTGTCATCGGTCCTATCCCCAATCCCATTCTCTATCTAGGGAATCGATATATTGGGTCCACTACCGAAGACCAAAGGACAGATGAGCTTTGTAATTATGGCAATCGACTATATGACCAAATGGGTGGAGGCAAGGCCCCTTCGAACGATTACTGAACAAGAGTGTTTGAAGTTCTTGAAAGAGTTCGTGGTGTTTTGATTGGACATCCTTAGGTTTCTGGTGTTGGATAATGTTCGACAGTTTGTGGGGGCTAGGTTTGAAGCATTTTGAAAGATTTTGGAATTCAACATCACAAGACTTCAGTGGCACATCCCCAGTCTAACGGTCAGGTGGAGGTTACAAACCGAACTTTACTTAACGACATTAAGAGGAGGTTGGACGAGGCTAAGGGTTGATGGTCTAAAAAATTACTCAGTGTGTTATGGGCATATCAGACTACTCCAAGGACGACGATAGGCGATTCACTGTTCAGGTTGGCTTATAGGACTGATGCCTTTGTCCTAGTGGAGATTGGATCTCCATCGTTTCAGGTCAGCCAGTACAAGGAGTTATACAACGATGAAGGGCTTCGTCTCAACTTGGATTTATTAGAAGAGGTTCGGGAGTCTGCTCTGGTAAGGTTGGCAATCTACCAGCAAAGGACAGCTCGACACTATAACCAAGGAGTCAGATTAAGGAGGTTTGAGGTTGGCCACTTAGTACTTCGAGAAGCCGAGACATCTACTCCCCAGAAGACGGACAAGCTTACGCCCAACTATGAGGGTCCTTATGAAGTTATCGAAATGCCAAAGCCAGGAACTTATCGGCTTCGAACGATGGATGGATCAAAAGTTAAAAAACATTGGCATGCTGGGAGGCTTAGGAAGTATTTCCAATAAGTTATGTTATTTCTTACAAACTTTTAATCTCATTCAATTATCAATAAAAATAAACAATTCAATCTTACAAAAGATGTTTTCATTTCATTAATTCGAATTATATATGCATATGGAGTCCATTACATAAAAAAGGAGTGCAGATGATCATTGGTTGGTATGAGGGTTGTTTTCGGTATCAGACTCATTATCTGAAGAGTTTATGATGGAGGGATCGAGGCCTGCCTTAAGCAATTTGGCTTTATCTTTCGCCCGAGCACTCGAGTATCCTTCGCCATATTGTTTCATGACCTCTTTGGTCAGCTCTGGAGATCTTCGGTATTCGGATATGAGCTTTTGCTTGGCCTCTTCGGTCATTGAAGGTCCTTGAGCTCTAAGTTTATTGAAATCCTCCTCCAATGACTTCTTTTCCCTCGTCAGTTGTAGCATTTGTGAATGCATGGTATTGATTCGTCTCTCGAGGCTAGTAATCGCCTTTTTCATGTCGGTCTTATCCACCAGGAGTTATTTTCTTTGGTCAGCAACTTCGAAAAGTTACCATTTGGTTTTTTTCAGGTCTCCCGTTAGCTCTTAGCAGTAGAAATTGGTGTTGGAGTGCAGACTTCGCTCTTTCTCCAGGCCAGATTTCAAAGGCGTCAATTCTAAGCTGGAGTCGAGCGATTTCAGCTTCCAGTTCTTCTTCTCTGGCCTTTGTTTTGGAGAGGTGGCGTAGGGTTCTGGTGAGGATGACATTGGACTGCAATGTAGTGCATTTGATTCAGAATTAAGGTGGAGAGTTGGCAAATGTGGGGAGTATGGCGAATAAGAGTATTTACCCGAGCATGATGCATGGCTTTGGCATAGATCAGTTCTTTCGTAATGATGTTTTCGAATCTCTTCTCATCGTTGGGAAGGGCGAAGTGTTCGAAGAGTTCGTGAGAGAAGTCTTCGGGGTTCTCTGGCCATAGTGTCATCGAGGCTCGGGCCTTTCGTTCTTCGGCAAAGATGGTGGCTGTTTCGGTTGTAGGGGGAATTATTAATTGTTGAAGTTGAGGGACTTCGGACGAAGTCTCGGTATGGGTTTTTTTGGCAGGAGGTTCGAAGTTGGAGGGTTCGGCGTGTTCTTTTCTCTTCTGAAGGGAAGATTCAGGTTGAGGTGATTGCGATGGTTCGGATGTGTTTGATTGGGTGATTTCGGGCTCAGGAATTTGGGTAGGTTCGGAGACGGGGGTCTGTGTTAGTTCGGTTAGAGGTTTTTTGGTGGAAGCCTTCACCAGCTTACGTCTCCTCTTAAGGATGACGTCTTTTTCTTCGGTAGACATCTTTAGAGGGCTTTTTTCAGTGAAGCCATGTATGGGAATGATGGGGGATAGGTTAGATTGGGGCACTGGAATTGCAAAGTTGGGATCTATCAAAAGGAGAGTTTCAGTCGGTCGGTTGGTTTGGGGGATTATCTCCTCGGGGGGATTGAATAGGGTTTCCAGAGGTGCTGCGGCGGTTGAGGATTGATCGATCTCCTTGGGAGTGGTTGGTTTGATAAGGGATACTGTAGTTAAAGGAAGTGTTAGTAATACACAATGACAATTTGAATATTTCGTATAAAAAAGTTGGGTTCGACTTACGTTTGTGGTTGTACAGCCAAGCTTGATCGTTCAGAAGATCCATGTTCCATTCTTCTTCGTGCATTTTGGCGATGAGAAGTTTTAGTTCTTCGGCCCTGCTTTGGGAGAATTTATCAAATACAAAATTGGCCCTTGAAGCTTCAACCCAATCAGGAAGCTGGTGGGTGTCTGGGCCTCGGATGAAAAACTAGTGGGAGTGTCATCCTTTGTTACTCGTGGGGGTCTTCATCAATGATCGTTTTTGGGCTGCTTTGTTTGGTTATTTCTTTATTTGGCGGAATTCGGGTTCTTTGGACCTACCTAGGGTGAACAGGGCAAATAATATATCAATGGTGGGTGGGACACCACATTCGTGGCAAAAGGCGATAAAACAGATAAGGTGGATAAAGGAGTTCGACACTAACTAGGCAAACCCGATTCTGACGAATCCGAGGAAGGTGGTGATGAATTCATGGATGGGGAATCAGATCCCATATCTCAGGGCATAGAGAGAGATGGCGGTCTAATCGTTGGGTCGACGATACATTCTGTCGCTAAGGCTTGGGGCGCGTAGTTCATAGGTAGGGGGGATGTTGTATTGTTGGCATATATTTGTGAGAGCTTCTTCATCGATGGAGGATTTTGTGTTGATATGGGTGTATGATTTTTCGGATACGTATTCTTGTTACATTTTCAACACGCTGATCTCAGCCTCGGTTTAGATTGGAGATGGGGTGGCAAAAGTGGAAGTGGATGTAGATTGGGGGTCGACGGCAGAAGTGATGGTGCCTTAAGGATTAGTTGTTGTGGTAGGGGTGCTTCCAGTAGGGGTTTGGTTGATGGGTTGAACGGATAATGGAGTAGCTTCAGTTGTAGGATGCATGGTGTTATTTGGGGTTTGAGTTGGGTTGCTGTCAGCCATTATTGATCGGAAGTTGTGGGGTGTGGAAAGATTTTAGCTGGAGAAAGTAGTTGCAGATAGAAAAGGAGAGGGCTTTTTAAAAAAGTGGCAGTTTGTTTTGGGGGTTTAGCCTCTTGATGTGACTGGCCTTTCATCTTCCCACGTTACTCGAGTTTCGGTTGGTAATGATGATGGTGGGCCCTTGGCTGGAACGTGTGATAGAGGGTGGGCTGTTTGGTTTCAAGGCAAATGGTATGGATTCTATTAATTTTTGTCTACTCTCTTTCTATAGGTCGGTTATAACAAAAGAGTGGGGGTAATATTAAGGCATGATTTATTGGGCCCGTAGGGTATGATTTGTTGAGCCTGGACGGTTCGATAGGTTGATTCCCACGTGGGGGAATTTTCCTCACGTGAGGGTATATTCTGATGAGGAGACGTGACAATTAAGGAATCTATAGTTCTAACTGTATTCAACTTCTAATTCCTAAGGTTAAAGTCAGGATTATATTCGACTTCATTTCTTTAAGAAGATTGACTTCTATCCTATTATGGTAACTACCATGATATAAGGAGTCCTATTACAATTCGGGGACATGGCGAAAAGGTGGTGTGATCAGTTATAAATACAAGGTTATACCCTAATTCACAGGTAATATCACTTTGAGCACTAAAGTTATAAGCCTCCATTGTTAACCTTGATATCAGCTTGTACTTATTCTCACACCGGAACTATCCTCCGGCAGCCCATACCGTCAGCTCTCTCAATGTGACTTCGTTTTTGTGCAGGGTTTAACGCGTAGTTTGGTGATTGGACGCGTGGACGAATCTTTGCGTTAGCAAAAGAAATTATACAAATCTTTGCCTTCAAACTTTTGGCAAAGAAATGACTAGAATTTTAGACAAAGTAGAAAAACTAGAATCCAAACCTACAAAATCCTTGATTTCTAATACTTCTTCAAAAGAAGTATATTCGGTAAATATTAAGCCTCCGGTTGAAACTAAGTTCTCTGTCAAACCTAAAAGGAAGATGAATTTTTAGAAAAGCTTGTTGAACAATTAAAAGTTTTAAAAATGAATGAAAATAGGATTGAAATTCCTCAATTAAATAATACTCCAAAAACTTCACAAAATATTTCAGTTATTGATAAGAATACAGAAAGTGGGAATGAGTTTTCTAATATTGAAGATATTTCCAATCACTTTCAAGAATTAAGTAATGAAGTTAATACTTCTAATAATGTTGAACTTAATAAGGTCAACTTTGATACTAAAGTTCCATTTAAAAATAGTCTCATATGACAAATATTATTACCCAAGACCTACGCCTATGGATGTCTTGTTTGAAGAAAATTTTGTTAATAATGAAAGATCTAATTTTGTTGCTAATAAAATATATGAATGGAATATTGATGGTTTATCTGAACATGCTATATATAATGTGTTGCATAAAATTTTTATGTATGTTACTATTTGTAAAGCTAACAAGAATATTGATAAACAAGTAGTTGAGTTTATAACTGTTGGTTTTACTGGTCAATTAAAAGGCTGGTGGGATAATCTTTTAACTCATGTTCAAATATCAGAAGTTTTAAATGCAATTAAAACACTTACTATGACAGATCCTTCAACTTCAACTGTTAAACAAGGAATAACTGTTAAACAAGGACCCTAAAATTCAAAGAACCAAATAGAAATATTCCATTTGAATAACGAATGTTTGAATACAAACAGGCGGTATGCATGTCTCCGGCCAGTCTATTGGCACTGCTTGGGTAAAAGGTGGGGTACTCGACACATTAAACCACAAAATAATTTAGGGAAGAAAGACAATGCTAATGATGACTTATGCCAACCACTTGACCTTTGTCAGCTAGCTTCTTTGCAGCCAAAAAAATGCTCCTGATGTGAATAAATAACATTACACATCTTTCATTTCTTTGATTATATGTATATAATATTCATCCTAAATTTAGTGTGCCATTTAACTTTTGACTTTTTTGTCAGGCATATAGGAGGTTGGTTATGAAACCCTAAAACATAAAACTTTAGATGACTACTCCCAGGATGAGAAGGAGATTTGCAAGATGAAGTACACCACTAGATTGCACATCTGATCATGGCATAGTTCTTCACCGCAACCCAACATTATCTCTCCATGCCTTCTCTGATACCGATTGGACTGGCAACAAAGATGATTTCAGATCAACTAGTGCTTACATTGTTTATCTTGGCTGCAGTCTAATTTCTTGGAGCTCTAAGAAACAACGCACGGTTGCATGCTCGTCAACTGAAACCGAGTATCGTGCAGTTGCGGCAACTGCTGCCGAATTGCGCTGGATTTGTTCACTGCTTACCGAACTTGGAATACAGACTTCTCAAGCTCCGGTCATCTATTGTGACAATATTGGAGCCACCAATCTTTGCTCCAATCTAGTTTTTCGCTCTCGGATGAAGCATGTCGCAATTGATTTTCACTTTATCCACGAACAAGTCCAAAATGGTGTCCTCTGTGTCGCTCATGTTTCCTTGGCATATCAGCTGGCTGATGCGCTCACAAAACCACTCTCACGTGCACAATTTCTTAATCTCAAGGACAAGATTTGAATCTCCACTAGGAGTTCCAACTTGAGGGGGCAACAGTCCACTAACTTGTGTCTGTAGGAGTCTAATTGCTATATTTTGTCTTCGTGTAATTAGGTGCTAAATCTGATGACTATTGTATATATGTACTTCTTGAGACTAATGGAAAGATAACCAATTGCTCCACTATTTTCTTCAGTGATTTTTTTAATTTTATACAACCATCCAATCTACATGGTAAAAGTTTAAACTCTAAAAAAAATATTTAAGAGTAAATAATTTGTTAGTTTCCTCCAATATATCATTTTAAAAAATTAATCAAAGACAACCGACAAACATGATTCAGTACTTGGGAGAAAATGATAGATTGCAAATGAACTCAGAAGTACAAGAAGATAGTTTTTTTTATGAATTCTAAATACACAAAAGTAGCTGATCGTTTTATAAGAAATGAAAATCAAATAGTCATGAGCTACTAAAGTTGTATGACATTCTTTGTGCATTCATAAGTTTCTTAGCATAAAATAACCATGTTGTGAACCGATCCGATCCATATAATTTATTAATTAACATTCCACATATTTATTTTTCTGGTGATGATGATTGGGCTTTTATGTGTACTAGTACAATCCGATCCGATCCAATGTTGAAAATTCATTAAATAACCCGCTTAGTAAATTTTCCACACTAATCTTAATGAATACTATTATTTAAATTATATGAATAGATGAATTATAACTGTTAATTTTTTTAATATATTTTATTTTTCATTAATAATTAATGATGCATTATTAAATAAATAAATTTTACTATTTTAGAAGAAAATAATTTTTATAAAGATTATCGTACATAATATTAATATATTATTATTATTATTATTATTATTATTATTATTAAAATTAATATATTACTATAGAACAATATAAACAATACAATAATTCGGTATCATGAGTTAGTTTTTAAATAAGACACATGCTGTGTAATTTTAGTTGAAGGAAAGTTAAATTATTAAAACATGAAACAAAACATAAGGTTTAATGATTAATTTTTCAGATATATACTATAATATAGTGCACAAAATGTTCTTAAATAAGTGTATTTTTGGTGTGTTTGTGAAAATTACATTGAACCACTCATCTCAATGCCTCTAAAAAATATTGAAGAGTGAATAATTGGGTAGTTTCCTCCAATATATCATTTTTTTTAAAAATTTATTAAAAACACTTTACAAAAACATGATTTAATACCTAGGAGAAAATGGTAGATAGATTGCAAATGAACCCAAAGGTACAAGAAAATGAGTTTGTATGAATTCTTAATAGACAAAAGTAGCTACTCGTTTTATAAGAGATGAAAACCAAATATTTATGAGCTACTAAAATTGTATGACATTCTTTGAGCATTCATAAGTACTCACTCCAACCCAAAAGGATAAGTTAATTACAATTTACATACATATTAAGAAAAATAAAAATTAAAAAAAAAGTTTTAAATTTAACTCTAGTGGCCCCACAAGATTATATAAAATGATGAGTACTTTTATTTTTTATACTAATAGACTCCACTAAATGACTTAGTTACTCTTCACTTTATGTACTTTATCTCATCTTTTCGCGGACAAAAAAATTTATACTTTTATTCATCCCTTTGAGAACGGAAGGTGTATATGTTTCTAAGCATAAAAAATAATGTTGTGGGCTCCACTCTAACATCCCAATGTTGATGATCGGGCTTTTATGTGTACTAGTACGATCCGATCCAATGTTGATGAAAATCCATTAAATAACCCACTTACTAAATTTTCCACAGGTAGCTTCTCTGGATATATATATATATATAAATCTATGTTCATTAGTTTATCAAATATTATCGTTCTAAATTGATTAAGCATTCTTAAACAAATGGTGTTTGCAAGAGAGAAGATAATTTAGCAAACAAAAGCCAACAATTACAAGGAGATCTTGAATTCTAAAATCAAGTAAAACAGGCAAAAATTAGCTAAACATCTTATAGTAGTGAAACCATAGATACATGGAGTAATGAACCATGCATTAGAAATTTATGATCGTCTAACATCCGTTCTGCATTGTACATAATGAAAATTATCCGATCCTTTCCTGCAACTTGATACCAACAAGATTTCCCTTCTAAAGTTGTTTCTAATAGAATGATTATTCTATTCAATCTGAACTTGCAATATATATATACTCCGCCGCGCCAAGAAAACAGCAATTGAAAAGAAACTTTGCCGCATGTTATTAATTTCTTCATATATCTCACTCGGCATCTCCAAGTTCATCACCTCTCTTGGAAATAGGGCCATATTTAGAGTTAGGTTTCTTCTTTTGTGAAGCAATTTCTGTTGAAAAATAAACTTGTTCCAAAAATAGCTAAGTATTTTTATTTAGCATATTTTATGTTTTAATTAATATTTATGTACTTGTTAGTTCATGTAGCCAGTTTTCATGTATTTGGGTTTATACATGTTAGAAGATTCCTATAAATATCTATATACTCAATTCATTTGAAGTAAATAAGAAATATAAGACTTCTTTTGTGATAACCCGAAGGAACCTGAAGGGTCGGGTGTAAAAGATAAAGGAAATGACAAGGCTAACGAGGAAAAATAAATGAATAGTATTGTGATAGTTAAATAAATGATTAATGATGTAATATTTTAAACTAATGTATTAGTTCAAATTGTGTAAGTAAGACTTGGGCATGTATGTGTAAATAATGTAAATAATTAATGTATCATGTAGCCTAGCTTACAATAATAGCTAGTTAGTATGTATGTGGATGAATAGTGATGCACCAAGTCTGTTGTAGCTAGTACACAAATTTGGGGCGTCACAGATTCGCTTATTCACTCACCATAAGTATAATTCTCATAAGGTATATTTAAGCCACCATTTTTATTTCTAAGTCTTATTCTGACTTTTTTTGCAAATAATGAAGGTAAACCAGAGATAAATTTATCTTTCTAGAAGGTAGAATTACCATCACCTCTCATGAGTATTTTAGACAAAAATAGATCTTTATACCACCTAAAATGTGTTAAGGTAGGACATTTAAGATTAATCGAGAGTTCTTTACTTCTATCCATATTATGAAATCCATTTCCTATAAAATGTTTAATTATTGTTCGAATAAGTGTATAACAAAGCAATTTAGATTGGATTAACAATCACCAAAGAATCATAAACAGTTCAATAAATTGATAGAAACATAACAACTGAGTTTAGCCGAACAAATGACGTAAACTACTTTTATAGAAGGTCCAAGAAGCTTTTCAGAACAATTTACAGTTTAATAATGAGTGAAGTTCAAATGCATAGGAGTGCGAAAACTTCCTTGTCTGGAGCGTACTTCCCTCAAGTGGGATATTTTCTGTCTCGGGATAGTAATCTACACCACACATATTTAATTAATTAATAGTTATCGTCAGTAATTATTGCGACTTCATTTCAGTATTTTCGGATACCGTAAATTTATCATCGAATATATCTTTACACTATTAAAATCTCATTACGGTAATTATTTGTTACTCACGTAGCCTCATATGTCCCTTTTTGATGGATTTTAGCCAGTAAAATATATTATTTATTTCTCGGCTTTTCTTTACTTAATTTTTCATACATTTTTATACTTTACTTTGTCCATTAAATCACTGTAACTATTTTATTATTTTTTCTTCTGGCCTCACCTAGATAATTATAGCTTAAATAGTTTCTATTTTTTCCAGATTTTTCTCAACGCTTTTATTATTTATTTTAAGCCCATTTCTAACCAAAATTTTGAAATTCTTTAAAATTTGAAATTAATTCCAAAAATTATTAATTTTAGATAATATTTGTATCATATTAAAGTACACTTTTGCCCAAAATTTCATCTCCAACTGAGTTGTGGAACTCAAGCTATGACTGTTTTAATTTTAAAAATTCTTATTTTATTTTGTCATAACTCTTTCATTAGAAGTCCATTTATATTCATTCTTAAGCCAAAATACACTTTATACTTTCAAGTTTCATTCTCTAGAAGCCTGAATTTTATCTCTTTTGTTCTCTATCCAGAACTTCCTTTTCTAAAACTATGTCAGGGAGTTGTCCAATCTGTATTGTTTTACTAAACAATTTACCAAAAATAATTTATAAGAAATTTTGACTTGAAACTAGTGAAGGATTTTAGTTAACTTGTATATCTATCTTCTCCAGAAAACTTTAATAAAAAATTCGAAACACGCAAAAAGTATTACTTGTTACAAATTTAGGCTCTGTTTTTAGGGTTTTTACCTTATATGTTAAAATTTTCATAACTTGTTTAATTTTTCTCTTTTCTTGTTTCTTGCAAGATACTTGATTTCTTTTGCTATAGTTCATGTTAACATACTTCAACATGTTATTATCTACCCTTAGCACGAACAAATTCATATACACACATATTTACTTCATAAATTATTTATAGAAGCTATTTTACGGTTTTCTTTAACTAGTTTGTGTTTCTTTCTTATTTTTCTTTGTTCTTCAATTTTTCCTCCATGATCCATAGAAATACACCATATATATGTCCAACATGATCTCAAGTATACATAAAGTCTAATTACTTTCAACAAAGAAAGATTTTTAAGCTTTTAAAATGTTAGGGTTTATATCTAGTGTGTGTAATAGCTTCTCTTTGACTTGGATCATCTCTTTCCTTCCTTCTTGGTAGCTGAATTTTTCTCACTTTCCTCCCTCTCTTCTCTGGTCCGAACTCTCTCTCTCTCTCTTCTCCTTGTGGCTTTTGTTTTGTTTGGTAAAGTGAAGAAAAAGATGGGGACTTGGCTATTTATAAGACAAGGTTTTGCTAACTTATAAGTTGGTTCCTCTACTCTTTTCTTTTGTAATATTATAAAAATTCTTGTAATAAATTTTGTGATTAAAAATGTAATTATTTATAAGTCTAAATTATAGTTCTTGATTATTTAAAATATATGCGTAGAATGTATATAAATACATATATTATTTGAGTAAGTTTAATAAAGGAGAGAGTAACTAGAAAACGTAACACTTTAAAAAAATCACATAACCATACCAAATAAAATACAAATATAAATACATGTATAAATAATACAGGTATAATTACTATTAAAACAAATATACATACATACATACATAAAATGACATGTGTACATACATGTCATATACATGTATATATACATACATACATATATAACAAGCAGGTAAACAAAATAAGTTGGACAAGTTGGTCAAAAAGTCAAAAATCTAGAGAATTCTTCAACTTGCCAAATAAGCTAGGACTTTTTTAATAAGTCACTATAAAGAAGTCGGTTGGGCAAGAGATAAGGAAGGGGAGGCTTCCAAGATATTTTCAGGGGAGATTTATCCAATTTGTCACTATAAATACCAAACTCCCTTTCTTTTTCTTCACTTTTTACCAACAAGAGAAATAAAAACCACAAAGGAGAGAGAGATAAAGAGCTCAAAAGCGTAGGGAGGGAGAAAAAGGAGTAAGTTAAGCCACCAAGAAGGAAGGAAAGAGAGGATCCAAGCTAAAGAGAAGCTACTACACACACACTAGGTATAAATCCTAACCTTTTTAAAGCTTAAAAATCTTTCTTTGATGAAAATAATTAGGCTTTATATTTACTTGAGATTATGTTGAGCATATATATGTTGTAATACCATGGATCATGGAGAAAAAATTGAAAGAACAAAGAAAAACAAGAAAGGAGCACAAACTAGTTAAGAAAACCTTAAAATAGCTTTCATAAATAATTTATGAAGTGAATATGTGTGTATATGAATTTTTTCATGTTAGGAGTAGATAATAACATGTTGGAGTATAATAACATGAACTATAACTAAAAAAAATCAAAGATCTTGTAAGAAATAAGAAAAGAGAAAAATTAAACGAGTTAAGAAATTTTCAACATATAGGGTAAAAACCCTAAAATAAAGGATGATTCTGTAACAAATAATACTTTTAGTGTGTTTTAATTTTTTGAGTAAAGTTTGTTGAGATAGATATATAAGTTAACTAAAATATTGCACTGGTTTCAGGTCAAAATTCATTGTAAATTATTTTTGGTGAATTTTCTAGTAAAACATGGCAGACTGGACAACTCCCTGACCTAGTTTTAAAAAAAGAAGTTCTGGGTAGATAAGTATAGAGATAAAATTCAGGCTTCTGGGGAATGAAACATGAAAGAATAAAGTATATTTTGGCCCAAGAATGAATATAAAGGTACTGTAATGAAAGAGTTATGACTAAAATGAAATCAGGATTTTTAACATTAAAACAGTCATAACGTGAGTTTTACAACTTAGTTGCAGATAAATTTTTTGGGTATAAGTGTATTTTGATGTGACAAGGATACTGTCCAAAATTCATAATTTTCGAATTTAATTTCAAATTTTAAAGAATTTCACAAATTTGGACAGAAATGGGCTTAAAATAAATAGTAACGGTGCGGAAATCTAGAAAAATTAGAAACTATTTAAATTGTAATTATCTAGGTGGGGCTAGAAGGAGAAAAAAATAATCAAATAGTTAAAGTGGTTTAATAGATAAAGTAAAGTATAAAAATGTATGAAAAATTAATTAAAGAAAAGCCAAGAAATAAATAATATATTTTACCGGCTAAAATTCGTCAAAAAGGGACGTATGAGGCTACGTGAGTAATAAATAATTACTGTAATGAGATTTTAATGGTGTAAAGATATATTCGAGGGTAAATTTACGGTATCCGAAAATATCAAAACGAAGTCGCAATAGTTACTGACAATAACTATTAATTAATTAAATATGCGTGGTGTAGGTTACTATCCCGAGATGAAAAATATCTCACTCGAGGAAAGTATGCCCCAGACAGGCAAGTTCCCGCACTCTTGTGCATTTGAATTTCTTTCATTTTTAAACTATAAATTTTTCTGAAAAGCTTCTTGGACCGTCTATAAAAGGGGTTTATATCATTTGTTCGACTAAACTGAGTTGTTATGTTTCTATCAATTTATTGAACTGTTTATGATTCTTTGGTGATATGTTAATCTAATCCAAATTATTTTGGTACGGGTCCTGAGGTTATGACTAAGTATGAATAACCCTAGAAATAAGGGTATTGTGCTATGGTCGACATTATCACGCAGTGTAAATAGAGCGTAATTAAATGTTACGCGTAACATGAGGGTATTATTAGGCTGATTACCTAATGATAATCCGGGGGATAAAAGTTCATAGTCTTTGTGACTGTTGAACGCCATGTAAAGATTCACAGTCTTTGTGAGTGTTGAACATTTGTGTAAAGAGTTCATAGTCCTTACGACACTCAGTGGCCCTCAAAAGAAATATTTTTCCTTGAGTATATTTAATTAAATTTGAGATTCCAAAAAATTAATCCTATTCAGAAATTTGATGTTCATTATTCTATGAAGAGATTTTTTGTTAACTTCCTCGAATTGTTAATAATATTAATTCTTTCTAAATCTTTGAATATTGATTTGCTGCCAGTCATTTTTATTTTATTTTAAATTGTTATACTTGCTAAGAAAATTAGTTTCTTACTCTTGCATAAACTTTATGTTGACAACTAAGACCGGAGAACCTGAAGGGTCAGGTGTAAAAGATAAAGGAAAAGACAAAGCTAACGAGTAGGAATAAATAAATAATATTGTATTTTTTAAATAAATAATTAATGATGTAATATTTTAGAACTAATGCATTAATTCATGTTGTGTAAGTAAGACCGGGGCATGTATGTGTAAATAATGTAAATAATTAATGTATCGTGTAGCCTAGCTTATAATAATAGCTAGTTAGCATGTATGTGGATGAATAGTGATGCACCAAGTCTGCTATAGCTAGTACAAAGATTTGGGGGCATCACATCTTTCCTAGTCAAGCCACTTAACCCACTTCTATTCTAAACTTGCCCCACCCTTAGGAAGGTTGGTTAACCATGACTTTCACTAATTAATTATCTTGTTTAGCTAATTAAGCATGATTAGGCTAATTTAAGTCAAATGGTCAAGACTTGTGGATAAGTTTCATTTCCCAAAATATCTTGGGAGGCTTCCATAGGAAGCCTCTCCCTTCCTTATCCATCTAGCCGAAATTTGTGCAGTGTCAATCTTTTTTTTCCCCAGCTTATTTGGCAACTTAAGGAATTCTCTAGATTTCTTGACTTTTTGACCATTTGTCTAACTTGTTTGCTTGCATTGATATATATATATATATATATATATATATAAAGCATTTGTATTATTTATATGCATGTTTAGTTGTGTTAGTTGTATATATGTAAGTATACTTGAATTACTTATATGTATGTATACTTGTATTTTATTTGGTATGGTATGTGATTTTTACATTTTCTTGTTACTTTTCCCTTTATTAAACTTACTCAAATAATATATGTATTTATATACATTCTACACATATATTTTATAATAATCAAGAATTATTATTTAAACTTTAATAATAATTGCATTTATAATCACAAATTTTATTACAAGGGCTTTTAGAATATTACAGGTAAGGTGTCTCTTCTCGTAATCTTTCAGTTGTCGTGATGCATACGCAATCACCTTTTCATGCTGCATCAGGACACAACCTAAACCTTTATGTGAGATATTGTTATAGACTATAAAACCTCTAGTATTATCTGGCAAGGATAACACCGGTGTCGTGCTCAACCTCTTCTTTAAATCCTGAAAACTTTCCTCTTATTTCTCCATCTATACAAATATTACCCCTTTCCGTGTTAGATTGGTTAGAGGTCCGGCTATTTTTGAAAAGTCTTAAATGAAACGCCAATAATAACCTACTAACCCTAAGAAACTTCTCACTTCCATTGGGGTCTTTGGTTGTTCCAAGTTCATTACCGCTTCTATTTTTGCTGGGCCCATAGAAATTCCATCTTTAACAATTAGATGACCCAAAAATTACACTTTTTCCACCAAAATTCACATTTTGAAAATTTTGCATACAACTTCTCTTTTCTTAATATTTTTAATACACTCCTTAGATGCTCAACATGTTCCGCTTTTGTTTGAGAATAAATTAAAGTATCGGCAATAAACATCATAATAAATTTATCTAAGTAATTCTTGAAAACCCTATTCATTAAGTCCATAAATGCGGCAGGGGCATTTGTAAGTCCAAAGGGCATTACCAAAAATTCGTAATGCTTGCAACATGTCTGAAACGCTTGATGAGAATAAAATGTGTTATATTTTTATCCCTTTTGCTTAATCTTTTGTATTTATTTTGTACCTAAATACACTCATCATTCTTATATTTTTAATTAAGGTGCAATTAAAGGATTATGTGACCTTGGAAGTGCTTTGGAGACAAATTAAGCATTATTTGGACTTAAAGTAAAAGGAGGGGCAAAGTTGTAATTCCATGAGCACAGGGCGCCGCAACTCCCAATTTATATAGCAAAACAACATTGATTTAATATTTTATTACAATAAAGTCAATATCTTGGTGATCAAGCAATATTTAATATTCATACTAATGAAAGAAAAAAAAACAAGGAGAATCCTACAAGGAGAAGGAAGGAGGTGCAACAATATTGGTGTGCTAGTCAAATCCAATTAATGAAACAAAAGAAAATCTATCTAGAAGATCTCTTTGAAGAAAGTTGATTGTCACTAGGAAGTTAATTTCTATAAAGAATTAATTGAGTCTTGATGCCTATAAATTGAGGATTACCAAGAGAGATTTGGGGAAACTTGTCCGCAAACTTCTCTCTATATTAGGCTTTGGTGTTTTCATGGCCATGTGCAGCTAAATTCCTATTCTCGGTTTAAGTGTACGGAGGCCTCAAAATTATTACACTGTAAGATTTAATTGGTTTTAATTGTTCAATTTATATTTTGAGCATTGGATATTCTTCTATGCTTAATTTTTATGATTGATTTGTTTAATTGCTATGATGCATACTAGTTTATTATTCGTTGCAATCTACTGCTGAATTAGATATCAAATCTGTAATTGTTTGGTCACTCTAATTTGTGAAGCAACTAAGATTAATAATTTGTTGCAGATCAATAGATTATTATATCTTAGAAAAAATACCCAACTAAATTAAATACAACCGCGTGTGCTTGTGTTGTTTAGTTTCATTGATCTTTTTATTGCTTAAAACTACTATTAGATTAAATTCTTAGCGCGTGTCTAAGGTTGTTTAGTAGTTAGAGTTATTTAGATCGCTTGTTTCTAATTAACTATAATTAAGGAGAGATAGAAAAATACTTCCAATGGTGAATATTCAAAATACTAATTGATTTATGCTAGTGTTAATGATCGGTGTAAATTTCTGACGGTGGATGTTAACTTAATCCAAGGCTTGTTCTTCTGATTTATTTCGTTAGATTACTCTGTATTACTTGCATATTTGTTACTTTGGTTAACGTTATTAAAATTATCTTTGTTATTTAAAATCCCCCATTCTGGTTTATAAAGCATAAAATTAGATTAATCATTCTCTGTGGGATCGACTCTTACTTACACTACTACATAAATACTTTTTGTAGTAAGATTTTAATTTTGATTGCCTGCGACAGCATACCAAAATTTTAGCGCCCTTGTCGGGGAACTGATTCTAGTTTATTTTTGTGCTTTTGTGATCCTTATTTCGTTTTAGCAATTTTCAAATTTTTCTTAGTTGTTTTTCATAGATTGGTTGAATTTCCTTGATTGTTTATGACCATAACTCGATCTGCTAATCAAGGTGATTTAAAGTGTGATCCAGAAATAGAGAGAACTATACGCAGATTAAGGAAGGATGCTCGGAGAAATTTTGAAGAGAAGGAAGTCACGACAGGAAATCGAACTTTGAAAGAGCTTGCATCCCCCAATTTGATCAACAACCCTTAAGCATAACATTTCCTAATCTAGATGTTTGATTTTTTTGTGGTGTTTCTCTCCTTTACACCGTGATTTCTTTGTTATTTGGTCTGAAACTGCTACGTTATGCCGAGTTGCCGAAACTTCGCCGAATGCTACCCTTTACATGAATAATTTCTCCTTTATTTGGTCTAAACTGCTACGTTATGCCGAGTTTCTGAAATTTTGCCGAAACTTACCCTTTACATGAATAATTCCTAATTTTGAGATTCGTGTCAAGGTTGCGGTTTGGCCCCGACCGATACCTAACCGATACGCCAATATTTCAGCGTAACGGCCGAGACTTTAAACCATGGAGTACCTAGATTTGTTTTATGGATGTTGTAATTATCTCAGACCATGTAAATGTTTTAGGTATAATGCTTTAAAGCCTAAAAAAGATGATGAAATTCTAGAAAACTTGTTCAACAGTTAAAAGATTTAAAAATGGGTGATACTCCTCAAACTTCTCAGGATATTTCGGTTATTGATAAAAATGCGGATAATGAAAATGAGTTTTCTAATATTGCAGATATTTCAAATCATTTTCAACAATTAAGTAATGAGATAAATAATTCTAATAATGAGTTTCCACATGATGTTGAGCTTAATAAAGTTAATTTTGATAACAAAATTCCTTTTAAAAACAGAGTTTCTTATGGAATATACTATTACCCAAGACCCACACCTACGGATATTTTGTCTGAAGAAATTTTTTTTTAATTCTGATAGATCTAATTTTGTTATTGATAGCATATATGAATGGAATATTGCTGGTTGATTTGAACATGCCATATATAATGTACTGCATAAAATGTTTATGTATGTTACTATTTGTAAAGCTAATAACAATACTAATAAACAAGTGACTGAGTTTATAACTACTGGTTTTACTACTTAGTTAAAAGGCTGGTGGGATAATATTTTAAATCCTACTCAAAGATCCGAGATATTAAATATTGTCAAAATAATTAATTAATATATCTGATCCTTCAACTTCGACTATTAAATAAGAGATCACTAAAGATACTGTTCATACACTTATTCAAATAATAATTAAATATTTTATATGAAATGGATTCCATAATATGGATAAAAGTAAAGAGCTTTTAATAAACCTTCGATGTCCAACCCTAACACATTTTAGGTGATACAAAGATGTCTTCCTATCTAAAATAGTGGTGAGAGGTGATGGTAATTCTACCTTTTGAAAAGAAAATTTTATTTCTGGATTACCTTCCCTATTTGCTAAGAAAGTCAGAATTAGACTAAGAAATAAAAATGGTAGTTTAAATATATCATATGAAAATATACTTATGGAGAACTAATAAGTGAATCCACTGCGGAAGGTCTTGCCTTATGCAATGACTTAAATCTTAAAGCACAGTTAAAAAGCAAGGTCTTACTGATAGAAAAACAAATTGGCGAGTTCTACCACCAATTTAGTTATCCTTTACACCCTTTACCTAATAGGAAAAACCTACTAAACAAAAAAGAAAATCTAATTTCAAAAGAAAAAAAAAAGATTTTAATAATCCAAGTAATTATAAAAAAAATTCAAAACCTTTAAAAAAGGAAAGAGAAAAAAATATTAAAGACATTAAATGTCACAAATGTGGTAAAATGGGTCATTATGCTAATAAGTGTTTGACTTTCCTTAGAAATTGAGGATAATATTAAACAACAAATTTATAATTTGTTACTTAACTCTGATGATTCGGATGATTCTGATAACTCTTCAAATTATAGTTCTACAGAAGAAATATTTACTCTTCATGATTCTAATAGTTCTTCTAGTTCAGATTCTGATGATAGTATGTCTGATTGTGTAAATCACTGTAAAACATAAAAATATTTTTATAAATTTATTATACATATGAATGGTCTGATCAGTCTAAACGTTTTAACAAAACATGAAAGTTTTATTTTAGATCTAATAGATCAGATTAGAGATCCCTCATAAAAGACAAATAATTGAAAAATATTTAGATCAAGCTAAAGAACATGTTACAGAGGTTAAAAAAACCTAAAATTACAACACCTTATACCCTTCAAGAAGTATTTAATAGGATAACGAGTTCTCTGCCAAATCTTGTCCACCAATGAATAAACCAATTTGGGATTTCGCTTTTAGCAATATCAGGGGAAATTCTAAAGAACCAAGTATGTTTCTTTTGGGGATTTTCATAGTAAAAGCAATTATGTAAGCATCATTATAATCCCAATAATTGAAATTCATTTTAGGATAACCAGTTATGTGTCTAGCCCTATTAGGATATAGTCCCCAATTGGTGGGATTGAGCATCTTTTTTAAATATGTTTTGAAAAAGGAAAATGGAGAAGTCCTATCTTTTTCTCCTCTATAGAAATGTTCAAAATCAACTGAACCAGTTTCTATAAGAATATGTTCATAAAATCCTTTAAAATTATTATATATCCATTTAAGGGGTAAGAGACTACTGGATCAAGATACCTTGAAGCTAAATAATATGGATCCTTTAGCCATTTTAGGTTTGAATTTTTTATGGAATTACTATCTCAATGAATTCCTTCTCATGGATATTATCCACTTCCTCTTTCTGTAATACTTCTTTCATGGAAACAGCGGTTTTACCTGTTTCCTTTGAGGATGGAGTTCCTTTGAAAGAACCTGGGAGTTGTAAGTATTTTCCCCTTTCCTTGGCAGAGCCCCCCCCCCCCTCTAGATTGACCACCTCTTTTAGAGTTGGTTTGCCCTGCAAAAATTCACGGGTTATGTAATCAGGAAAAGAATTTAATTCTCCTTTAACATATTCAATTTTAAAGTCAAATATAGCTAGAAATGATTGTCAACTTGCAAATTGTTGTTAAGCCACCAAATTCTTGACGTCCTTATCAATAATTTCTTTTATTGCAGAACAATCTATTCTTAAAATAAATTCTTGATTTAACAAATCTTCTTGAAATTTAAAGATGCATTTTATGATTGATAACATTTCTTATTTAATAGTAGAATAAATATTTATGTTGGGTATCATTCCAGTGACCAGATGTATATATAACTAAGTCTTCTTTTTCTGTTTTAGGATTTCTTTATTTAAGAATACCCCTATAACCAAGATCAGAGGCATCTGTCTCAACTATTTTTAACCATTGAGGATTAGCTAAGTATAGACAAGGAATTGATTTAACTTTTAGTTTAATTCTTTTAACAACTTTTGTATGTTTAATATTCCATTGGGGGGACTATTTTTTCATACGGTCATATAAAACCTTTGTATTTTTTGCTACATCTTTATAATAATCTAAAATATATTGTAGACTTCTTAAAAACCTTTCTAACATTTTTTATCATTTATTTCATTTGAAAAATTATTAGCAAAATCAATAGATCTATTAATAAATATGAATTATTGTTCCTTGGGAAATATTATGACCTAGAAATCTAACACTGGTTTGCAACAATTTTATCTTTTTTTTTAAAAGAGCTAATCCATTCTTTTGAACAACTTTTAGAAAAATATTTGAATGTTTAAAGTGTCGATCAATATCTTTAGAAAAGATTAGAAAATCATCAATGTATACTATGATGAACGTAGAATATTGATAAAAAATTTCATTCATAATTTTTCGAAATTTAGAAGGCGTGTTTTTTAAAACCAAATGGCATGACTATCCATTCATATTGGCCAAAATAAACAATAAAAGTTGTTTTATATTATCCTTTGGGTCAATTTGAATTGCCAATATCCAGATTTTAAATCAAACTTTGAAAAAAAAATTCATCTATAAGTCTATCTAATAAATCTTTCTTATTAGGAATATGGTAACGAATTCATTTTAGGACTCTATTAAGAGGTTTTTAATTACCATTCTAGGTGAACCTCCCTCAATTTCAAAATGCTTATTAACATAAAAAGCAAAACTGTGAGGCTCCCACATATGTGTACCTTTAAACACTGGATATAGTGCTCACGGTATTAACCATGCATAACATCTATCTAGGCATTTCATTAATACTACAGATAATTACAATATTCTTACAAAATAACCTTACATACACTAAACATAATACTACTAAATATTACATCATTCTATAATATAATAAATACATCATTTAATTCTATTCTTGTACTTTTCTCTTGCCTTTATCCTTACTTGTTCCAGTATTGAAACCCTCAGTCTTAGCTGAAAACATGAAAATATAGAATAATAAAAACAGTATAACAACATATCATGAATAGAATAATCCTTATCTGAAATCTTCAACAATTGGACAATAATTGTGAAGTAAGTTGAATAAACACGAATAAAAGAGATTTCTTTCATTTAACATTTTTGAAACAACATACTGAGCGGTCAATAAAGACCTTGAACATCTTAAACAAGGTTTAACAATTATTTCATTGTAAACCAACATAATATTTAACAATCACAAAGACTGAAAAACATTCTCTGCAAGTACTCTAGGGGATCAGCCTATCGTACCATATATTGTGCACAACATATAAATCTAGATGCATAAGCATAAATCAGAATCATAATGTCCGATATCAGTTTTTCCTTTTATCAGGGTTGTCCATCTCAGTTTTAACATCAGAGTCCGCACCAAAACAATTTGGTTTGGATTAACTTTTATATAGCTTTAACGAATTATTAACACTTCAATAAATCACTTCAATTTCTATCTAGCCGAAACAAATGACATAGACTTGCTCTTAACACAGTTCATGAATAATAAAAATTTAATAAATTATAACAGTTCAATAATAGAACGAGTCTTTTCAAGGGCACGTATGTGCGAATACTAGCATGCAATTCGATTAAGGAACTAGCATAACTTGAACAACTTACACAAGTATATAAGTTTGAGTAAGTTTAGAACTTGCCTGGTTTTTGTAACTCATCCTTGGTTATGCTACTAAAACCTTCCAAGTGTTTACCTACAACATCCATAAGGAGTTGCTTAATTAAGTTAATCGTTATCTCATAATAATTATCGTCGGTAATTATCGTAACCTAACCCGACAATTATTCTTTCGGCTTAATCCAAACGTAAATCTCCCCTCACATTATTTTTATAATAATTTCATAAAAATATGTGATTAACCTCTATTTAGACTCATACGTCACATGTCAACATATTGTAGCCGATAGAAATTATTTCAATAATTCCCTCCCAACTTTACGGTAATTAATAATTTTATCACCTCGTAACTCTATTTTCTTCATTAAGACTTCTTAATTTTATTATTTTTTCTCTTCTGGCCCCACATATTTAAATATATTCCACACATAAAAATAATTTTATTATAATTTTTCAGCTTTATTAAGTATTTTTCAAAGGGCCATTTTGGTTCGTAGCTTAGTAAAGTTTGTCATATCAAACTTAATTCCAAAAATCACCAAATTTGGTCAGTTTCATACTCATATGAAAGTATACTTCTAGTTAAAATTTTGTGACCATCAGAGTTATAGAACTCAAGTTATAGCAATTTTAGTGTTTAAAACCCTAAATTTTGATTGGCCATCTCTCCCTCACCCGAAGTCAAAATTCGTTCATCTTCGGGCAGGAGCTTCATTATATCATATAGTTTCATGGTTCAAAAGGCATTAATTTATTTCAATCAAAAATCCCCGAAACTGTCATCTGAAAAAATAGGCATAATGTTTTTAGGGTTTTTCCTGTTTTGTCCTACTTTAGGTAGAAAAATCACCATAAATAATCTACAACGAATTTTTTGAAAATTCTTATTAGAGTGTTTAGAGGACTCATATAGATATCTCATAAAGTTGACCACACTCAAAAATACGAAATAGAATAAGAGTTATGGCCATTCAAATTTCTTGTTCTGTTTTTAGGTTTCGACAGTTTTCCTGACCTTCATGTTTACTAATTAAACTTTCATGATTTCTTAGTTTTCATTCATACACAAAACAACCACATAACTCCATCATAACCAACCTTATACCTTCAGATCCACCATGATCCTCATCAACAAACAACCTCCCACACCAAACAGGCAAGATCATAAATTAAACTATCAAATGACTAGTTAGGGTTTGGAAACTTTTAAACCTTCAAGCTCTTCTTCTTCTTGCTAGGTGGTTGATGGATGATATTCTTACTTGGCTGAAATTTGCAAACTTCTTATCTCCTTCCCTCTTGCTTAAACCGTGTCTCCCTCTTTTTCTTACTCTCTAGCTATTTACTCTGTGAAATGAAGTCTTGCAAGTATACTTGGATTGGGTATTTATAGGAAAAACTTGGGAAAGGTTTACAAGTTGGCCACTAGGGTTTGGTATTTCCATGGTCAATCCCCTTCACTTCTTTTATTCCTAATTAGTTCCACTAGATTACCTTGATCATCCACTTAATTAGGACAAAGCAAGGTTTAGGCTTAAACAAAGTGGGAAACAATGTTCCCCTTTTTGAGGGATTTGATGGGGAGCTGCTAGGATAGTTGGTGAGCAATTCTTGGGGTAGTTGAAGACTTCCTCCATCCCTTTTTTGACCCAATGGATGGGTACTCCCCCTTAGCTTTTCTTTTTCTTTCTTTTTTTTAATTACCTCATTGTCTAGGTTCATGCTTATGTCATCTTCTTCCAACACTTGGGCCCCCCATTAGACCTTAAGTTGGGCTAATTTGTTGGGCTTCTTGCAAGTATTGTTAGGGCTTGTTACTTGCTTGAGTTTTAATTTAGGTTAGGCCTCCTAACTCCTCTCTTGGACTCTCCCAATTGACTTTGCACTTGGGCTTGTAAACTAGGTTTAATTACTTACTTCTTTTACACCATTGATTATGCCACCCAAGGCCTAACATCAAAGCTTTGTTAATTAGTAACTTAAGCTTTAATTTACTTAACTTTTAATCAACTTGATTAAATCATTCCTCTTGACTTTCCTTTTTGTTCCACCAATTTCTTAATTCAAGTAGCATTAATTGGCTATTTAAACTCTTATTGCTTGATTGGCAAATTTATTCATTCATAACACTTACACAAAATAATTCCCAAATAAACTTCATTTCATTAATAATTATACATAACCCTATTTACAATGCTACATTATCTTTCTCGGTTATTACATTATTCCTTCCTTATAAGGATTTCGTCCCCGGAATCACTATTACAAGGTTAATCAAAAATATGGGGATAATTTTTCTTCATCTTTTTCTCAAGTTCTCACATAGCTTTTTCAGCGTTGTGGTTCCTCCATACTACATTTACAGAAGGTATTACCTTATTTCTTAAGACTTATTTTTTCCTGTCAATTATTTGAACAGGAATTTCTTCGTTTGTTAAGTCTTTTTCAATCTGAATTGGCTCATATTCTATCACGTGTTTATAATCCTGCTTATAGGGTCGTAAAACTAACACATAGAACACATTATGAATATGCTCCAGCTCAGGAGGTAAGGCTACCTCATACACCACTTTTCCTATTCTTTTCAATACCTTAAAAGGTCCTATAAATCTTGGACTTAGTTTTCCCTTCTTCCCAAATCTTATCTTCCCTTTCCAGGGAGATACCTTCAAAAATACATAACTTCCGATGTCAAAGTCCCTCTTCTGCTTATTTTGATCTGCATACTTTTTCTGTTGGTCCTGGGCCAAAATTAGTCTCGCTCTTATCACTTTGACAATCTCCGCAGTCTGCTGAACCAATTCTGGCCCAAGCAGTCGATGTTCCCATACCTCATCCCAATATAGTGGAGTTCTGTACTTTCTCCCATATAACGATTCGTAAGGCGGCATGCCTATACTCGCATAATAACTGTTGTTATATGCAAACTTTACTAATGATAGGTGATCGTCCCAATTTCCCTTGAAGTCTATAACGCATGCTCTTAACATATCTTCTAACGTCTGAATCGTTCTTTCGCTCTACTCGTCTGTTTGAGGATGATTTGTCATGCTCAACCTCAGTTGTGTTCCCATGTGCTCTTGAAGACTCCTCCAAAACTTTGAACTGAAATGCGGATCACGATCCGACACAATTGATATTAACACTCTATGTCTTAAAACGATTTTCTTGGCATAGAGCTTAGCCAACTAATCTAAGTTGAACCTTATCTTGATTGGCAAGAAATGCACTGATTTGGTCAACCGATCTACGATAACCTATATCACGCCGTATCCTTTTTTCATAGTTGGAAGTCCTACCACGAAATCCATCGTAATATGCTCACACTTCCATTATGGAATCTCCAGGGATTGTAGTAAACCGCTTGGCCTTTGACTCTTTGACAAGTTAGGCACCTGCTAATGCACTAGGCGACCTCTCTTTTCATATTTAACCACCAAAAATTTTGACGAAGATCTTGATACATCTTCGTACGTCCTGAATGAATTGAATATTTTGAGATATGGGCTTCTTGTAAAATTTTCTCTCTTAACTCTGGTACTAATTAATGGTACCTAAATTCTTCCTTTAAATCTTACTAACCCTTCATTATCTATTTTAAATTTAATCTATTCCTCTTATGAATTTTCTTCTTTATCCTTTCACATTCTTCATATTTTATTTGTGCTTCTTTTACTTTATCCAATAAAGTTGGACGAGCCTTCATCGTGAATAACTTCTCCTCCAACTCCCCTAGATACTTCATTTCTATTTCCATCCTTGTCATCTCATTTATTAGCTCTTCTTGAGCTGTTAACATCGTCAACTTCTCCCTACCCTTCCTACTTTAAGGCATCAGCAACTATATTAGCTTTCCCTGGGTGATATATATATGATCTCACAATCATAGTCCTTTATCAGCTCCAACCATCTCCTCTGCCTCATATTCAACTCATTTTGTGTGAAGATATACTTTAAATTTTTATGGTCCGTATATATCTCACACTTCTCACCATATAGATAATACCTCCATATCTTCAAGGCAAAAACTACCGCTGCCAATTCTAGGTCATGGGTAGGATATCCCTTCTCATAATCTTTTAACTGTCATGATGCGTACACAATGACTTTACAGTGCTGCATTAGAGCACAGCCAAGTCCCTTGTGTGACGCATCACTGTATACTACGAATCTACCTATATTATCTGGTAAAGATAACACAGGCGCCTCACTCAAACTCTTCTTCAATTCTTGAAAGCTCTCCTCACACTTCTCCGACCATACAAATTTTACTGTTTTCCTTGTCAGATTAGTGAGAGATCCTACTATTTTCGAGAAGTCCTGAATGAACCTTCTATAATAACCAGTTAATCCTAAGAAACTCCCACCTCCAATGGTGTCTTCGGCTGCTCCCAATTAATCACCGCCTCCACCTTTGCTGGATCCACAGAGATTCCCTCTTTATCGATCACATGACCCAAAAAGTGAACTCTTTCCAGCCAAAATTCACATTTCGAGAATTTCGCGTACAACTTCTCCTTCCTTAGTGTCTCCAACACCACCCTCAAATGTTCAACATTGTGACGCCCCCAAAATAGGTGCACATAACCCATTTTGAGTCGCCAAAATACATACTACAAAATTCAGAATACAAATTTTCCTATTTACAACTAATAAATTGTCGCGCAAAATACGACAACACACATACTGTGAGTTTCAATATAAATATTGTACCGTATCTAATACATCACTATTTACACCGAACTTAAATTCTCAATACAATTATTGTCACACTATTTTATAATGTATTGAGATATTTTTACAGTCTCGGACCATCACTCTATTACCCTGTTTTTCCCGCTAGACCCCGCTACACTCTTATTACTTGAAAGGAATTGTGAAGCAAAAGGGTGAGCACAAATAGCCTAGTAAAGAATATCATGACTAAGATAAAAAAAACATTATCAATAGCCTTCAACAATAATAAATCAAAGATTTTAAAATAATATAAATTTTCAACAAATAATTGCAGCGGAATGAGCAATCCATTAAAAAAGTCAAATAGATCATAATGTCTACTATCTTCTCCTATTTAAAAAATTTACCATCAATATTTTATCCCTGTAACACCAATCAATAGTTTTTTTCTGTACCCAAGACAAAGAGAACTTTGACCACATGCCTTTGTCTGTAACACCAAATATCATGATTATACCAATTCACAGTTCATGTTCATACTTATGTAAATTAACAATTCCTGGTCATAATCATGTCGATTAATTCATCTTTGCACCCATGCCAAGATATTCAATTGTAACACCAATGGTCATGATCGTACCAATCAATAATTCATCTTTGCACTCAGGCTAAAGATATTCAACTGTAACACCAATGGTCATGATCATGTCAATCCACAATTCATATTTGCACACAGGCCAAAAAAAAATTTCACCACAATGATTATAACCATGATATGAAAGATGGATAAAAATAATTAGCATAAATAAATATAGCATAAACATTAATTGATAAAAAATAACTTCTTGATAAGAGTAATCAACCTTGTCAAAATCGAAGGCAAGAGCCTCAGTCACACGAAAGTGATGTAATTAACAAAAAGAATAATCTAATTAAAAAAACTCGCTAGCAGAAGTAACATTTTTGGTCTCAATTATTCTCTAAAATGAGTTGAACATAAATATAAGCTAATCGTATTGCCGAAATCCCACATATCTACTATTTGATTTTAAGAATAACAATATAACCAAACCCTAAATATACAAATATTAGCATATGTATTAACAATTGGGAGTATAATGGTATTTTAATTTCATAAATATTATTAACTAACCCAACAAGCAATAAACTATGCATACATGAATTAATGAAATCCTACCAAAAAAATATGCAATGACAACTAAATAACAAACCACTTAAAAAGTGATAATGGTGTAATTATAAACCAGAATATACCATCTACCAAATACTCCACTCTCCACCTGCATCACGTGAAGGTCATCAAGACATGTTCTAACTAGACTATTATGATTATTCATGAAACAATAAAATAATGAATAAGAACTTTATTGCGATAAGGCAGAGAATATTAACTTCCCGGTTATAGCTTAATAACAATAAGACTGTAGTGTTTAATGTATGTATTAATTCTCTATTTTACTATTCCTAATATCAATAAGACTCCCAAAAATAAATCTTTTTTTTTTGAGTTTAGCTCACTAAAAAAAATAGTATTTTTTTTAACCAGCTGAAAGGCTAATTCATTAATCATCTCATAAGGAGTCAACGTAAAAATAATTAAATTCTTTTGTTTTTTTGTAAATAAAAATTGCATTAAGGTCCAACGTTTCACTTCCTTTCAACGGCACAACGGAAACAAATATACGATCTACAAGAGCATATATCTATATATACATATATGTTCGTACAATTAAATAATAAATCAAATCTGGCAGGAAAACTGATAGATCTAAATATAAAGCATACAGAGAAATTCAGTAGCTTCAAGGGAGAAAGAAATTAGCTATTACACATCCTTCAGCCCATAAAGTGAGAAGGAATTGGAGTATTTGAAATATGCGGAACATTTTGTTTTCTTCAAATGGTGTGGTTGAGTAGCTATCTGCCTATCTTTTATAAAACATAAAACACTCCTTTATATCATAAGCAAGTGCTTATGAATAATTGAGTTGGTCCCTCTTCTAGAGTGAGTGGGAGAAAGAATCAACTTTACAGGTTATTTTTCAAACCAAAGTATTCATATCTCTCTCATTAATTTATTCCTTGAGCAGTAGTCTGGCCTGCATGCCAACAAAAGCATAGTGCTCTGCGATAACATTATTGCTGGATAGGCAACTGTACTAGACAACAAACCTCAACTTTGATTGACTAATACAATAATATGGAAAGAAGTATTAAATATAAGCACAAATGCGACAAATCAAATGATAGGAGGGTTTGTTTCACTTTTTTTTAATTAAATTAATATTTTACTGTTTTAAATAATAATCATATGTAAAAATTAAATTTTATTTCATAAAAGTCGGGGTCTCACAAGCATGATCTTCTTGTGTCTTGAAATAGACCAGGATATCATCTATGAACACCACCACGAACTTATCTAAATACTGCTTAAACACTCTGTTCATCATGTCCATAAATGCGGTCGACATATTTGTTAACCCAAATGACATCACAAGGACCTCGTAATGGCCATAACGAGTCTTGAATGTTGTCTTAGGTGCGTCCTCCTTTCTCACCTTCAGCTGGTGATTACCCGGTCCTCAAATCTATCTTCGAAAAATATTTGGCCCATTTCAACTGATCAAAAATATCGTCAATCCTAGGTAACGGGTACTTATTCTTGATTGTTACTTTGTTCAACTCTCGATAGTCGATACAAAGTCTTAACGATCCGTCCTTTTTCTTAACGAATAATTCTGGTTCTCCCCCATGGTGACACACTTGGTTGGATATACTTTTTATCCAATAACTCCTACAATTGAACCATCAACTCCTTTATCTCCACCGGTATCATCCTATATGGGGCCCTCGAGACCGGCGTCGTCTTTGGTACAACGTCTATGACAAATTTGGTCTCCCTATCTGGCAGAAGACTTAGCAACTCCTCCAGAAATACATCTGTAAACTCTCTTATTATAGGTATTTGTCCCATTTCTTCTCCTGTCATCTGGGTATCGACAACGTGGGCCAGATAACTGACACACCCCTTCCTTAACAACTTCTTTGCTTGCATCATCGCCAGACAACAATTGTGTCTAAGTGATTTACTTCCATAAAATATTACCTTCGACTGATTCAGAGTCTGAAGGTTTACACTCTTCTGTTGACAATCTATCATTGCCCCATGACTGTACAACCAATCCATTCCCAGAATTATATCGAACTCTCCCAGTTTAATCGGTATTAAATCTACAAGTAATTTATGCCCCCTTATATCCACGCAACAGTTTCTATAAATATGCTTAACGGGGATTACCTCCTTATTCGCAACTTCTATATTCAAAGGATATTCTAGATTCTCTAGGGGTAAATTAAGTTGTTGTGCGAATTCATACGATACGAAAGAACAGGTAGCACCTGAATCAAATAATACATATGCATTTATATCATTGATCGGAATGATACCTACAACAACATCTCTAGATGCCACTGCATCTTGAACTGCCATGTTGAAGGTTCTGCCTGTTGGTTTACTGGGTGGAGTTGGACCTGTTATCATTAGGTTATCGCTGTTATATCCCTTACTTCCACTCCCTCCATCTGTCCCCTTATTTGGACAATTTCGAGCTTGATGGTCTACCGCCCCACATGTGTATAGCACCTATTCTTTTTCGGATTAGGGCAATTGGGAGAGATGTGTCCCTCCTGCCCACATTTATAGCATACGCTTTTTTCCTTCAAACATACCCCCGTGTGGTTCTTCCCATAATTCTTACATGCCTCTACCCTCTTCTTAGGGTCTCCCTACTTGTTTCCAGAATTATTGTTGTTGTTGTTCCACTTTCTCTTGGTGCTTCCTCCACTTCATTCTCCCTTACTTTCTCCCTCATTGTTCTTCTTCTTTTCTATATGGTATTGGCTCAAAGCCGCACTCCCTCCCTCTGCTATAATGGCTTTCTCCAGTATAATGTCGAATGAGTCAATCTGTAAGACTGACAACCTATTGTAGAGCCAGGGCTTCAATCCATGCTCAAACCTACGAGCCTTCCTCTCTTATGTGTCCACTTGATGTGGCGTGAATCATGCCAACTCATTGATTTTGGCAGCGTATTGTGGTACTGACATATCCCCTTGCTTTAACTCTAAGAACCGCATCTCCATGCGACTCTGCATACTGCGTGGAAAGTAGTTTTCAAAAAATAACTCCTTAAATCTTTCCCAAGGTATTACCCCTTCTCCGGCTCTATTCTGGTTGGCTTCCCACCAAAAATTTGCCTCCCCCTTCATCATGTAGGTAGCAAAAATAATTTTTTGCTCTTCTCCTACCCTGACGATCACAAATGATTTTTTAATTTCCTTAACCCACGCTTGAGCCATTATACGTTTCGTGGTCCCTTTAAACTCAGGGGGTCCTACTGATTTGAAATCCTTAAAACTTGGGACCTGCGTCGTCAGAGGGTTTACGTTTACTACATTAGTGGTTCTATTCTGTAGGACACTTACTAATAGGTCCATAAATTGCTGCATAGGGTTTATTTATTCCCTATCTTTAGTATCTGATTCTTCTATTCTTTGTGTTCGAGGTCTTCCTTTTGGCGACATATTTTTGTTCATAAAATATATATTATTATCTCATTATTTATTTCTAAGCACTCAAAATAATGTTCAAATATAATCACCATAAGACACATTTAATAAACATATTTATATTCATATGCTTCTTTTAGTACATAGTATTTTACATCTTATAGCATCTTGCTATTTACATAACATATCCCGTTATTACTACAAAAGTTGGGATTTACATATCTTCCTTCTTAGTGTGTGTGTGTGTGTGTGTGTGTGTGTGTGTATATATATATATATATATATATATATATATATATATATATTCGCACACATATATATATACATATTTTTAAACATAAGCTCACAGACCATTATTCAAAGCGTCTGTGCGCTCCTCGACTGTAATAGAAATCACTCGACCCCTACTAATGGTTTATTGAGTTAATCCTTCCTTAACAGGGTAATAGTATACCCTATCCTGAATTCGACCGTAAGAATTGACATAGGCGTAGCTCATTCTGTTAATCTTCCTCTTTTTACCCCTTACTTCTTCTTCTAGGATATATATGCACCTGCTCTTCGGCTCTTAACCTATCATCAATTTTCTCCTTCCACTAGTTTTTTATCTCCTACTTCTCTGTCTGGAGGTTCTGCACCTTATACTCTGACTCATGCAGCTTATCCCGCAGCTCCACGTTCCTAGCCACAATGTGAGGTACTAGCTACCGCCTTTAGCTCACGGACCTTATCTGCTAGCTCAAAATTTCTACTCAATACCATATCAAATAGGAACTCTAACTCTGACAATGCACCAGCCTGTACTTTAGCTGCCTCTTCCTCCTCAGTCGGATCCTCTTCAGGATCCTCCTCTGGGTCTTAATCCTCGAATGAATCCTCCTCAGAATCCGATTATGGGTCATACTCTACTACATGTGCTACTACTGCGGGTGCAGGGGCAGCCACCAACTCCTCCCTAACTACATGAATATCCCTGACTTCGTCTTCTCCCGACATCCTACAATCAAGTTTAAATAACTTAATTAGTACTTCTCAATAAAATACATCTATTATCATTTAATAACAGTATATTCTAGTTCATTATTATTTCCTTCGATGAATTTCCTCAACCCATCTCTTAAAAACTCTATATGAGTTTATTTCTTTACCATCTTCACTTATTTTTTTTAAGGTTATATTCTAAGGTACTCCCACCTAAAGTTTATAACCTATGGCTTTGATACCAACCTGTGACAACCCCACATCTGTGTACCTTTAAACACTGGATATGGTGCTCATACGACTAACTATATATAATATCTATCTAGGCATTTCTTTAATACTTACAGATAATTACAATATTCTTACAAAAAATCCTTAGTTTAGTCCCAAGTTCTTATAACCTTACATAAACAAAACATAATACTACTAAATATTACAACATTCTATAATATAATAAATACATCATTTAATTCTATTCTTTTACTTTTTTCTTGCCTTTATCCTTACTTGTTCCGTTGGAACCCTCAGTCTTAGCTGAAAACATAAAAATATAGTAAGAGTGAGCAACTAATTAAATGCTCAGCAAGTATAAAACAATATAATTTAACAACATATTAAGAATAGAATAATCCTTATCTAAAATCTTCAACAATTGGATAATAATTGTGCAGTAAGTTGAATAAACAGGAATAAAAAAGATTTCTTTCATTTAACATTTTTAAAACGACATATTGAGCGGTCAATAAAGACATTGAACTTCTTGAACAAGGTTTAACAATTATTTCATTAAAAACTAATATACTATTTAACAATCACAAAGATTGAAAAACATTCTCCGCAAGTACTCTAGGAGATCAACCTATCGTACCCTATATTGTGCACAACATATAAATCTAGACACATAAGCGTAAACTGGAATCATAACGTCCGATATCAGTTTTCCTTTTATCAGGGTTGTCCATCCCAGTTTTAACATCAAAGTCTGCACCAAAACAATTTGGTTTGGATTAACTTTTATATAGTTTTAACGAATTAATAACACTTCAATAAATCACTTCAATATCTATCTAGCCGAAAGAAATAGCATAGACTTGCTTTTAACACAGTTCATGAATAACAAAATTTTAATAAATCATAACAGTTCAATAATAGAACGAGTCTTTTCAAGGGCACATATGTGACGCCCCCAAAATAGGTCCACAGAACCCATTTTGAGTCGTTAAAATACATACTATAAATACAAATTTTTCTATCTACAACTATTATACTGTCGTGTAAAATACGATTACACGCATACTGTGAGTTCAATATAAATATTGTACCGTATATGGTATAACAATATCCAAACCCAAATTATTTTAATGTCGTAAAAAGACGGCAACCACGTTCTAAGTCCTCAGTACAATTATTGTTATATTATTTTATAACTTGATGAGGATAACCACTAACTCGGACCATCATTCCATTCCTCGGCTAGTCCCAGTTACACTCTCCTTTCCTGAGAAGAACAATGGAACAAAACTAAAAAGGGTGAGCTCAAATAGCCAAGTAAAGAATATCATGACTAAGATAATAAAGGATAAATTATCTTTAGTCTTCAACAAGGATAAATCTGATAGAATATAATAGACAACAAGTCTTAGATCAACAATTGCAGCGGAAATAAAAATCAATTAAGAGGTAAAGTATATCATAATATCCACAATCTTCTCCAATTTAAAAGTTCACCATCAATATTATATCCATGTAACACCAATCAACAGTTCCTGCAAATCAATAGTTTATCTTTGCACTACGAGCCAAAGATATTCATTTGTAACACCAATCAACAGTTCTTGCAAATCAATAGTTTATCTTTGCACTACGAGCCAAAGATAATCATTTGTAATACCAATGGTCATGATCATACCAAATACCAGTCCATCTTTGCACTACGGGCCAAAGAGAACTTTCACCACAAGCCTTTGTCTGTAACACCAAAGGTCAAGATTACACCAATACACAGTTCCTGGTCATAATTGTGCTAATCACCAGTTTATCTTTGCACTACGGGTTAAAGAGAACTTTTCACCACAATTTAAGTCTGAGGATTATGATAATAATATAGAGCATGAATAGAAATAATAAAAACAATGAGATCAAGAATAAGAATAAATATTAGAAATTGTAATTAAATTTATCTAAAGACCAAAATATCAAAATTGTCAACATGATGACCAAAATGTGGAGTCAAATTCAAGAATGATATTCATGATTCATATTTCAAAGATAACGATAAAAAATCAATAGAAGAATTCAGGTGAAAAAATATATACTAGATGAAAGACAAATTATTAAGGATATTCTACTAATTTCAGAAATTTTCATCATTTAATAATATTGTTATGGAAACGAATAATAATTTTTTCCATAAATGGAGGAGTATGAAAGAAAATGATATCCTTTACGAGTATGAAAGAAAATAATATCATTTACAAGTATAAAAGAAATGATATCACTTACGAGTATGAAGAAAATGACATCCCTTACCTCAATTAGCAAGTCATGATTGGATGTTGCTTTCTATGAAGTTTATCAACCTAAATATATTTATAATATAATTTGTAACTATCACATATGGTGTACACTAACTCGTATATTATGAAATTATCAAAAGTGATTATATAGTATATTCTGTGTAGTGTAAAGAATAAACTTCAAAAATAATATTTCAAAATAAAATCTTTCAAAGGAAGTTTTTCAAAATAACTCCTCTAAAAGAAGAATTATAAACACCGTGTGATGTGTGTGGGTGCTTGTAAGACCCCGAATTTTTAATAAAGAAAATTTAATTTTCTTATAATTATTATTTTAAACAGTAAGGTATTAAATTGATAAAATGATAAAGTTACGGGTGAGATGTGAAAATTATCTGATAAACAGTATGTCGGAGAATATTCCTTTTGTCGGAGAATATTCTTTCTGTCGGGGAATATTATATTTGGTACCGTACGACGGCGCCGAAATGACAATATTGTCAACGATAGTGGGCCCCACAACGGATTAACTGTCGGATATAGAAAGTGATAGAAATTGGCGGCAAAACTTTAACTGATAACTATTGAAATACCCGGTGATAAAAAGAATAGTAAAACGCGTTATTCCACAGTAGCACACGTTATTCCACAGTAGTACACGGTATTCTACAGTAGCACACGGTGTTCCACAGTGTTATATATTATTGATTAAATAATTGATAAAGTAAAAATTGCACAGTATCTTGATTCAATAATTGTTATAGTAGTATCTGCATAATATTTTATATTATTTGTCACGACACTGTAACACATATTATTTGATATGATAGTTTAGCATTATTGACAATGTCTAGAAATTCTGTCAAGGAAAGGGGTTATTTAATTGTGCGCTATTTTTAGGGAAGGCCCCCTCTTTTCTAGGAATAATCTGGTTGTCAGTATTGCGAGTATGTGCTATCGGTGATATTAATACATTTAACACAATAATGCAGAAAAAGAGATTTATTGTGATAATGGAGTTATATTTTTATAATGGTTTTTTTTATAATGGAATTATCTTTTTGATAATGGATTAATCTTTTTGAAAAAATGGATGGATGATATAGATTAAAGAAAAAATGGATGGATGATAATGGAAGAAAAAATGGATGAATGATATAAATGGAAGAAAAAATGGATGGATGATATTAAAAGAATATGCCAAGGGTATAAGCGTAATAACCCAAGAAAAGTTGGGGAAAAGACCAAAATGCCCTCACCTTGATTTTCCTATATAGGGAGAGTTTGCTTAAGAAATTTTCACACCTTCATTGCTTATACTTTCTCTCTCTCTAAATTTCTTAAGTTCTCTTAGTGTGCTAGGCTATTGTGAGTATTTGTGAGAATACTAGTAATATCCGAAGTTAGTAAATTTCATAGAAAATAACATCCAGTTAACGAAGGTAGGGAATATCATTTCTTTCATACTCATATATAATATCATTTGCTTTCATGTTCGTAAGTGATATTATACTCATAAAGGTTGTTATTCATTCTGTATTAATTTGTGGGGATAACCTGTCCGTGCGGTATGACGCATGCCTGGTGAATATCCTTCTGTATTCATTCCTTATTACTCTATGGGAATAACCTGTATGTACGGAGTGTCGTACCTGGTGAATATCCCTTTGCATTTGTTCCTTATTAATCTGTGGGTATAACCTGTCCGTGCGGATTGACGCATGCCTGGTGAACAACCCTTCGTATTCATTACTTATTAATCTTTTGTGGAAATAATCTGTCTACGCGGATTGCCGCATGACGGGTGAAAATCCATTTGCAGTTTCATATATTCTGTTATACTCGTATAACGTATCATTTCTTTTGTACTCTTTACGGGATATCGTTTTCTTTCACATTTCTCCATTTATGATAAGAAATCTTTGTTTGTTTCCAAAACCTTATTTTTAAATGGTGATCCCTGAAAATTAGTAGCTTAATAGTTTGTGCTTCATCTAATATCTTTTCACCTGAATCTTTCTATTTCGTTTTATACATTATAGTTGAATTCTGCACTTATTTATTGAATATCATTCTTGAATTTGACTCCACAATTTGGTCATCGTGTTGGCAATTTGGTCAATCTTTGATACTGATTAAATTATAGAGCTTTTCTTATCCTTAATCTCACCGTATCATTGTCATCATCCTCATCCTCATACTTAAATTGTGGTGATAGTTCTCTTTGGCCCGTAGTGCAAAGATGAACTGGCGTGACATGATTTTGACCAAACTGTGTATTGGTATAATCATGACTTTTGGTGTTACAAACAAAGACGTATGGTGAAAGTTCTTTTTGGCCCGTAGTGCAAAGATGAACTGGCGTTTGGCATGATCATAACCGATGATGTTACAAATAAATATCTTTGGCACGTAGTGCAAAGAGAGGCTGTTGAAATTGTTGATTAGTGTTACAAATAAATATCTTTGGCACGTAGTGCAAAGAGAGGCTGTTGAACAGGGATTGTTGATTGGTGTTACAGGGATAAAATATTGGTGGTGATCCTTTAACTTATAGAAGATGGTAGATATTATAATCTACTTGACACTTCTAATGGATTGTTCGTTCCGCTGCAGTTGTTGTTGTTGAACAATTATAATATCTTTTAATCTCTGATTTATTATTGTTGAAGACTAAAGATAATTTTTATTCTTCATTATCTTAGTCATGATATTTCTTACTGGGCTATTTGTGCTCACCCTTTTTCTTTTTGTTCCATTGTTCTCCTCAGGAAAAGAGAGTGTAGCGGGGACTACCGGGGAATGGAGTGATGGTCCGAGATAATAGAAGTATCTCAATACACTATTATTAGTGTGTCAATAAATGTATTGAGAATTTAAAATATATTTGTATTGTGTTGTCGTATTTTGCACAACACTTATTAGTTGTAAATGGGAAAATTCGTATTTGTATTTGTATTTTGTGGAATGTTATTGGCGACTCAAAATGGGTTGTGTGGACCTATTTTGGGGGCGTCACAGTGCTTGACCAACTTTTATAGAAAAACTTACTTGAACAATACCAGTATTCTTATTAATCTTCACAAAAAACTCAAGATAGTCTAGCACACTTAGAGAGAACTTACACTAAGAAATTTTTAGAGAGTAGGAGGAAGTATAAGCAAGAAAGTTATGAATTTCCTTATGTTAAGCCCCCTATTTATAGTAAAATTTAACCAATATCCACCACACATCAATTATCACAACTTTTCTATATCATCCATCCATTTTTTATTCAATCTATATCATCCATCTATTTTTCTTTAATCTATATCATCCATCCAGTTTTTTCTTCAATCTATATCATACATCCATTTTTTCAAAAAGATTAAGTCATTATCAAATAAAGTAACTCCATTATCAAAAAGATAAATCCATTATCAAAAAGATAAATCCATTATAAAAAATAAATCCATTATCAAAAATTTTATGATTAATAAATCCATTTTCTGTATTATTGTTTTAAATGTATTAATATCACAGATATCATATACTCGCAATACTGGCAATCAGATCATTCTGATGAAAGGGGGGCCTTCCGTATAAATGATGCACAATTAAATAACCCCTTTTCTCGACAGAACTTCTAGACATTATCAATAATGCTAACTAATAATATCCTTTCAATAATATGAATTACTGTGCCTTGACAATTATTGATTTAATAATGTGAAATACTGTGTAGTTGTTACTGTGATAATTATTAAATCAATAATATAAAATAATATGATATTGTCACTGTAGCAATTATTGAACCAATAATATGACATACTGTACAATACTGTGTGCTATTGTGAAATACCGTGTGCTACTATAGAGTACAGCGTGCTATTGTGGAATAATGCGTGTTACTGTTCTTTTATTATCGGGTATTTCAACAGTTAACGGTAAAAATCCTGCCGCCAATTTAAAAGATTACCGCTTTTTATATCCGACAATTATTCCGTTGTGGGCCCACCAATGTTTAGTTATTTCGGCGTCATCGTACTTTATCGAATATAATATTCCCCGAGAGAAAGAATATTCCCCGACATACTGTATAATTGCACATATTATCCTTAACTTATCATTATATCAATTTAACACCTAACAGTTTAAAATAATAATAATAAGAAAAGTTAAAATCTTATTCATAAAAGGTTAGTGCCTTACAACATATGTGCAAATACTAGCATGTAATTCGATTAAGGAACTAGTATAGCTTGAACAACTTACACAAGTATATAAGTTTGAGTAAGTTTAGAACTTGTCTCGTTTTTGTAACTCTTCCTTGGTTATGCTACTAAACCCATCCAAATTATTTCTATTTAGAAATATGCGATTAACCTCTATTTAGACTCCTACGTCACATGTCGACATATTGTAGCCGATAGAAATTATTTCAATAATTTCGGACTTTACGGTAATTAATTATTTTACCTCATCGTAGCTCTATTTTCTTCATTAAGTCTTCTTAACCATTTTATTATTTTTTTTCTTCTCTGGCCCCACATACTTAAATGTATTTCACACGTAAAAATAATTTTATTATAATTTTTCAGCTTTATTAAGTATTTTTCAAAGGGTCATTTTAGTTCGTAACTTAGCAAATTTTACTCTATCGTACTTAATTCCAAAAATCACCAAATTTGGTCAGTTTCATACTCATATGAAAGTATACTTCCAGTTAAAATTTTGTGACCATCGGAGTTATAGAACTCAAGTTATAGCAGTTTTAGTGTTTAAAAGCCTAATTTTTGATTGGCCAAAGTCAAAATTCGTTCATCTTCGGACAAGAGCTCCGTTATATCATATAGTTTCATGTTTCAAAAGCCCTTAATTTATTTCAATCAATTAGTCCCCGAAACTGTCCTCTGAAAAAATAGACATAATATTTTTAGGGTTTTTCCTATTTTGTCCTACTTTGGGTAGAAAAATCACCATAAATAATCTACAAGGAATTTTTCTGAAATTCTTGTTGGAGTGTTTAGAGAACTCATATAGCTATCTCACGAAGTTGACTACACTCAAAAATGTGAAATAGAATAAGAGTTATGGTCATTCAAATTTCTTGTTATGTTTTTAGGTTTCGACAGTTTCCCAACATTCATGTTTACTTATTAAACTTTCATGATATCTTGGTTTTCATGCATATTAACACAAAACAACCACATAAATCCATCACAACCAACCTTATACCTTTGGATCCACCATGATCCTCATCAATAAACAACCTCTCACAACAAACATGCAAGAACATAAATTAAACTATCAAATGACTAGTTAGGGTTTGGAAACTTTTAAACCTTCAAGGCTTTTCTTCTTCTTGCTAGGTGGTTGATGGATGATCTTCTTACTTGGCTGAAATTTGCAAGCTCCTCCTCTCATTCCCTCTTTCCAAAATCGTGCCTCCCTCTCTTTCTTACTCTCTAGCTTTCTTTTGTTCTAGCTATTTTACTTAGTGAAATGAAGTGAAGTCTTGCAAGTATACTTGGATTGGGTATTTATAGGAAAAACTTGGGAAGGGTTTACAAGTTGGCCACTAGAGTTTGGTCTTTCTATAGTCAACCCCTTCACTTCTCTTATTCCTAATTGGTTCCACTAGATTACCTTGATCATCCACTTAATTAGGATAAACCAAGGTTTAGGCTTAAACAAAGTGGGAAACAAGGTTCCTCTTTTTGAGGAATTTGATGGGGAGTTGTTAGGATAGTTGGTGAGCAATTCTTGGGGTAGTTGAAGATTTCCTCCCTCCCCTTTTTGACCCAATGGCCTGGTACTCCCCCTTTGCTTATCTTTTTTTTTAATTACCTCATTGTCTAGGTTCATGCTTATGTCATCTTCTTTCAACATTTGGGTCACCCATTAGACTTTAAATTGGGCTAATTTGTTGGGCTTCTTGCGAGTATTGTTAGAGTTTGTTACTTGCTTGAGTTTCAATTTAGGTTGGGCCTCCTAACTCCTCTATTGGACTCTCCCAATTGGCTTTGCACTTGGGCTTGTAAAGTAGGTTTAATTACTTACTTGTTTTGCACCATTGATTATGCCACACAAGGCTTAGCATCAAAGCTTTGTTAATTAGTAACTTAAGCTTTAATTTACTTAACCTTTAATCAACTTGATTAAATCAAATATTCCTCTTGGCTTTCCTTTTTGTTCCACCAATTCTTAATTCAAGTAGCCCTAATTGGCTTTTTAAACTCTTATCACTTGATTGGCAAATAAATACATATGTATCACACATATATTTATTCATTCATAACACTTGCACAAAATAATTCCAAAATAAACTTCATTTCATTAATAATTATACATAACGCTATTTATAATGTTACATGATCTTTCTCTGTTATTACATGAACAATTTCATGGAGAGAAACTCTTTTGTATTAAACCTTTTTTTTAAGTAAAGAGTCATTTTCCTTCTTATAATACTCAACAATTTCTCTATCCATCTGAGATGGTCGAGTTGTTTTTTCCTATCCTAAAAGGCATTAGCAAACTCATCACAAATATTATCTGTAATTTCCTTTTCAATTTTATGAATTTTTTCAGTATTACTAGGTCTTTTAATTTTTCCTCAATTGTGCATGAAATTAGAACTTTATTTTTTAAATAATTTAATTGTCGTTCTTTAAAATCAAATGAGTTTTTAACTCATTCAGGTCCTTTGTTATAAGAGAAATTATAAATTTAAAAATAACATCATGTCCATTTAAATTTGTCTTGATTCCTTTAGAATCAATCCTATTAATAGGCTGAATCATATTAAGCAAGATGTGCCTAAGATAACAAATTGTGTTAGGTTTTTGACTAAGATAAATATGATGCTCCCAAATCCGTGTACTAGCTACAGCAGACTTGGTGCATCATTATTCATCCACATACATGCTAACTAGCTATTATTACAAGCTAGGCTACATAATACATTAATTATTTATATTATTTACACATACATGCTCAGGTCTTATTTACATAATATGAGCTAATACATTAGTTCCAAAATATTATTTAACTAATACAATATTATTTATTTATTCCTCCTCGTTAGCTTTGCCCTTTCTTTAATCTCTTGCACCTAACCCTTCGAGTTCCTTGGTCTTAGCTGCCAACATAAAGTTTATGCAAGAGTAAGCAATTAATTTGCTTAGCAAATATAACAATTTAAAATAAAAATGACTGACAACAAATCAATATTCAAGGATTTAGAAAGAATTAATATTATCACCAATTCGAAGAAGTCAATAAAAAATCTCTTTACAGAATAATGAACATCAAATTTCTGAATAGGATTAATTTTTGGAATCTCAAATTTAATTAAAAATCACAAGGAAAATATTTCTTTTAAGGGTCACTGAGTGGTCATAAGGACCATGAACTCTTTACACAAATGTTCAACAATCACTAAGACTATGAACTTTTACATGGCGTTCAACAGTCATAAAGACTGCGAACTCTTATCCCCTGGAGTATCATTAGGTGATCAGCCTAATAATACTCATGTGTTACACGTAACATTTAATCATGTTGTATTTACACAGAATGATAATGTCGGATTACCCGACCATAACATAATACTCCTATTTCTAAGGTTGTTCATTCTCAGTCATAACCTCAGGATCCGCACCAAATCAATTTGGATTGGATTAACATATCACCAAAGAATCATAAACAATTCAATAAATTAATAGAAACATAACAACTGAGTTTAGTCGAACAAATGACATAAATTCCTTTTATAGACGGTCCAAAAAGCTTTTCAAAAAAATTTACAATTTTAATAATGAGCGAAGTTCAAATGCACAAGAGTGCAAGAACTTACCTGTCTTGGCCGCACTTTCCTCGAGTAGGATATTTTCCGTCTCGAGAAAGTAACCTACACCATCCATATTTAATTAATTAATAGTTATTGTCGATAATTATTGCAACTTTGTTTTGGTATTTTCGGGTACCGTATATTTATCTTTAAGTATATTTTTACACCATTAAAATCTCATTACAATATTTATTTATTACTCACGTAGTCTCATATGTCCCTTTTTGATAGATTTTAGCTGGTAAAATATATTATTTATTCCCCGACTTTTCATTAATTAATTTTTCAAACATTTTTATACTTTACTTTGTCCATTAAATCACTTTAACTATTTTATTATTCTTCTTCCTTCTAGCCCCACCTAGATAATTATAATTTAAATAGGTTCTAATTTTTCTAGATTTTTCTCAGCACATTTATTATTTATTTTAAGCTTATTTCTGTCCAAATTTGTGAAATTCTTTAAAATTCAAAATTATGTCCGAAAATTATGAATTTTGGACAGTATCTTTATCACATCAAAATACACTTTTATCCAAAATTTCATCTCCAACTGAGTTGTAAGACACAAGTTATGCCTGTTTTAATTTTAAAAACTCTGATTTCATTTTGGACATAACTCTTTCATTACACGTCCGTTTCTATTCATTCTTGGGCATATACTTTTAAGTTAAATTCCCTAGAAGCCCGGATTTTATCTCCATATTTATCTGCCCAGAACTTCTTTTTTAAAAACTAGGTCAGGGAGTTGTCCAGTCTCCTCTGTTTTACTAGAAAATTCACTAAAAATAATTTACAAGAAATTTTGACTTGAAACCGATGCAGGATTTTAGTTGACTATAGAATATCTTCTTTAATAAACTTTACTCAACAATTCGAAACACAATAAAAGTATAGTTTGTTACAAAATCAGCATCTACTTTAGGGTTTTTACCCTATATGTCAAAAATTTCTTAACTTGTTTATTTTTTCTCTTTTCTTGTTTCTTGCAAGATCTTTGATTTCTTTTGCCATAGCTCATGTTATCATACTTCAACATGTTATTATCTACCTTTACCATTAACAAATTCATATACACACATATTTACTTCATAAATTATTTATATAAACTATTTTAAGGTTTTCTTTAAATAGTTTATGTTCCTTTCTTGTTTTTCTTTGTTCTTTTAATTTTTCCTCTATGATCCATGGTATTATAACATATATATGTTCAACATAATATCAAGAACATATAAAGCCTAATTATTTTCATCAAAGAAATATTTTTAAGCTTTAAAAAAGTTTAGGGTTTATACCTGGTGTGTGTAGTAGCTTCTTTGGCTTGGATCCTCTATTTCCTTCCTTTTTGGTGGCTTAGCCTACACGTTTCTCTCCCTCCCTACCTATGCTGCAAAGCTCTCTATCTCTCTCTCCTTTGTGGCTTTTGTTTCTCGTGTTGGTAAAAAGTGAAGAAAAAGAAAGGGAGGTTGATATTTATAGTCACAAATTGAATAACACTAGGTATAAACCCTAACCCTCCCTGGCCATCCGAAATTGCTATAGTATTCCCTTTTTTTTTCTAGCTTTGTTGGCAAGTTGGAGAAATCTCTAGATTTTTGACTTTTTGACCAACTTGTTTTGTTTTCTTGTTTGCTATATTTATATAGATGACACACACACATGTGTATGTATGTACACATATGATTTATGTATGTATGCATACTTGTTTTAATAGTAAGTGTAATTGTATTATTTATACATGTATGTATAACACAGTGTTAGTTGTATATATGTAAGTATACTTTGAATTAATTATATATATGTATACTTGCATTTTATTTGGCATG
Organism: Aralia elata; assembly: GCA_034770075.1. Lineage (NCBI taxonomy): Eukaryota > Viridiplantae > Streptophyta > Magnoliopsida > Apiales > Araliaceae > Aralia > Aralia elata. The sequence continues at coordinate 1,929,195 of CM068380.1, read as the reverse complement.
GTTATGTGATTTTTAAAGTGTTATATTTTCTAGTTATTTTCCCCTTTATTAACTTACTCAAATAAGATATGTATTTGTACACATTCTACACATATTTTACAATAATCAAAAATTATAATTTAGACTTTAATAATAATTGCATTTATAATCATAAAATTTATTAAAAGGGTTGGAATATTACAGGGACAAAATACTTATAGTTTTGCATTTTGAATTTTATTCAATTATGGAGGAATATATAATGTTTTATTGTAATTTTTAGATATTATTTGTTAGGATTTTCTAACCTTGAATTAAGTTTGTTTAGGCATGAATAAGGGAAAGTTGGTATGTCAATTAGGAATATTTTAGGCATAATTTTAGGAATTTGATAATGTCATTTAATTTTTACTTGACTTTCATTTTCAAATGTAATCCCCTCCCCCCCTTATTATAAAAAGGTGTTTAGTATTGATTGGAAAGAATTTTTGGGAATTATTAAAACGTTATTGAGAATTATTTTTTCACTTCTTGTGGATTCAAGGAACCCTTGTGGATTTGAGAATTTATCACTTCGTCATTCTAGAATGATATCTAGACCTACTGCGGGTACTCCGTTACGCGTCACATAGATAGAAATGAAAATTTTCTGGTTTAAATCCAAAATATTTGTATAGTGTTGACCATATATATAGCAACTCTAGAGAAATTAAGCATATATATATATAGGGGAATGATCCACAGAAAACGTTAGATATGGGCACTGTTTCAGCTAACTGTAATCTAGCCGTTCAAAATAAGATCCAAGGGTTGGAAGTGGACATGGCCCTAGAGGGAGTAGCGGCCAGATATTAAAATAATTAAATATTATCTTGGCCGCTAGAGGGAGTAGCGGCCAGTCAAAACGCTGTCGTTTTGACTGGCCGCTACTCCCTCTAGCGGCCAGGACAGAACAAAAAAATAAATTAAGGGAATTCGTTTGGCCGCTACTTGGAGTAGCGGCCAGACTAATTGAAGATTGCACTTTAGAAGGAAAATTAAAAATTAAAAAATGCGCCTTCCCACAAGGTTTAAAACCTCATTGCACATTAGGCAAAGAAAAGGTTAAAAGATACTATACAAATGCATAATCAATATTAAAATATCCAACACCTTTTTGACGGACATGACTGCCTACCAAGGAAACATAATAATGCAAATAAAAAATGGATATTTCCTCTTCCAAATGGATGCATCAATGAGATCAACTACAATGAAGATAGTACAAATTAATAACTCAAGTAGCGGCCACTACTCCAAGTAGCGGTGAAGCGAATTCCTTTTAATTTATTTTTTTGTTCTATCCTGGCTGCTAGAGGGAGTAGCGGCCAGTCAAAATGCTGTCGTTTTGACTGGCCGCTACTCCCTCTAGCGGCCATGCCCACTTCCAACCCTTGGATCTTATTTTGAACGGCTAGATTACAGTTAGCTGAAACAGTGCCCATATCTAACGTTTTCTGTGGATCATTACTTATATATATATATATATATATATATATATATATATTCACCTTATTTTCTGGTTTCAATTCTTAATGGTGTGGAAACAGTATGGGACTTCCTTTATTCTTGAAGAAAAGCTGACTATGAAACTTGAAGCAGTTTTTAGCAGAACCATGGATTGATATGACTGATAATTGATAAATATTATAATAGAGAAATTTATATTATATTTTGCCACATATTACATATAGAATCAAATGCACGTAATTATTGATATGCGCGTAATGAACCAGACTTCTCCACAAAATAGTAATCAGTGAGAGTCTGAGAGATAAGTAATGAATCAGACCTCTTCAGGAAACAGTAACAACCATATCATTCATTCGTAATTAATGTGCTAAAAACAACAAATCGAAGTTAAAATTGAATAATGAAAGGTCGGTCAGTAAGAAAACCTTTTCGCATGCAAAACTAAGAACGAAACGAAATGGAAGCCGAAATCGAATAGTCCATATAGTTCACAGCAATTAAGTAAAAACTACATGAGGTGACATGCTCGGTTCTCCATTGGTCAATAAAGTAAACTGGTGTAATCAACACCCAAAGGGTGAGTGCTCCACTGATCATCAAAGCATATCCATGAGTTTCTCCTTTTGAAAAAGATTAGAATAATATTATACACACAAATTGTACACAAAAAATTGTGTACAAAAAATATGACCCATTTTTTATTTACCAATGAAAATGTGTAAAACATCTAATTATAGGTCCCCCTTCTTATTTTATCTCCTTTTTTGATACTGTTTGTGCACAATTTTTATGTATAATTTGTGTTCCTAGCATTACTCAAAAGATTATTCTTATATTGATTTTTAATCTTAGTTCCTAAAAAAATATTTATAAAAAAAAATCAAAAGAAGACTTTCCTTTTTTGAGACGGGAGTACTATTTAAGATATGCTTTTGTTTCCAAAACGAGAAATTCATGGATATGCTTTGATGACCACTGGAGCACTCCCTTTGGGTGTTGATTACACCAATTTACTTTATTGACCAGTGGAGCACCCAGCACTAATTATCCGGCCCTATGTAGCTTGACTTGCTATGACAACGTGTTAATTTAGGGAGAGACTCCAACTATATACATATCATGCTAAAATTGACACCTTAGCAGCTATCTAATTGTAATCCTACTAGTCATGGAGAGAAGTTGTTATCATCAGCTACTTGTTTTAATTTGTGTAATTGCCAACTGTTTTTCAGCAATTTTAGCTACTACTAGGACAATAACTGATGATCAATCTGCTCTTTTAGCTTTCAAAGCTCAAATCACCTCCGACCCTCTCAACATCTTAGCCAACAATTGGTCCACCAATTCCTCTCCATGCATTTGGATCGGCGTCACCTGCCGTGGCGGTGTCCGCCACCAAAGGGTTACGGCTTTAAACCTAGCCAACATGGGCCTCAAGGGCACCGTTTCGCCACATCTTGGAAACCTCTCCTTCCTCACTTTACTCGACATCAGTTCCAACAGTTTTCATGGCAATCTACCAAAAGAATTAGCTCATTTGCGGCGCATAAAAGAATTGGAGCTAGGGCTTAATAACTTTGCCGGAGAGTTACCATCCTGGTTCGGAGCCTTAAAACAAATAGAGAACTTAGTCCTTTCTAAAAATAGCTTCACTGGTACCATTCCAACTGCCATTTGCAATCTTCAAAAGTTGAAGACATTGATCTTAGCCCATAATTTTCTTCACGGACATATTCCACAAGAGATTGGAAATCTTTCCAACTTGAATGAATTAGGGTTTGGTTGGAACCAGCTTTCAGGTCCTATACCATTAGGTATCTTCAACAATATGCCTTCATTAACCATAATTAGTCTCAATCGCAATAATCTATCAGATCGTCTCCCTGTAGATTTATGCAATCATCTTCCTAAGCTGGAGTTCCTCCATCTCTCTCACAATCAGCTCAGTGGCCGAATTCCATCAAAATATTTATACAAGTGCAAGCATCTCCAGGTACTATTACTATCTGAAAATAAATTTAAGGGAAGCATACCTCCGGAAATTGGCAACTTGACCATGCTCAAGATCTTATACCTTCGCCATAACAGCTTTGAAGGTACGCATGATCCATCTTATTTAATCATTCTGAAATATAAGATCTACTTTGACGTTTAATTTAAAATCAATTTAAGATATTTTTAAATTCAATATTATATTAATTTAATTCATTTAACTTTTTATTGAGCCTACCCTAAACTAACAATAGTGTGCAACTTGTAATTTAGTAAATAGTTTTTAAATATATATAACTTTATTGCTTTATTTAATTAGGTACATTACCAGATGAGATTGCCACTCTTAATCTAGAAGAATGGAGCGTTAACAGCAACAACCTAACAGGTTCCATTCCGTTGAGAATTTTTAATATCTCAACAATGAAAATTTTGGATGCATCATTTAATGGCTTCACCAACCAACTTTGGTCTACTATGGGGCTCTGGCTTCCCAATCTTGAAGAGATTTATTTAAGCTATAACATACTCACCGGAACAATCCCAAACTCTCTTTTCAATAGTTCAAAGCTTGTTAGAGTGGTTATGGACCGCAACTATTTCCAAGGCTCTATAACAGATGCTGTTGGTAATTTAAGACTTTTGAACATTCTACACCTCTCCAGTAATGAATTGACTATAGGAGTGGGATTTTTCACTTCTTTAGCAAACTGCAGACATTTGCAGGAATTAGCGATATCACAAATTCCGATATTAAATGGAATCCTTCCAGCTTCAATTGGAAATCTCTCTACTAATTCCCTTCACGTCCTATACGCAAATGGATGTAAAATTAAGGGCCCGATTCCTATCGAAATTGGTGACTTGACCAGCTTGCAGATGTTAGTATTGAGTAGCAATGAGTTGGCAGGCCCAATCCCAGCAACAATCGGAAGATTAAAGCATCTGGAGCGTTTGGTGTTGTCCAATAATAGTCTACAAGGATCCATTTCAAAGGATATATGTGAGTTGAGAGGAATGGGAGAGTTATATTTAAATAATAATAAGCTAAGTGGATTCATACCAGAGTGTATTGGGAAACTTGAATCTCTTAGGCTTTTGTACCTAGGTTCCAACAAACTAACTTCAACTATACCATCGACCTTATTTAGGTTGAATAATCTCTTGTTTCTTGGCCTGGAATCAAATTTGTTGAACGGAACTCTGCCATCGGATATTGGAAACTTGAAGTTCATAACAGAAATGGATTTATCAAGGAATCAGTTAATTGGTGACATTCCAAGCACCATTGGAGAAGCGCAAATGCTAAGTATTCTTCACTTGGAGAATAATAAACTCCAAGGATCTATTCCTCAAACATTTGGCAACTTGATAAGCTTGGAGTTCTTGGATCTATCTAGTAATAATTTGTCCGGTGTAATTCCCAAGTCCTTGGAAGCTCTTAGGTATCTTAAACACCTAAATGTATCAAACAATACATTGCACGGAGAAATTCCTACAGGTGGAAGTTTTGTGAACTTCACTGCAGAATCATTTAGAGAAAATAATGCGTTGTGTGGTGCACCTTGGCTGCAAGTTCCTCCATGCAAAAATGGAACTCTTAGGCGATCTAGATCACGAGTTGTGCTTTCGTTGAAATATACATTATTACCTACAGCGTTAGTCATCTTTGTATCTGCCCTTGTGATTCTGTTGAAAAGGCGCCAGAACAGAAACTATTTGATACCGGCCCAGCCAGATTCCTCACTACTTTCATGGAGAAGGGTGTCGTATCATGACCTTGTACGAGCAACTGAATCATTTACCGAAAGCAACTTACTTGGGATTGGAAGTTTTGGATCTGTATATAAAGGGGTGCTTTTAGATGGGATGAATGTTGCAGTTAAGGTTTTCAACATGCAGTTAGAAGGGACAACCAAAAGTTTCAATGTTGAATGTGAAGTGTTAAGCAAAGTTCGACATCGCAATTTAGTCAGCATCATTAGCAGTTGTACCAACATGGATTTCAAAGCCTTGATCCTAGACTACATGCCTAATGGGAGCCTCGAGAAATGGTTGAACTCTTGCAACTATTCTTTGGATATTTTACAGCGGCTAAATATAATGACAGATGTTGCTTCGGCCTTGAAATATCTACATCACGATCTAACAACACCAATTGTTCATTGTGATTTAAAGCCTAGCAATGTGTTGCTAGATGAAGATATGGTTGCACATGTTTGTGACTTTGGTATTTCCAAACTCCTAGGTGAAGATGAGTTTATCGCACAAACTAAAACCCTAGCAACAATTGGATATATGGCTCCAGGTACATTTTACATGATGTTTATAATTCAAGTTGAAGTTTATTATTTGAGTTTACTATTTGAGTTAATAGCATATTTGACTCCTAAGTATACACTAAGTTTTAATTGTAAGTGAATATATATTTTGGAGTCAGATATGTTATTGACGCTTACTGTTTTAAATGAAAAGGTGGAAATTACTATTATTAATTATTTCATTTTATGTTTGTATATAACTAGTGTCGTCAACTGATTCAAAATAAATTCTAATGTGATGCATAGAATATGGACGGGAAGGAATTGTATCTACAAGAGGGGACGTATACAGTTATGGTATTCTATTGATGGAAATGTTCACAAGAAAGAAGCCAACGAATGAAATGTTTTCTAGCGAAATGAGCTTAAGGAGTTGGGTGAAAGATTCTTTACATGATTCATTATTCCAAGTTGTGGATACTGAATTGTTAGCGGGACAGGATGAACATTTATCTGCTAAGAAGCAATGTGTATTATCCATCTTTAGTTTGGCCATGGATTGTTCAGAAAATTCATATGTCGAAAGGATCTCCATGGAAGATGTTGTGGTTAGACTTGAGAAAATCAAAATCTTGCTCCAAACACTTATTCAAGAGGTACTAAGAAATAAGATAGCAAGATCCTAATTCTAACCCTTTATTTTTTCTTATGTTTTCTTAGAAAGATGAATATGATATAGGATTTCTGTGGTTAGAATTTAGAGATTGTTCTTTCATATCAAAATTTTATTCGGGCAATTATTTTCATAAAAAGTAGGGTTTTTTTTTCTTGCTTTTTATTCATGTAGAATTGCATGCTAATTTGCAGGTTTAAGACTTAGTTTTGGATGATTGAACAAATGGAGCAAGAACTGGAGAAGTATTTAAAGTATTTCATGTTGTCTTTGATTAGTACCATGAAGAAGTTCAGGTGAGATGAAGCCTACTCTACTAGCATGAAGTTGAGGTGTTTTAATTTCTATTGTGACTTGCTGTTTGCTTTCTTTTTTCCTGGAATTGTTTGTATGTTTTGTTGCTACTTTGACATTATATATAGTTGTTTCTGTTATATTATATTTGCATTTTTCTTAACATATATAATTTTACTGGCAAATGTTTTTTTTTTTTTTGGTGATGTTGTATTTTGGACAATTTTAAGTATCTCAATTTCCAAATTAAAGCGCATCAATTATCAAATACTAGCAATATTGTATACACATAAAACTGTCATTATTACAATTTGAATGTTATGAATGAAATAATATTATTAATAAATTATATATAACAAATTGAAGTAAGAATGAGATTAGTTAGAGTTAATGAGAAAGAAAGAAAGTAACGGCTAGAATAGAAATTCTTGGTAACGTGGGAGAGGGACCCAACTCCTCTCCATCCATTAGGCTGATTGTTATACATAATTTTTAATTAAATGATTCCCACTTAATTAATATTAGGCTTACGATATATCCAGCGCTGGGAACAAATGTACAGTTATTAATTAACGCATAATGTGCAATTATATACTGTTTTAATTGTTCTGAATTGAAAAATACGTCATTGGAAATATCATCTCCTTAATATTATGATTTAAATTTCAACTGATTTGAACACTCAATTACTAAAATCTAAAATACATGCACCACTGTTGCACACTTATTCCTTGTACTAAAATCTAAAACTTATGGATGGATAAGGACACTAAAAATACTCCAGCTAGCGACATTTATTTTATACTACCTGGTCAAAACAGTGATGTATTGCAATGGGTTTATCGCACCACCAGCACCAGCACCAGCACCAGCATGCTGAACAAATTCATCTGGAGAGAAAAATTTGGCATGGCAAATGCACACTATTTTAACTGGATTCTGGCTATACAAAATCCCTTGTATTTCTTTTCCCCTTGTTATCACTATCGGCATCGAGTCGACAGCCACCTTCCCGGATTCTACGATTTGATATTCTTTAACTTTCTTCAATTTTGGAATATTATTTTCCTCATCTGCAGTCATTTGGCATTGTAAAGAGAGTTCAAGATTTAGCCGGGATTCTTCCCTTTTCATGAACCTCGGCAGAAAATTCTTTGGGAATCCGCTTATTTGATAAGGTGGCTGCTGGATTTGGGGACTGATCTCATACTTGTTTGGTTCAGCCATAGCAGCTACATGGAAAAAAGCACAAGCAGAAACTCATGAGTATAATATTAGTTTTAATTGGATCTTCTTATGCAATTAAAGTTTTAAAAAATTGCATGAGCAAGTTGTGGGGTCCATGCGGTTATTTGAAAGAAAAATAAAAAGGAATCCATGAATATCTTATTAAGCAATTCATTTTTTTCTTCTGTTTGACGGATAGAGATGAAAAGGTTAACATTTAATGCACTGAAATTGTATATACGAGCAGTAATCTTAACACTGCTTGTATTTAGATTGTTAGTATATTAAAAACCTTAAAACTCGAGATGAAAAAGGGAAAAAATTGAAATTAAGTTTTATTTCAAGATCTTAATAATGTATTTTTATTCTGTTTGAGGAGATCTAGAAATCATAGAGTAAGAAATAGTTTTTTTCATTTAAGTGGGGTGATACATCATATATTTTCTTAGATCTTGTGTTCATATTTTATATTTAAGTTAGAAGGAGAAGAAAAGAAAGAGAAAAGCTTACTTGAACTACAAATAAAGACGACGTGAGAATGTTAAACTCGAGTGAAGAACTTACCTAACAAAATAGAGACATATGAGGGAGGAGAGATGAGAGATGCAGGATGAGAGATGAGAGTGAGTAGAAAGGATGTTTGGAGGCATTAAATAAAACGGAGAGGTGGTGAGTACCGAAGGAACGATAAGGATATCTTAACATGTGGCTAACATCTAGTTTGAGGTGGCAATGCTTTTGTGTTCACACTAATGACACCTAATATTTTGTTTTTACTCTTGATTCTTAGTAAATAAGGTAGTAACCTAATAAATTAAGATTGAAGTCAGGAGAAGCTTCCTTAGGGCTCGGGGGCCAGGCTACTTTAGAATATTACCAAGTCAAGTTTTTTAGGCATAGTGACTGATACTATTGGTTAATACTTGAACTACAATGAATAAAGACGACGTGAGAATTTTAAACTGAAGTAAAAAAGAATTACCATATACACACACATATATATATATGGAAAAAAATTTCAAACGAATCGCACGGAGCGAATCAAATATTAACCGACTATAGCGACCGTTTTGTTCGTCGATTTTTTCTATGCTATAGCGACGAATAAAACTGTCACTATAACCGGTTCGTTTTTGGTTCACTCCGTGTGGTTCGCTTTATTTACATATATATACGGAGTTGTTCAAGAACGGACGAACCCGTTAATGGACAAGCTTTTAGCGACGAACATGTCCGTTGTTAAAGTCCATAACATATCTGTTATGATTTTGGAGGCATTAACAGAGAGATGAGAGTGAGTAGAGAGGATGTTTGGAGGCATTAAACAAAAGAAAGAGATGGTGAATACTAAAAGAAAGAGAATGATATATTAACATGTAGCTAACATCTAGCTTGAGGTGGCAATGCTTTTCTGTTCACAATAATGACACCTAGCACTTAGTTTGAATTTTGATTGTGCGGTCGGAAAATTTTGAACCCAAGATCTTGCACACCCAAAACTCTGATAGCATATTAAATTTATGAAATTGGCTCAAGTCTAACATATAAAAATATCAAATTCTCTAACTCAAAACCAATTAATTATAAGAGGAGTTAACTCAAACCATTACATATTAAACATATTTTTTCAAGGTATTCAATATGGGACAATTAATTATACTCTTAACATTCTTGAAGCGACATTCATATGATGAATAGATATTGTAAATCAAAAGTTTCCTACTAATCCTTTGCGCTTTACTTTAATCTTTGATCGTTCGAAACTTTGGTGAAAAGAGTGGACAATGGTGGTCCAATTCGCATTTAGAGAAGCTAACAAAGAAGCGAATATCTTGACAGAAAATGTTTATCAACAAGAGGATGGTTTTGTGTATTTTTCTAATTTGTTGCTTTCGATGGACATTGACGGATGTAGGAAAGGGCAACGGTACCCTTAAATTTTTGAAATAAATTTTGGAAATTACCATATATATATATATATATATATATATATATATATATATATATAGAAAAAAAGGAGTGTGTGTCTTAGACACTCATGAGTTTGTATATCTTATTATTTTAAGAAATTTTATTAATGGTGTTTTTGACATTTTACCATTTTTATTAATGATTATTTTGATATTTTATCAATTTTTCAATCAAACTACGTATTGTGTGTGTCTAAAACACATACTCTCTTTTTTCACAGATATAATATAGAGATTTGTTTTTTCGAAAAAAAGATTGACAATTAAGAAATACATTATCCGTTATACAAAAAAAAATCTGCTTCAACAAATGTTTTATTTCAAAATAGGAGTCTTATTTTGTGTCTAATGTAGTATAAAATTACATAATATTTTTAAATTTACCATTATAACTTTATTATCATACCATTGCTAATAAATTAAACACTCATTAAAATTAGAGATGAACAAGGAACACAAATATTTCTTCAATCTTTTTATATTTTGTGAATGGGGCTCTTTTTATGAAATGAATTACTATTTTTGTTAATAAGTATAAAATTAAATTTGATAAATTAACCTAAACTAAATGGTAGAGAACAAAAATCCATTTATGAAAAGCAAAAACTTCAAAGATAATTAAGATATAAGATATCCAATATATTGAGAAATAAGTATTTAATATCTCTGAAAATGAGGCGATTCTAAAACAAGTTTGAGAAATAGTCTTAAATGTATAATTTTTCTATGGTGACTTTATGTAATGTTGTTAGGAATTTAGACTCTTTTTTTATTATGTTTATATGTAGTCTCATTTATTTATTTTAATTAGTTTATTTCAAAAAAAAATTTACTATTTTTAGTAGTTTATATTTTGACCACTGATGAGGATGAATTATGTTATGTTTTTATCTCTTAATGCTTAGTCTTTTATCTCTATTTTGTGCCTAAGTACGCTCATTATGTTTATATTTTGGATTTTAGGTGCTAATGTAGGAGTCCGTAACTTTGGAACTGATTTGGTGTCAAATGGGCAAATAAAGAGTAAAAAGAGAAAAGTGGCAGAATGTCTGGCACCACGGCGTTGTATTTGATAGTCGAGGCGGTGGTTTTGAGAGCTGCAGCACTTGGATTGGAAGTCGTAGTGCTGAAGGGTTTTCCCAGGCGCGTGATTCAGTTGGCTAAAGAGTTTTAATTACAGATTTTGATTCTAAATTAGATTGTATTTCCTTGATTATTTATGCCCGAAACTCGATAAACTAATCAAGGTGATTTAAAGTGTGATCCAGAGATAAAGAAAACTATACGCAGATTAAGGAAGGGAGCTCAAAGAAATTTTGACAGGAAAGGAAAGGAAAACATAGCAAGTACCCGAACTTTGAAAGAGCTTGCAGCCCCTGATTTGGACCAACAACCCTTATGCATTACGTTTTCCCAATCTAGATGTTAATACTCTTTTTGAATTAAAATCTAGACTAATACATCTTTTATCTACTTTTCATTGCCTTTTAGGTGAAGACCCTGACAAACATTTGAAAGAATTTCACGTGGTATGTACCAGCATGAAGCTGACCGGAGTAACCGAGGAGCAAATCAAATTAAAAGTCTTTCCATTTTTTTTTGAAAGATTTAGCTAGGGATTGGCTTTATTATCTACCCTCTAGAAGTATCACCACATGGGAAGAGATAAAGAGATTGTTTTTAGAGAAATATTTTCCCGCCTCAAGAACAGCCAATATTCGAAAATCAATTTGTGGTGTTACATGAGTATTGGGAACGTTTCAAGAGACTATGTGCAAGTTGTCCCCATCATCAAATCAGTGATCAGCTTCTTACCTGATACTTTTATGAAGGCCTTTTATCTATCGATAAAAGCATGATTGACGCTACTAGTGGAGGAGCTTTGGTGGATAAAACTCCTGAGACTACGAGAAATTTGATTGCAAACATGGTGGCTAACTCTCAATAATTTGGCATTAGACTTGATTTTTCACCTAAAAATACTAGTGAGGTGCAAATTTCTTCTAGTGAACAACAAACTGCGATTTTAACATCTCTTGTTTGTTAATTGGGTGCAGATAATACGCAACAAGTAAAAGCTTGCGGAATTTGTGTGTAGGACATCTAACAAATATGTACCCAACTCTTCAAGAGGAGTCCATTGAACAAGTAAATGCAGCAGGTGACTTTCCTAGACAATCACAACAGAAATACGATCCCTATTCAAACACATATAATCCTGGATGCATGGAAGGATCATCATAAATTTAGCTACGAGAATCCACTAGCAAATCAGCCAGCAAATCCAAATTTCCCAAGTTACTAGTCATACAAGCAGCAGTATGCCAATAGACAGCAACAGGGTCAATCTTCTAACTCTGTTATATCTTTAGAAGATATTGTTAAATCTCTTGTTACTAACACTTTGCAATTCCAACAGGAAACGAGGGCAAGTATTCAAAATTTGGGTATTCAAAAGGGGACAAATGGCAACCGCAATCAGTCGCTTGGAGGTGTAAGGTTTTGGGAAGTTACCCTCTCAAACAGTGGTGAATACAAAAGAGAATGCCAGTGCAAACACTTTGAGAAGTGGAAAAAAGGTAAAAATTCCAGAAAAGTTAATATATTCACCAAAGGAGCAAAGCAAAGTAGATACAAACAAAGTAGACAGTGAAGTTGTGAATGATAATGGTGTACCTAAATGTAAATTCTTCCTCTCTCTGATTATAAATTGGTACCTCTTATTCCTCATGCTTTAACAAAAAACAGGAAATACGAAAAAAAATTCAGATTTGTATGAGACTTTTCGTATATGTGAGGTAAATATTTCACTGTTAGATGCTATTAAATAAGTACCTCGTTATGCTAAATTTTTGAAAGAATTGTGTGCACACAAAAGGAAACAGGAACTTAAAAGATATAAAAAGGAAAAGGTATGAGAGAATGTCTCTGCAGTTATTTAAAGGAAACTCCCTACTAAGTGTCAAGATCCAGGTATGTTCACTATCCCTTGCACGATAGGTAGCACTAGATTTGAAAAGGTCATGTTAGATTTAAGAGCTTCTTTCAATGTCATGTCATATTCTATATATGCTTCGTTGAAACTTGAAATTTTGAATAGAATTAGTATTGTGATACAATTGGCTGATAGATCTAATGTTTATGTTAAGGGTGTAATTGAGGATGTTCTTGTGAAAGTTAATAATTTGATCTTTCCTACTGATTTTAATATGCTTGATATGGAAAACGGTGATCAAAATGCACCTATTTTGTTAGGAAGCACATTTTTAAAAACGTTCAAGACTAAAATTGATGTTCACAATGGTACACTTTCAATAGAATTTGATAGCAAAGTTGTCAAGTTTAATATTTATGATGTCATGCGATATCCTACTAATGATACTCCTGTTTATTCTATTAATGTGATTGACTCTTTAGCACAGGAAGTCTTTAAATTAGCTGCAGAAGATGCCTTAGAAATTGCACTTATTAAGGGCATTCATGAAGAGAATGCGAAATTGACCTTGAGTACCGATTTGTAAGAAACTATGACAACTTTGAATGATGCATCGAAGTCAGATAATATCGTTTATGCGGAATTGCCAGTTTTTGACGAGAAGTCGCTACCATCTGTATTGCAGGCAGTCAAGCTTTCAAATGGTCGTGAGGAGTGCTTCCGGATTAATGTGGTCAAGGATGCAGGAACAGGTGAATCGAATAATGAAAGTTATTTTCTATTGATGGATGAAGATGAGTTTGGGGGCTTTCGAATGTACAATGATGCCCAAGAATTCATAGAAAGAACTAAGAGAAGTCATGAAATGACAATTTGGGCATTTGAACCAGACTGAGAGATGAAGAAGTGGTCGAGCCAATGACAATAAACAAAGGCACTGCTGGGGAGGCAACCCAAGAAATCAGATTTGCTTTCTTTTCCTTTTCTTCTTTTAGTTGCATTTATATTTTGGTTGTGTATGCCTTTTCTTTGTATTTTTACTCTACATTGAGGACAATATAAGTTTTAAATGTGAGAGGAAGGATTTAGGGTGTTTTATTTTATTTGTTATTTTATTTAGTTTTTTTTAGTTTGAATCTTGAATTTTGTGGGTATATTCACTTCAAACCCTTACGAGACAAAACTCGTCCACTTGGGGTAATCGTGGGGTTTAAAACCTTGTTGCACATGCTAAGTGCAATCGTGTTTTCTACAAAAGTGGGATAGTTTTTAGGCTGTTTATTTGAGCAATAATTAAGTTGAATTTGGATTTTAATTTTTGACCAATGATAAAATTTTGATTTCTTTTGATAACTTCTTAAAAAATTGATAGGCAATGTGTAGTCTGAATTTGGTTTTCTTTGTTAAATATTACTTTATTTAAAACCCTTCATTCTTGAGCACATGTCCATTTGGTCGACTTAGTTTTAGCTTGAAAGCAATTTATTTAATTGAATGTATTAAGGGAGAAATTTTGGAACTCTATTACTTATTTGATCATAATTTGAAGTGAATATGAGATATTGTTTAAGAAATGGGAAATGATTTAGGCAAATTCTGCAAGTTTGAAAAAAAAATGAGAAAAAAAAGAGAAATAAAGATAAATGATTCATGTAGTGAGTTGAGAAGGAACGTAAAACATATTCACTCATAAACACGTGACATGCGAGATGGGGCGTAAAACGCACTCGTTGGTAAGAAAGAAAGAAAGAAAGGATGAAGAAAAATATAACCTTTGGATCCTCTTGTGTTATCTGCTTGTGTTAACTAAGAATAATGTGAAAATAAATACTTGAATTCCTCTTTTTTCTTCAAGGTTTTGATTTCATAAGTTTATTTGAGGTTTGATTGGGTTGGTACATTTGGATTCACACACACACGAAGGGTTAGGAGTAAGGTAAGATTGATAGAGGAGTTTAAGTTCTAGATGATGCATTGTTTTGACATTTCTCAAAAGTTATTGTTTTGGATCTTTGAGGTTAATATTCAAATTCATGTTAATTTGTGGCTCAAGGTTCTTAAGTTTGTTAAGTTAATCAGGTTAGTAAAGTTTTATTTTTGTTTTGCTCGAGGACAAGCAAAAGATAAGTGTAGGGGAATTTGATGAGTATGAAATATGTTATATTTTTATCCCATAATGCTTAGTCTTTTGTCTTTATTTTGTGCCTAAGTATACTCATTATATTTATATTTTAGATTTTAGATACTAATAGAGGAGTTCGTAACTGTGGAAGTGATTTGGAGTCAAATAGGCGAGTAAAGAGCAAAAAGAGAAAAGTGGCAGAATGTGTGGCGTTGTGGCACTGGATTTGACAGTTGCGGCGGTGGTTTTGAGAGTCGGGCACTTGGATTGAAAGCCGTGGCGCTGAAGGGTTTTCCCAAGCGCGTGGGGCGCGTGATTAAGTCGGCTGGAAAGTTTTAAATGCAGATTTTGATTCCAAATTAGATTGTATTTCCTCCTAAGTTAAGGTTTTCTTATGTAAACTATAAATATATGTTATTAGACACTTGAGAGGGGATCCTTGGCTAGAAACTCTCTCTTTTACTCTTTGGTAATTTCATAGTTATGTGTAACTAAACTCTTATTTTTGGTTTAAGGAGACGGAAGCCTCAGATTATTACACTGTGAGATCTAATTGGTTTTAATTGTTTGAATATTATTTTGAGTATTAATTCTTCTTTTATGCTTATATTTTATGATTGATTCGTTTAAATACTAGAGTGCACGCTAGTTTATTATTTGTTTAAATCTACTACTAAATTAGATATCAAATCTGTAATTGTTTGGTCACTCTAATTTGTGAGGCAACTAAGGTTAATAATTAACTGCAGATCAGAAGATTATTACATCTTAGGAAGAATACTCAACTAAATTTAAATGCAACCGCTTGTACTTTTGTTAATTATCTTCACCAGTCTTTCTAATTCTTAAAATTGCTACTAGATTAAACTTTCAGCGCTTGTCTAGAGTTGTTTACTAGTTAGGATTATTTAGATAGCTTGTTTCTATCTAACTATAATTAAGAAAAAATACGGAAGATGGAAGTTGAATTAATTCAATGCTCCTTTCTCTGATTTATTTCGTTAGTTTATTTTGCGTTATTAGCATATTAGTTTACTTTATTTAACAAACATTCAAAACCCCCTTTTTGGTAAGCAAAGTATAAATTTAGACTAATCATTCTCTACGGGGCCGACTCTTAATTGCACTACTACATAAATATTATTCGCAGTAAGGTTTTATTTTTGGTTGCCTGCGACAGCACATTAAATTTTGACACCGTTGCCGGGAAGTGATTCTACTTTATTTTTATACTTTTGTTGTCTTTATTTTATTTTAGTTGTTTTTCATAAGTAATTTGAATTTTCTTGATTGTTTATGCCCGAAACTCGATCTACTAATCAAGGTGATTTAAAGTGTAATCCAGAGATAGAGAAAACTATATGCAGATTAAGGAAGAGAGCTCATAGAAATTTTGACAGGAAATGAAAGGAAACCGTGACACTTCATGATAATGAGAATATCAATCCTTTAAAAAAAAATAGAATCACAGAATGTATTTTTACCATTCAAAATTAATATTAACTTTTAACTTAAAATTAAAATTGTATTAAAGATGCTCATGCTCATTGAAAATGTGGTGAATTAATTTTATTTTATTTCTTAAGTATTGATACAACTAAATATTATGTATCAAATTATTGGTTTTGATTTCAATTATACTTATTAAAATTATAAATATATATATATATATATTATAAAATAACATGAAATTTATAACATAATTTTATATTTATACATTTAGTAGATTAAATAATATCATGTCACCACTACTATATTTCTAGCAACGGTAAATTAATGTTTTTGAAAAAAAAATTGAAAGTCATAGTTTAAAAATATATAACTAGTTTTAAACCGGTGGCAAAATCAATTTGACAAAGTTAAATAAACTAAAACAGTCAAAGGAAGTCCAACGAATGCTTTCTATGAGCAAACCCAGGGGCAGACCCAAGGCAAGGGTAGGGGGCACCTGCCCCCATTGAAATTTTAGAGGTCAGGAGGGACAGCTTAAAAAATAAAAAATTGAGCAGGTGTTGAATGAAATAATTATATTTAACATAAAAAAAACCCAAAAAGCAATCTCATTATCCCATCTTCCCATAATCTCATTACTTATTACTCAAAAAATACCCATTATCTCATATTCTATAATTGATTACTCCAAAAGTAGTGTAATTCCTTTATCCCATTCTCATATTCCCGTCTAATTACTCCACTAATAGTCTTAAATCTTAATCTCTTAGCTTTTCATCTGTTCAGGCGGCAACAGAGCAACAACAACTATAAGTCTCCAAGTCTGAAGTCTCCAAATTCACAGCAGAGGTAGTTAGGCAATGAGGCACATAGACTCCTCCACCATAAGTCGAGGAAATTCTCCCGTCGTCTGCGGCGGAGTTCATTGCAGAAAACGGCGACGAAGTTTGTGAAATTAGTATAGTTGAGAAGACTGATTCGCCAGAGGCGAGAGAGAAGAACTTTTCGGAAGTAGAAGAGTCGGGAATAGCTAAGGAGAGAGAATTTGTGCCGAGCTTGGGAATCGATAGCAATGGAGATTCGGAAGAAACTGTAGAAGCAGAACAAAGCAAAAGCATGAAATATGAAGAAGTCAATGGCGAGGGCAGTTTAGATTTGTTGATCGAAGCTGCGGAATTGATTTTCGACAACTTCAAAAACGGTGAATCTGAGCCGGATAAGTCGAGCCGAAATGAGGAGTTACCAGACACTGAACTAGCTAATATTGGCAACGACAAAGTGGCTGAAGTGGAGGGAGTGATTTTTGGACGACGGAGGAATTATACAGGAATTTCAAGGACTTATCTTCGGCGGAGGTTTTTTTTTTAGAATTTGCCCCCCCCCCTGAATTACGGGTCTGGATCCGCCCCTGAGCAAACCTGTAAACTAAATAGACAAGGATTACAAAATAAACATGTATTCAAAGAAAATGGAAAAGGGCATAAATTATTCTTATTGCAATTTCAAGTTGCTAGTTAATTTAGAAGGCCAAGAAATTGCCCAAGTCCTCGTCTACGCATTTAGATTTCAGACAATCTAAATTGAGCAGTCCACTTTGCATACTTTTATAAAAACAAGTTTTATGTGTATAATTTAAAAGACCGTCCATTTCAAACTGTTTGAAATTAGAATCCATCCTTCGTCTGTCTAAAAGGAGCGAACTATGATAAACTGCATGGGGTTGGGAACTTCACGACCACTTGCATGCTTTAAAAACTCTGCAGGAAACATGTTCCATGACAAACACACATAATACGAGCCGGAAGTGTTTGATAATTCAGTAGAAAACCTTTGATTTCTCTTCCATTTGGGATTCCGCCATTTGTGCTTACAATAAGCATTCTTTCCAGCACATCCTTTCCGATTTCGGTCATGTTATAATATTCTTCTGATTTCGCCTTCTTAAACGATCTCTTGATCGGAGTTTCATGATCAGCCGTGATTAACTTTCCCTTGGCCCTTGAATCATAATTTTGTGGATTAAGCTGAGCTGCAGTGGCCACAGTTTGTTTTTCCAGCGCTGACATTAATTGAAGGACAAGTATGAAATGCAATAATTAAGTTCAAAAATAAAAATTAATTTTTCTGTCAATTAAAATATAAAAAAAACATTAACAATAGAATAATAATCTTACAACAAGACGTGCATGCTTCGCACAGAATAATGATCTTGTTAAAAGAATAAAACAAACAATTTACAAAACATATTTGTCTGATTTATATACATCAAATTCTCCATTTATCTAACATACATAGTTAAGCGAATAGAATTGCTAGACACTGAATCTACGAATAAACAAATACTCCCCCCCCCCCCCCATAAAAAATTGAAGGTATATTTTGACTTTTTGAAGTTAATTTGTAATTTTTTAAAATTTAAAATTAATATAAATTTATTTAAGTTTTGAAAACAACAAATATGGTAATCGGTATTATTTTTATGTAGTTTTAATAATTATAATTATTTGTACTAAAATTGGTTGTGAATTTCAGAGTTTCGCAAATGAAATTCAAAAGTGTATATGTCTCTAGTTTTGGAAAAATGGAATGTCCAAAAAGTGTGTGTGTGTGTGTGTGTGTATATATATATATATATATATATATATATATATATATATATATGGGAGGCAGAAGGACAAACTAAAAAGAGGGAGTTCATATATAATAGTAGAATTTGTATAAGATTTCTTCAAGTTTTTTTATCTGTTTAGTATTATTGTAATGTAACTCATTGTTGCCCCAACTAAATTTTTTGGATTTACCACGTTTGTATTACGCAAGGATTTAATAAAATTTATTTTTGCCAATAAAAAATATTAACAAAATAAATAAATAAGAGAAAGAAGAAATAAAAATATGATATACCATGAACTAGTGAATTCTCCAAGGCATTGTCCACAAGAGCTTTCATTGTTGCCATGCCTTGAATAAATGCAACATTGCTGGTGGCGGATCGAGCAGTGGCCGGTGGTACCTCAGCATTTTCCGGCAGACTGGCAATTCTTCTGACCTTTATCTTTGGTAGTTCACTAGTTTCCTTGGTCAAGTTCATGTCCTCTAAGGTCGGTCCGGTCGGAAGCATTCCCCAGTGGTATCCACCAAGCGAGAGATCTAGACTGAGGGCCGGCCGGAAATTCTGTTGAATGTTAAATCTTGGTTGGACTCCGGTTCTCCTCAAGAGAGAGTATTGAGTAGTAGAATTTTGGTTGTTTCTTTCCATTTGCTTTGTGTACATGCACACAACAAGACAAAGTGAAGGTAAAAAGTGACTTTTGTATATATAAATGTGCATTTATGTATAAATAAACTCTTATTTGTGAAAAAAAAAACTATATTATAATATAATTTTTTATTTTTATATGACATTATAAAATAACATAATATCTTTAAATTTGTCATCATCATTTTTATTAGATTACCATAATTAAATTATACATTCACTAAATTTAAAGATAAACAAGAAATAAAATTATATCCTTAAAGTTGAAAACTTTTCAAATGGGACTTTTATAGTTGAATGAGTCGGTATTAATTTCTTAATACATTGTCCCACACTGAAACATGTGGGTAGCACTGCATTAATTGTTTATAAGGCATCAACTAGCTCGATTTGAATAAATTATTTTGATCTTTTGAATTGGCATGCGGTGAGTCAAGATGATCCAAGTTGATACTCTTAATACAACGAATTGACCCTTAATCCAGGCTTATAGTGGCCAGATCCGAATTGTTACAAACGTTATCAGAGCGATGACCCCTCATATGTAATGAGTCTAGAACCCACACATCTTTTTAAAAATTGTGATTTTAGTAACATTTTAGGACAGTAATGAATCAAGATGACTTAAGGTTAATGCTATTGGGACAACAAATTGAACTTTAATTAAAAACTTTAGTGGGTACATATCATTACAAATTGTGTATACATGATATTTAATTTATTGCATGTTTGCTAGAAATAAACACAAACACCATAAATCATCACTCTCCAAATCTCCTAGACCAGATGTGTAACGGAGTGTGAGACTAGTAAGATTATTAGATCTAATCACTATATATAAATCAAGAGAAACTCTAAATCATAACGCCCATGCAATATTACCCCATGGATCAGAATCACTAGCTAGCTAGAAATCAGAGTGTTGGATCATGCTGCACTTAATTTTCGATGCATGCTTGTTCTACATAAAGAAATTAAGAAATCAAGAAAAAGAAAATACCAAATTGAAATCAAAATCAGTTCATTCTTAACTATATATATATATATATATATATATATATATATATATATATATATATATATATATATATATACGGTAGAAGAAAGATATACCCTCAAAGTCAAATGAGAGAGAAAGACTTTTACCTTGAGCGGTGAAGTGTGGAAGGAAGAAGGAAAGAAGTATTCGAATGAGAAACCCTTCTGCAAAAATGAGAGAGAGATGGGGGATATGGGGGGAGATGCATAATAAATAAATACCAAAATAGAAGTAAAAAAGCAGAGACTGAATCTGAAGTCATGCTGATGTTTACGTTTCAATGCCACGTTCCTATGCAGGCTATGCTGACGTACGTCCACAATTTTTCCATCAACTTTTTGTGTGTTAATTTTCGGATTTCTTTTTTCAAGCAATAAATACTACTTCATCTCTTAATACCATTTATAAGGAAATAAAAAAAAAAATCAACACTCTCCAAATCATATTTTTGTCAATGTTCTCACAAAAAACAGTCTCACTACATTTGATGGTGATATGTATAAAATGAATAATATATTTTTTAACTTGGTCATTATAAATTTATTTTAATATTATCACTACTAAATTAACAAATTATTATTTTTAGTGATTAATGCGTAATAAATACATTCTTAATATTACAAAAAATTATAAATGAAACTATTTTTCTGTAACCTTATATATATATATATATATATATATATATATATAAATCAAACGACCAAGGTGAACTTTTGAGAGTCAATTGTGATACCATATTTAATAATTAAGGTCAAATCACTAATTTGAATAAAGTTATAGAATAATTTTATTTGCACAAATTATACAAAAAGTTGTGTTTAAATGGTAGAACTCATGTGATGTATATTAATAATGTGTATATATTCAAATAATAAGGATAAGAGTAAAAAAAATTAAGATCAAGAAGTCTCAAATAATTTGACACCATTTTAGTTAATTATAGCTATTGTTATTGTGATTTGTTGTCCTACAAAATGTTATTAATATCATTTGAAACCCAAGACTAAATTTTTAAAACCCTTGACAATACCAATACCCAAGTTACCTTCCGACTTAAATTTCCTACTGGTTCAGCACTCAGATGTGAAGCCAACAGCCGTTTACTTCTCTATTTTCCCTCAAAAGTCGAATCCAACGGCTTTTTTGTTGAAGTATGATGAGTGATCTCCTCTAAAGGTACTAATACTAACAGAATACTTGCTATGTTTTTCTGCTAAAATTCTCTTTTATCTTCATCAGCATTCCCAAAAGGAATTTCTTCAAAAAGTAGGTAAATTCACTGCTAAGACACTGCAATCCAGCATTATAAATAGCTTTTCATGGGGCATTTGATTTTGATTTATGCCCATCCTTAACTACTACATTACATATTATATAGATTAGATACATATTATGAATGTTTAATCATCTTGGAAGAAAAGAAAGAGAAATACACAAGTACCCAGAAGGAGAAAATCATGGTTTCATTCAGTAAGCATTTCCAACCCACACCCAAATTCTTGATTCATTCAATTTTTCTTTGAAAATTTCATACATAATGTTTCTGTTTATTTATACATTTATATGTTTTCTGGGTTTGTAGTTCTTTGATGTTTGTGTTTCTTTGAATTTGGGGATGGAATTTTGAATGATGAAATATTGTCAGTCATAAGTTGATTCTGTGTGAAACTTTAGCTTCTTAGATAACTTGTAATTTCTGATTTATTCACGAATAACTAATTAATCACTGTTTTAGGGAGCTGCTTTGCGGCATGCTCTTAATGAAATGCCAAATCTGTACTTAAACTGCGCTATTAATGTTGATGATAAGTAGCTTTTGTGATGAATGGAAAATCCAAGGGATATAGTCAGCTTGCAATGAGGATAAGTAGCTTTTGTGATAAGTATCATGCATCGAAGGTTATACCTTGTGCAGGTCGTACGATCCCACTCACAGCTTGCAATGCAGAAGGTACAACCTGTAATATAGGACTAATGAAGGAAATACCCTAGCAGTCACATATTTCATTGTGGATAAAACTAGGGCCACCGGATGAAAATCCCAGGAATTGCCCCAAATGCAACTTTTTTCTATAAGGCTCCTTCAGAAAAACTAAAAATAAAAAATAAAAAATAAAAATAAAATCTAGGTGCATCAGATGAAAAATCCAAGGAGTTGCCCTAAATGCAACTTTTTTCTATAGGGCTACTTTAGAAAGAAAAAAAAAAAGAGTTAAATCTAAGATATTGTCCCAAAGAATATTTCATTTCAAAGTAGAGAAATCTAAGATTATCTCTGATGAAATGTGCAAATACTATATAAAATGTGATGTGGATCTAGTTACACAGGTTTATCCTTATAAACTCAGATAGGTAAGATTCCAGGGACTTTACTGTCAAAGAATAGTTTGTTGTATTAACCTACATATGCTGATGGAATTTTTTATGCATCATTTACTGTAAAATTGAGTGATCTGATCTTTTGGTCATGCACGAACTGGAATGCAGGTGTTGTCCCTTTTTCTTTTCTGCTACTCCTTCTTGGGTGTTCTGCACGGCCTCTTTATCCTCTCCCTAGCAGAAGGAATGATAAAACTAAACAGCCCCTTCAAACTTTCCGTCCATTTAATGTAGCACACCGTGGTTCAAATGGAGAACTTCCTGAAGAAACAGCTGCTGCATATATGGTAAATATCTTGGCTTGAACATTTTGCAAATCCATATTTTCTTTCTTGTATCTTTTATATCTCAGAATTTTCAAACCATCCAACTCACCATGAGATCAAATAAACCATGGTTCATTTTTTGTTTTTTCCAGTTTTGCTACATTTGCTTACCATACCTGTAGACTTCCAAAAAGGGAGCGAAAAGAAGAAAATAAACTAGTTAGTAAGAATTAGTCTTTGATTGTAACTGCAATTAACACCAAGTTAGTGATAGATAACTGGTGCTTAAAGCTCCATCATAAGCTTTTTTGTATTCATATTTATACGTGTCAATAATACAAATTGAAGTATTTTGCATTTTCTTTCAATATGGTATTAACATGCCTTTAACACTTTCCATTCTTCCAGAGGGCTATTGAAGAGGGTGCCGACTTCATAGAAACAGATATTCTAGCCTCCAAAGATGGTGATCTTATATGTTTCCATGATGTAATCCTTGATGTCACGACTGATATATCTGAACACAAAGAATTTGCAAATAGAAAGAAAACCTACGAAGTAAAAGGGGTTAACACCACTGGCTATTTTACTGGTAAGACACACCCTAATTAGCACTATTTACCTCTCAATTGTAATGCAATGGTGCTTACTCTAGTCTTAATGAAAACTGTTTTTTTAGTTCTTTATATGAATTTCTTGTTATGTGTATCAATGTCTTTGGATATGAAGTACAATCATCTCATTATCTTCTTATTCTCCCTCCTTTTGCAAGGATTTGATATAACTGAAATAGTTATAATTTTCTTAATCAAATTCAGTTGATTTCACTCTCAAAGAACTGAAGTCATTAAGGGTAAAGCAGAGGTACCCATTCCGGGATCAACAATATAATAGTATGTTTCCTCAAATTATGAACTCATTTCTTTCTGCAGTTGCAAATTTTATTTATCCTCTTGTTACTGTCAACATTATTTTGCACTTATTTGCATAAACTGAGATTGCACCCTGGCACACTTCGCAATAATAAAATTTAAAATCAGTAACCTAGAAAAAGTATCTTCACACTATGCACATTTTCTAAATAAGTACACACTTGGTGACAAAATTGGAAATAAATCGAATAACGGATAGTGACGGTTGTTGAGATCAATAGTACTTACTTCCTAGTTCCTAGGTACTACAGTCATTGGCTAACCATACCATATGCACCGACAAGAAGTAGATATACAACTCAGACGGGTTGGATGAGGTTAAAAGGAGACCTAATCTTAATGTATCTCATTCCCACTAAATAAATGCTAGCTCAATTTAGTGCACTTAAAGGTTTTCATACTCATACAAAAGCTAATTACCAATTGGATAAGTTTGTATATATTAGGATTTCTGACGTCTTTATTGAATGTCCATATGTGAAAAATATCTCTGGCCATCTTGCAAGCTAATATCTCAGTGGAAGAGTATGCCCCCACCGTGTCACCACGTGATATCTCAGTGGAAGAGTACCCCCCCCCCCCCACTTGTCCCCCCACTTGGTGACGACAAATACTGCACATATACTGAAATGAATATGAATAGGGGACTTAATTGATGGGACTAAAACCCAATAAAACAAATTCTTGTTTAAGTTAAAGAAAAACTGATTAAGTGGTAGTAGCAAGCATGTGTAAAGGGGACTTGTCCCCCCACTTGGTGACGACAAATACTGCACATATACTGAAATGAATATGAATAGGGGACTTAATTGATGGGACTAAAACCCAATAAAACAAATTCTTGTTTAAGTTAAAGAAAAACTGATTAAGTGGTAGTAGCAAGCATGTGTAAAGCTGTAGGCCACAAATCAAAATACTACTTGATCGTGGATAAAACTAACATCCGCCTTAAATAATGTGGCACCTAGGATCGGGGACGACTCCATATTTTCAGGTCTTGCTGGAGAGATATAAAAGTAAGTTGTAACTATGGAAGGGACTACTTATCATATATAATTTATGAACACATAATGGACATATGTGATATATATTCTTCCAATCATGTCTATTGGTGGTTAATTGTAGGTATGAAGGTTATGTTGTATGAAATTGCGTCCATCCCATTGCAAGCACCTATAATGTCAAAAGCAAATTAAAATGCCCTCAAGGTGTTAACCCAAATATATGCTCTATTATACTTTACCAATATCACTTAGAATTTGATTAGATGTGATTTCACCTGGTCTGATTGGAACTCCTATTCGTGTTTTTGTGTCTTTCAAGTTTTGGATTTTCAATTTCAATTTGTCGGTCCCTGATTCTTCCTTCTTGTTCTTTTTTTTTTTTTTACGAGTTAGTTCCCTGATTCTGATTGACCTATGATTAGGGATTCTAATGTTTTATTTTTTGCAAGTTCCCTATGTGAACATTGGATTTTCTTTTCCTATATGGTAACTGTTGCATTATTCTTATGTGAGTTTTTCTCCATATGAAAGTTATTCTTTAATATGGAAAAAGTCCCCTATGTGAACATTGGATTACATTTTCTTATATGGAACTGTTGTAGTATTCTTATGTGAGTGTTTTTTCATATGAAAGTTATTCTTTAATATGGAGAAAACAGCCTTACCCCAATGCTTCTAATATCTTTTTGAACTGGATTCATCATAGTTGGCGCTAATTTTTCTTCATTTTGCTTCATTAACTCAGCCTCTTATCATAAAATCCATGTCCTTGTGCCGATGTGCTTATTTTTGTAACTTGCATGATTTTTTGAACTTGTAACCAAAAAAATAGAACTGTAAAAAAAAAATTATGGAAGTTGTCAATAAATCAAACCTGAAACAGTCATTTACATTCTCTTATGAAAGTTATATTGAAAGAACTTAACATGTGATAATTATAGTATTTACTTATGACATGCGCTATGTTCTTTTAGTGATTGAGAAAGAAAATGGTTGATTTCCTAGTCTTAATTCTTAAGAAACTTATTTTAATTAATTTCTTTGTGTTATCCTCTGCAGGAAAATTTTCTATCATTACATTTGAAGAATTCATTTCAATTGCACTAGATGCACCCAGAGTTGTTGGAATATATCCAGAGATTAAAAATCCAGTACTGATCAACCAGCATGTGGGTAACGTATTTCCTGATGTGCCGCTACATAAATTTAGAATGAAGAAATGGCTGCTTTCATTTATCTGTTTTCATTATAAAATAGGTGATGGATCAAGTAAATATATTATTCCATAGATAGGGCTTTCTCATTTTTAATTTTTATCAGTCCATTCAACAGGTAAAATGGTCAGGTGGTAAGAAATTTGAAGACAAAATTGTTGAGACACTTGAGAAGTATGGATACAAAGGTTCATATTTGTCAAAGCAATGGTTGAAACAACCTGCATTTATTCAGTCCTTTGCTCCAACATCACTTATTTACATTTCAAACAAGACGGATCTGCCTAAGATCTTCTTAATTGATGATGCAACTATTTCATTTCAAGAAACAAATCAGGTTATTTTTTCTGCTTTATGCTTAAGGTTTCTATATTCAGTCCTAAACCTAATCCATAAATAGAAATATATTAACCTACTGACTAACTAAGTACATTTCGTTGGAGGAAGTTTGAATACTCTTGGTGTTAATCTTACTAATATCAATGAATTAAGTACATAAATCTTTTTATATATAAGATCTAAGTAGCATACATTATAAAATTCAGTATGTCTCAACTGTTACAACAACATTGTCTCCAAAAATCTCATTTGTTTTCCAAAATTCTATTTTATTGTACATTTTAATTGCACAATCACTCTTTTAATGTTAACTTTACAATTAATAAATGTTTTGCCAGATTTTCACACTTGAATTTACCAGAATGATGTTGTGAACGACGTGATACATGGATTTAGTCTAAGATTTAAGTTCTTTTTCATATTTAGCTGATAAAAGGATATGCAAATAATCACTTCTTTGGATGTCTATTAATGCATGGCAAAAACGTTTATTCTAAAGTAATTCATGATTTTATTTGCTAAACAAAACAATGATTTTTGCAGTCATATTCAGATTTCACTTCGGATAGTTACCTCGACTTCATAAAGGAATACGTAGTGGGGATCGGACCGTGGAAGGATACGCTGGTTAATGTATCAAATAACTATTTACAAATAACTACTGACCTTGTCGCCAGAGCACATGCTCGTGACTTACAGGTACTTCTGTTGTCTGATCCTTTTTCCTGTGGTTTGTTAAGGTGACAAGATAGTTAACATGGACCAATATTCTTAATATTGTATTCTGTTTCGTAACTTTCATTAGTATATTATGGTCGTGTTTTTTTATAAACAGTATTGCACCTGGTAGTCCATTTAGAGGCATATTGCATATCTTTAATCTTCAGAAAAATGGTCGTCCCCATATTTTGCCCCTTGTGAAAATTTTAGCTAAAAATGATGTTTCTTCGAGTAACAAAATTCTTTAAATTGAAGGGAAGCTGGTGAAATTCTTGCGAAGTATCAGATCAACTTGGCAATTGATTTATCACACTCAGAAGTCAAAAAATATATTTATATCCTGCAAAAAGAGCCGCATAGTGCTTACCCCCGAGCCATATAAGGTCCTAGTTAATAGTAATTAACTTTGCTGGTTATGCACAAGCATGGGGTACAATGGGAATGCTGGTTATGCAACAACTTGTTTGATTGTGTTTAGGTTTTTACAAACTCAATACTTCTTTGAACTGTTTTAGTCAAGTTTTTCAGGAGATATAAAAGACAAATAATTAATCTTTTTAACAGTTGCTACAATTTGTTTTACTACAGTTTTGTATTTCACTCTTCGTACATTCATCCTAAAATATTCACTTGTCATGTTTATTTGTTTCAGGTGCACCCATACACCTTCCGGAATGAGAACTCATTCTTACATTTCAACTTCAGTCAAGATCCATATCTCGAATACGACTACTGGATTAACAAGGTAGGCGTTGATGGACTCTTTACGGACTTCACAGGAAGCCTCCACAGATACCAAGAGTGGGCCTCCCCTTTCTCTTCTGGTGAAGATGCATCTACTTTATTGCATAAGATTGCATTAATGGTCTCAAAGTATGGAAAGACATAATTGTTCCATGGTACTTATAATCTTCTAGTGTAGCTTCATAGAAAACTATGTGTATATCTTTTTTTTTATTAAAAGCTACCAGTTGTTAGGTTTTGTTTTACTCTATCATCATGGTTTAACACATATCTACTCGATCATTATGATCCTGATTTTCTCGGGGAAAGAATAAGTATTCACTGAAACTACAATTTATGTTTGCTATTTCATGCATTTTTCTTGCTTGTTCACATATTGCCATCATTCTTATCATGTCCAACTATCCACATTATCAACCTTGTTAAATGGTGTTGATTGAGCCGTATAGCTTTATATGCCCATAGCTAGTTCAATTTTGCTGAAGCGAAATTACTACTACTTGTTTTGGCAATAAGAAGAAACCGTCGTTAATTATGACTATTGACTTTTTATCATCACTTTATGTAGTAATAGCTTGATACAGAAACCCATTTCAATCTATTTAATTATTTAAAGGAGTGGAGAAAATCTAGTGTTCTTTCTTTCCCTTGTCTATGGACTATGATATGTGTCATAATATGTAAAATTCCATTGTGTCCTTTGTTAGGGAAGATATATATTTAATAATATATATTTGCAACTAAAATTAATAATAATTGAAATTGATATATATATATATATATATATATATATATATATATAAATATATAATGCTCAATATATATATATATAAACTTATTTGTAAAACCAAACTTGGAAACACAGAGAATGTATGTCAAGGCTAGTACAATGTACTATGTCCTTAAGACAATTATGTCCTCCTTATTGGTGCTTAGAGTTGGCGGCACTTGTCTCTCAGGATACAATGACAACGTATATTATAGCAGCACTACAAATAGTATACTCAGCGAACCAAAATAAATGCTCTGACTCTCTCTCTCTCTAAAAGGACTCTAAAATTATATAGATGACTCGAATGAATTATATTGCTTGATTGCTATATTGCTTGATTGCTTGTAAATTGAATGAATGAAATGGCCGCCCCTCCTACTCTATTTATAGGAAGGATTCGTGACCCATCTGATGGGAAACAACCCATTGAAAGGGCATCGGATGCATGTGAAAAGGTATGTCGCTTCCCAAAATGACGCAACACTTCCACAAAAGTGGGGTGCCCCTTGGGGCCCAAATTCAAAGGCAACTTTCTTGTATATAAACCAATTAATATTTTAGTTCTTAACCGATGTGGGACTTTGCTTCCCACAAATATTTATTATCATTTTCAATGGTGATTTTTGGGAGTTAATTTCTCATTCATTACTCCATGGATTTGAGCATCCAAATACTTGATTTAATCTACTCATGGAGTAGAACACATTGATACGTGGATTCATTAAATAATTAATGAAACCCATAATTATTTTTGGCTCAAATTCTAACATCCTTAAGTACGGGTATATTTGGTTTAGCAATATTTGCAATGGTAGCATTTAGTGCTTTTGGCCATTGCACAAAAAAAATGGCACGATACGTTTAAACTCCAAACACTGCATTTGCGAATAGAATAAGTTGCATGTAGAATAAGTTGCTTGTAAACGAACAAAATTCTCAAGTGCGTTGGAACTCCAAACACACCAAACGTTCATAAGCTGGTAGACGAACGAGTACTAAAGTGTAATGAGGGTCCAGGAAGTATTTTTTTTGTTACTACTATGTCCCCTAGAGAAGTTAAGTGGTTGGCAGCATGTCTATGTTCCAACTTTGAACTGACATGAGAAAAGCTTATGCTAGGATCCGGTGGGATTTGATGTTTTTCTCGTCGAGTTTGGCTTTCGGCAAGTTTTTGGGCGAGACATGTTACCATTCCTATCAGACTTCCCTTTCTGAAAGTGCGTTTGCATTTTCATCCTCGTTGTTGACCTTTTGGAAGCCTATACCCTGTTCGTTCTATATCCAAGAACAATCACCCCTAGCCTTGTGAGATTGAAATTCCCTCCTGTGGGTTGGCAAAAGCTTATTTCTGATGCTAGTTAGTTTGAAGCTAAATCCTTGTTCAGTGACTAACGTCAGTTTTATCAGAGATTCAGATAGAAGGTAATTGATTGGATTTAATGGCAGGACTGGCGATTATTCGAAGAGAGCTATGGGAAATTTGATAGGGATTGACCATAGCTTGGTAGAGAAAAATTCCAAAGCTTGAGGCTGAAAGGGATTCAGCCTTGGCAATTTCTTATCAAAGAAGCTCGGGTGAAAAATCATCTGGATGGGAGCCTTACTGTCGTCTATGGATTCGTTTTTGGCAAGCCTTGGACTTGTTGAGTGAAGTATAAGTGACGGCAATCTAAGTGCAGGACTTTGTGGCTGTTTTAGGACATTCAAAAGATGTTGCTAATGTAGTTTTGGAGCCCCTGGTGATCTCTAGCTATAATGTTAATGGCTGTTCAACATTTATGTATGTATATGGAGTATATAACAAGGCCAAGTTCTTCAGAGGCTTTTTAGGCAAGTTATTCGTAGACTACCGCTACATTGTTCACAACTATCATTCTCTAAGGTTTCTACTGACCCTTAAAAGACAATTTGACGGATTCTTTTTGTGATTCACTAGCCAAACACTGCTCTCAAAATATGATTCTCGAGAAAATATTCGGTATAACTATTCTCGAGAAAATATTCAATATAACGGTGATATTATGTCATCATAGTATAACACCACTCGCATAAAATAAGAGAAAAATGTATGGACCATTACAAGTTACCCATGTTTTCTCTCTCCTCCCGTGTTTGGTAGGGTCCACACATTCTCTATTCTATTTTATGTGAGTAATGTTACATCACACCGTTGCATTGAATATTTACTCCTCACAATAGGGTATGTTTTTCTCACATACTGGTTCATACTCATAACAAAGTATTCTTAAAATCCCAAAACAAGACACATCTAGTTGCAGACTGGAGCAAAACTTAACAAGCAATTTACATCGAAATCAATCAACATAGAACCAAAACATAATGCCCTAATGTGGATTTAATTATAGAGCTTCTTAAATACAATATAAGTTCAGCAAATAACCCAATAATTCTGATCCAGAGAACATACTATACAAGCACTAGTTTGATAAATAATAGAATCATTCCTAACTTGATTTAACATCAATGTTCCTATATAATTTCCCTAAACATGGTTTTGTATAGAAACCAAGTCAAAAACATTATCGAGAGGCTTTCATCTTAGATATTTCTTCCAGCAGAAATCTGGATTCAGCTGCATAATCAACAGGAGCAACAGCTCTCACAGTTATCCTCTGTCGTTTTTCGCTGTTGTACTCCTGTGTTGTAACACTAACTCGGAAAAGGTGAGGCACCCATGTAGCTTCTTTTAATTTCATTTGATAAGGATTTCCTTCTCCATCCTACAACCATAAAATTACAAGTAGTAAATATTAGATATTGCTTCATGAGGGGATTCATAGTTAAATATAGCAACTTTATTATCTTCCAATAATATAAATATGAAAATCATCAATTTTGTTGCATGTTGAGTTTTACCTGTGATTTCAACTTGTCAAGCTCGTCGGCAGAGCACCCCACTATTTTTTCTGCTTGATCATTAAAAGCAGAAAGCCAAGCTTCACCACTTGCATCAGAAACTTTTGCAACCATTATATATCTGGAAAATTGACAAAAAATTAGATTATGGCATTCTCAAAAAACGGGTTTCACAAAGTACTCTAAAGCTAAAAATGTGAAAGAGTTTTTCATACCTCAAACTGCATTCCTCATCATTCTTCTGACATCCTTCACACCAAAACCCAGATCCAATAGCTTCAGTAACTTTTTTGTTGCATGTCTTGCAAGCACGATACCACATTGACTGATCTGGTTTGATTAAGCTTATATAAGCTTTTGTGCTGAAAAACACAGGCTGCAATAAACACATTTTCAAACATCAAACTTCACTCCATTATGATGATCTATTTTTATCCCTTAATATTCATTTTTTCTTCAAGTTAGCAAAGAATTTTCCTTGTTTGCATGTTAAGAACTGAACTGAATAATAAAGAACTCAATTCTACCACAGATTAAAAAGTCTGGGGTTTCTGAATTCTCAAGAATTTAATTTGCTACACTACCTTCTCCTCGCCCAGTGATGGATTAGACGTTATATGAGAAAGGGATACTCTGTCAGAGTACATGGATCGAGATCCACTCTTTGTTGAGGGGCTCAAGCCAGAACCAACAGAAGCCATCGAACTTTCTTTGCCTTCAGAGTCATACCTGTGACAGATAACAATAGGACTCAGGAAGTGCTATCAAAAGAAGCATAAATAAACAACGCCACCGGTTACTGGACAACTTACCAGGATTTTAACTTCTTTGATTCTGGTGTCTCTGGATTTACCACAATAATGCTTTTGCTCAATGAAGACAAAGACACGCCTGTAATAACAAAACAAAAGGCATAGAATAATTTACCACAAAGTTTATCTATTACTTGCATTATTGATTTTGAATGTCATGGTTCTAAATAACCCAGATTACCTTGGAAGTCTCCAACTCTTAGGGATTTGATTGCAACTACGGGAGATTTATCCGCAATATCCAACAGTTCTTGTCCAACATTAGTAGCAAGTTCATTCCAGAGGGATACCACAACAGTCTTCTTACTGCAGATAATGTCATATTATTTTTTAACATAAATGACCACAAATAGGCAAACTCTGTAAATAGAATGTCTAAAAGAACAGCTTACGTCTCATCTGCAATAGTTATGTCACGCTTTGGAACAGTCTCATTATTACTTTTCCTACGGATACTCATTGTAGGAGAAACACTTTGCACCACACCAATAACATCTGCAATTCATAAGCATAAAGAAAATCATGTTTCTGAAAGAAGTCAATAGCATTTTAAAAAAATAACTCTCAGACTTCCATGTAGCCAATCTTACCAACAAGCTCATTCCGATTGACATATGGGCCCAACTGATCAATGGGAACAAAATTAAATTTTGTTTCAGGGATGAAAGTTGCTTCCTCACTTGCCTCCTCCACTACTGAATTGTCATTCAAAGTCATTTCATAATCATTTTGTACAGTCTTGAATTGCTTGTTAGCAACTTTTAAGGTTCCCTTTGATATATAATAAACCTTCCCCAGTTGAAATCTGTCATAGAATTTCTTTGCAGCCTCATTGAACATTGTTGCTTGAATTTGTGTGCCCTGCACCATAAAAATTAATACCCTGACTCAATCAGTCTAAATCACAGAATAACATGGTCCAAAAACACCCATTATATTACAGAATGTGATGAAGACAATCACATAATGTTTGTGAAAAACAGTTTTTGGCTTACATATTCATCTGTTAACTCTACGTTGAAGACACAGCCTTCCCCTTTGATGTTCTTATACGTGCGCATATTTCCTTTGTTTGTAAGCCGAACCTTTATGGTCCAAATTCCTTGATATGGATTCAAGGAAAAAAGTGGATGAACTCTTCGAGTCATTGCCATTCGTGCAGCAGGGGCCATACTAAAATTCAAAACAGATAAAACATTACTTTCAAAACCAAAACCAATTAACCTGAACACTAATACATACCTGAATATTAAAAATTATACCAGCTACTTGGCTTCACTAATTACAGATAATAGCAAATGACACCTTATCCTAACACTTACTTTCCATTTTGTTCATGAACTATTTGTGCAGCTGATTTGGTAACCACTTCTTGTTTTGGCTTCAAAATGATGCCCGACCCTTGCATATTAACATCACTCTTGACCTCCATTTCTTGCTTAGGTTTCAATATAATACCAGCTTCCTCAGTTTTCACCTCAGTGTTAATTTCTGCTTCAAGCGGAGGAGATACAACTTCACATTTTGTTATAATGATATACCTAAAACAGTACAAACAGCACATTATATTTTCTCTAATATAACAATGTCAAAAGGTAAAAGAATTCTTTTATAAGATCAACATTGAATTTCTAAAAATCAATTTCAGACATTTTTAAATTTAAAATTAATATGACTCATTTAAGTTTTGAAAAAAGTAAATCTTATAACTAATAGTACTTTTTAAATAATTTATGATATTAATAATTGATTGACTTAAACTAAATGAATCCATGCCAATTTTGAGTTTGAAAATGTTTGAAATTGACTTTTAAAAAATCAATAATGATTTTATAATTTGGAATGTGTAATTGGAGATTCTCACTTTTGGTTCTTAAGCGGAATATCGTTGAGAGTATAGTCAAGAACACGAATAAGTCCCAAGTTCTGAATGTTCCCAGCTGTGACTTCAGATGACAAACTAGATGGGAAAGCTCCATTGAGCTTCATCTTCCCATCATTAACCATAAACCTGAAACCAATCGAAATGACTTTTCAATTATATATTACCGAAAGACAAAATTCAACAATATAGTTTAACTTCATTGAAGCTCACCTAAATAGGAAGTTAAACTTATTCAAATCACCACTTGATTCAATTCATTCACCCCTACTAAAAGGATATAATGGGAGCAATTAAGCAAATAATCACATATTCACACTCACAAACATCTTGTTCCCACTTGACAAGTTATTGATCTACCTATTGTTGGCTTTTAGACTTTTTCCAACTATCATTTTTATTTACCATGTGAATGTTAGCTATTCAACTCTCTAATATTTAGAGGCAGACCAGACTTTACCCAACAAAACCAAGATTTAACAAATGTCGTTAAAAAAGGATGGTAAATGCCCAACTGGACATAAAAGTAAAATTCTCGTGAAGTACATTAAATAATTTAACATTAACAGCTGAAAGAAACATTGGTATATGAGCTTAGGGCATAAATCTAAGAGGCAGAGAATTAGAAACTCAAAAGAGTATATTAATGATTTGAAAAGTGATTCAGCAGTGAAATGAAGATACTTTATTTACATAACATGAAAGAACTGCTCTTTTTGGCTGCAGGATAATGTGGGGCTTTTCAGATCCATCAAATCCCCCAGATTCATACTATTTGCCTCGATTTGAACTTAGTTTTACTGATTTCATCAATAAACCCGTAAAGCCACCAAATATAATCAACCGGAAACAAAAAAGGAACAGCATAAATCTGGATTTTCATTTTTCCAAACAGGAAGAGAAATCTGGATTTTAATTAGGGTAAAATACGAAGAGGATGTGAATTACCTGAATCTGTTATTTCCAGTAGGTTTGAGATCAAGCACTTGAACTATGATTTCTGGAATATCAGCCGATGAATCTGGAGATGGGTTTGATAGAATGGTGGAAATCGCATCTGGGCTCACTGATTTCGCCATTTTTTCTCCCTAAAAGTAAACAATTTCTCAAAGCAAAATCAAACAGATAATCGATTTAATAAGCAAAACCCTCTGTCTTCTATATTTTTCTCTCTCCTCTTTTCTTTTGGGTTTGACTGAATGAATCTGTTGCCCCATTTTCATTCTTGTACTACTGGTTTTTGGCGCGGGTAATGAATTCGAGTTTTGAATAAATTTCCATTTTTCCGCGGCAAATTGTAATTTTAGTATTTTACTCTTTGTTCCGCGCTAGATCTGTAGATTTAGGTGAAATACCAAATTGGCTCCTCTAGTTTATAAACTTAGCAAATTAGTCCTTTGACAATTGACCATGTTCTAGCTTTGGTAAAATGGAAAATAAGATATGGAGGTACTATTAATTGAAATTTATTATGTTACTACTATTGTTTGAACTAAATAGACATTATTTGATTTACTGAAGGATATAAGTAGAAGAATAATAATTTGCATTGTCTCTGTCCCTAGTTATTTGTTTTGTTTACATACGTTTTTAGATATCCGAAAATTACTTTCTTAATTCCTATTATAAATTTATGTGAATTTTACTAAATTGTCATTTTCTTTTGCTCAAAACATTAGCTAATTTGTGTGTTTCCAAGGAATAAAACTTTAATCGTTATCCATCTCATTGAAAAATATTTGTGTTTTTGATTTGATGAATCAAGATGGCAATGATTAAAAAAATTACTCCCTCCTTCTCCAAAAGGATGAACAAAATATAATTTCTACACGAAAATTAAAAATAGAAAAAAGATAGTAAAAAAGTTCCTAATTGATCTTTAGTGCCCCACAAGATTATATAAAGTAATAAGGACTTTTATTTTTTTATACTAATGAACCCTACTAAATGACTTAATTATCATTCACTTTATGTATTTTATCTCATCTTTTTTGAAAATAAAAAAAAAATTAGCTTTAATCATCCTTTTGGAGACAGAAGGAGTAAGAAATAATGAGTTGAACAAATTTTTTCGCAGTGACTTTTATGTAATTTTGTTGGAATTTATATTTGTAATTTTTATTATATAAATTGTAATTTAATGTTGAAACCTCCATTTTGGGACGGAAGGAATATCAAATGTTTCCATCTTTCTCATTATTATCATAACACATTGATCCATCAATCCAGAACACGTTTCTTTTTTTAGAACAACCAGTACAATGTGTCAAGAGTGCAGTGCAGGTGCAGCAACCTTAGTGCACGGAGTTATAATTTACTTCTTAATTCTGATGATTCTGATGATGATATATGCAGGAATGGATTAATTAAACATATGTTCTGCTATATATCAAGGATTAGATTTTTCATCGATCTCTTTGATCATCCACACATGCATTCCCTAGCTAAGGACCTCCCTCCTTCATGGTCTCGACAGCAGCACCTAACTCTAACTCTAACTCTACCTCTACCTCTACCTCTACCTCGGCTCTTAATTCTACCAAACGCATGCATGCATGCATGCATGCAGTTGTTTCTGTTTTCGAGTATCTGAACAGATGTACGTAGAAGATTCTGAATACTGACTGAACAAGGACTCGTTAGATCAAGCAACACTCCAGTACTCCATTGGAGAATAATTAGACTTGGTTGTATAGTAGCAAATAAATACGTACAAAAGACGTACGTACGGTATCCTATATATATATATATATATATATATATATATATATATGGATAACTGGGCCCAATGAATCCGATGGGTTTTTGTCCATGTGGAGGTAATAGCCCCACGAAGAATTTTATTTTGGGCAGTATAAGGATTTTAAGGAATCTAAGATTTCTAACTATATTTAAATTCTAGTTCATAAGTAAAGAGTCAGGATTATATCCAACTTCCTTCATTTAAGGAGTTTGTGTTCTATCCAATCATAGGTAATTACCATGATTAAGAATCCTATTACAGTTGGGGGACAGGGGTGATAAAGGCGGTATGATCATCTATAAATACAAGACTAAACCCTAAATTTACAGGTAATGACTTGCTCTCTAAGTGTGGTTTCGTTTCTGTGCAAGATTTGGCGCGTATTTTGGTGATTAGACGCGTGGCAAAATCTTGGCGTTAACATGTATATATATATATATATATATATATATGTATATATATATTAGGGATAAGGTGCAACCAATATAATAATTGAGTACTGTGTCCAATATTTTTAGATTCAAAAATCTAAAATTGTTGTGGACTCTCAGTTCTATTATGAACTGAGAGTCCAACCATTAATACAAAAAGAGTGATGAAGGGAAAAAATCAATCCAATCATAGTTTCTTTACGAGGCAAACATTAGTGTGCTTCCCATTCCTAACTTAAAATTAGTTCTTGGCAGCTTTGAGCAATTAATTGATTGACGATAGCGGGCTCATATTGATTAACGATTTTTCTTCTTCTTTTTTTTTATTGACAAATTTATGTAATATAGTGATTTCGGGTATCCCACACACCTTTTCTTTATTGACAAAACTGAATGAGAAGCTTGGAAGCATTTATTTGTCTAACCATGGATCAATATGATCCATGAACGGTCTTTCCTGTGGGAAAAGGGTAGTACTGCAATCCATTTGGTGGGATCCAATGAGAGGAAAAAAAAAAACTATAAAGATCAAGTATCAAAGATTTAAAAATCTAAAAGAAAGGCTCTTGCATATATACCCAAAAGTATAAAATGAGTCATCTAAGGTTGTGTTTGATAAAAATGATAATTAAGATCTGAATGATTATAACGTCTTAATAAATTAGATCATCTGGATGGTTATGAGGTCTGAATCTAAAAAACTGTTTGAAACTAAAAAGTAAGTTGCCTCTTAATGACACTATTTTACCATTTTAAAGGGTAAAATTTTATTTAATAATGTTAAATATTCAATTTAATAAAAATGAGTGGATAATATTGTTGAATATATTTATATATAAAAAAAAATTTATCAAAAAAATTTCATTAAGAGGTACCTCTTGATTATTAAGATTTCATGTTCTGTCTTACCGATTAAGAGGCATTCAGAGGTAACAAAAAAAAACAACATCATGCCTCTTAGCGAATAAAAAACAGTCCATTAAGAGGCAATCAGATGTAAACAAAAAACACCTAAGTCCAGACAAAACAGTATTGTCATAACACCAACTAAATCGCATCACCATAACATGTTTTCCTCCATATTTTTTCTTGAAATTGGACAAAAGATTCTCATTCCATGAGCCAGAGCCTACTACAATAGTTGCTCTCGATATAGCCCGCAAAAACACCGAAGAGATGACACGTAATCCCACTGTACCTGTGAAAGCCAAAGACCATAAAATGGTTAGAACAGGTGTGGTTGTGATTCAGAGGGTGCCTTGACAGAGAATGTATGTCAGACATTTGATCAAACTGCTTGTGAGCATTTAACGAAGAGCAAAACCAAACAAATAGATGCAGAGAGACAGACATAATCTTCTTTTTTGTCTTAACCATTTCTGCATCCAATTAAAAAATATGCAGAAACATGATGTAAATGCGAACACTGCCTGAAGCGATTGTGTGCGTGGCTGTAAATGCAGTCCAAGCAAAAGCAATTGTGTGTGCGAACACTGCCTATAATGCAGTCCAAGCAAACGTGAAAAACAGATGTGTGTGTGTAGCACTCCATCATGAATTAATGCATTGTCAGACATTACATCATGACAAAATAAAAATTCTTATATCAGAAAAGACTTCTGGTTATTTTAAATATAGGTGACAGAAATGCTTCTTGTAGCACTCCATCACAGATTTTCACCAGTGCAGGTACAGCCACTTGAGTGGCTTGTAATGCAATGAAAAACACATGTTGCTTCACGAAATTAAGCACAACAGAAAATAGTCGCTTACCTTGTCTTCCTCAGCACCACAATCACTCCTGCAAGAGCAAGATTTTGATTCCAAATTTGAAGCCTCTCTATTTTCTTGAGTCTCCCTCTGCACAAAAAATGAATCTACCATATTTAGATGAACAGTCAATGAGGACGCTTATGAAAATAAATACTCATAGACAGCAGTGAACCTGAACAAACACTAAGAAAATAAACCAGTAGTGGAAGATTGTGCGAAACCAGAATTTGTTCCCATCATTCTACATTGAAAATATGAAGATATCTGTTAAATCAAAATTTCCATATTCTTTGAAGGGAAAAAGAAGAAGCATCAAAGAAGTATAACTAAAAGTGAACAATAAATAACAGGAATTTGTATGATTTCATAGAAGTAATATTCAAGCAAAATAGAGAAGTGTTATAGCAAATAGATAAAAGCCCTCAATTGATAGGCTTCAAAGCTGAACTCTTAAGCCAGTGAACAAATGATGTATAACAGATGAATTCAAACACCATGGTCTAAAACATTTCTACCACATCCACTTGAAGGTGAAAAACAAAAGCAAAATAATTTTGCAAGAGAATCTGAATCTAAAGCACAAAAATCAATTATCATCTGAATTAACAAAAATGGCACATACAAACAGTAAAAAGCTCAACCCACAGCTCAGCCGTCGCTGCCTCCGCCGCCTGACAATTCCCCATTTCTCACCTTTCTGATCCACACACAACACAATGAGATATGATCAAATCAAACTCCCCTGCTTCAATATCGTTCGTTTCAGTTTCTGAA
Source organism: Aralia elata (assembly GCA_034770075.1). Taxonomy (NCBI): domain Eukaryota; kingdom Viridiplantae; phylum Streptophyta; class Magnoliopsida; order Apiales; family Araliaceae; genus Aralia; species Aralia elata. The sequence continues at coordinate 1,888,818 of CM068380.1, read as the reverse complement.
ATTGAAGAAACTTCGAGTTCGAGTTCAAATCAAATCAACCACATATACAAATACATCAGGAAAAAAATATACTAATAGAACCAAATCAAATTTACAATCTTTAAGTAATAAATGAGATCAATAAAAATTTTCTTGTATTCGTATCAACAACCATAGAATTAACTCAAGGCCAAAACCAGAAATCGATAAGTATCTCAAACCCAAACCCAAAACTATTTATTCAACATATCTATATAATCAAGTTTATAACAAAAAAAACTCTAATCCAGTTTCTAAATATGGGCGTGATTACATACATATCTGTAACATCCCAAGTTAACCAAACTGAGAAAAAAATATATATATCACCTAAATTTAAAAAAGAAAACCCAATGTGGATAAACCCAATGTGGATATATATATATATATATATATATATATATATATCACATATAAAGCAATTGCCCTTACAACCAACATTTGTCCAAGTGTCAAAAACCCACGAACAAAAGTTAACCAATGTGGATAATACATTTGAAGGAAAAAACCAATGTGTCTAAAAAATGATGTCAACATTCCAAAGTAAATAAGTGGTTCCTATCCAAGCAACCAATTAAATAAATTTCATGCATCGCATGAATCGATCGTATTATAAGGGTAGATAGAAATTTGAAGCTAAAAGTGGTTAATCACAAACCTCAAGAAACCATAGCCAGTGGTCTGTTGTGAAGATTTCCTACTACTTTGGGCAATTATGAATCCAGCTGACTTGCAATGAATATGTCAGTGCTCCAAAAGAGCAGTGATATTCCCAAAAATGAAGTCCACACTTCCTTCAATATAGCAATCTTTCAAATATTGTTTCCCATAATACAAATACTCAGTTGAAGTCCACACATAATACAAATACTCAGTTGAAGTCCACACTTAAGCCAAAGGTAAAATTTCTCAGTTTTTCATTTTGCCCTCTCAGCTTCTTGTATTGGTTTTGCATTACCTCAAAAACAAATGCGTTGTATGTTTGGAATGGAGAATATCCATGTGTAGTGAAATACATGTTTTCAATGTTTGCGATTGGGACAATGTGAAACGGCAAAACAATGGTTAAAGGAACAATATGAACAAGAATTAGAAGTGTGAAAAATATGATGGGTGTCCTAAGACACAGTCAGGGAGGTCAAAGTAATTATTTTTTTTTAAACGAACCTCGACTGTGCGAGGAGATTTATTGATGTGAAAAAATTAAATTACACCTAGATAAGGGGGGCGTATATATGTCTTACCCCTCGATGCAATCTAATTACAACGCAAAAGGAATTAAAAAATTCTAATGCATGATGTTACATGGAAATTCTAAAAAATATTCTAGAAAGCATAATTTCCTAAAATGCTTCTATCCAAAACAGCCTGCTTGGAATTCCAGCTGAAAGACTCAGACATGTCTGTTTGTTCATTAACATGAGTTTCCAAGTTGTTGAGTCACTGATTGTTAGTCGTCGTGGTTGGATCGGAAGGGCTCTAATATTAATTGTAAGGATATGTGAGGACAGAACCTTACCTAGCTCAGCTATGAAACTTAGTTTCAAATAAAAAATAGAGATTTAAGTGAGAGAAACAAGAGCCAAAGAGGGAGAAGATAAGAGAGAGTTCAAGAAAGAGCTAGAGAGAGAAACAAAAATTGTAATTCATATTCCACATGCATCAACAATACAATATGTCACACTATTTATCAGAACAATATTCACCTCACTCCCTCTCTCTACAGTTGTAACTAACCCAATAGAATTGTATTTGAAATGACAATTCTATCCCTTTTAATAATAACTAACGACTTGTTAACTAACTAATGGACTATTAACCCAACTCATATTACCAAAACTCTCATTTTGGGACGGAATGTCCATATTTATGACAAATTATTCTCAGATGTTAGACAGATACAATGGTTAAAACCAGATAATTATATTTATCAAATCAAGCTAGCAAACCAAATCCATAAAAGAATCAAATAGAAAAATGGATAAGATAGTTAGATTGCATACCATAAACTACATTTATGCACCGCCAGAAAAGAACAATCAACCAATTAGCAGAATCTTCACCCTTTTTTCCCCTAAATCTGTCAATTAAGAGAAGCAGCGACAGATAATCTTCAAGAATATTACTTTGATGAGAGAGGAGACAGAAAGGAGAGAGAAGAGAGAAAGAGAAAGGAAAAATGAGGGGGAATGAGAGAGAGTGGAAAGGACTGAAGGGTCTGCCTAGGATTTAGGCTTTTCTCTCTCAATTCTCAAATAACTGATTCTTGATCATTTTGGCGCGCCAATGACAAAAAAGACCAACTAACTTCTAAGCCTATGTACAAAATCTTGAAACCCTAATCTATTTTGCATATAGGTTCGTAGTCTATTCTTTGACGTTATAATTTCTCTTGAGATTTGACTGATATACCTTCTCTCTGATTTCATCTAATACACTAATTATTTTAGAATTTTATTAAGTACCGTAATAATTTTATTATTTTAAAATTACGATTATGTACTACTACAATTTTATGTTAAATTAAAATTACAAAACATGCCAAATTTGATAGAAATATAAGAGTGGTACCTTTATTACGTATCTTTTTAGAAGAGTTACTATTTTTTTATCTTGATATTTTTGTTAGTAGTTATCCAACTATGTTAATAAGTATTTTATGATAATGCGATCAAGCTTTAAAAAAATTAAAATCATTGAATGCATTTTATTGTTAAAGCCATTAAAATTGTAATGGAAAGTGCTCAAAGACGCTTATATTCATCAAATAGTAAAACAAATGTCATATTATTTTTATTTTAAAAGTTATGACACAACACAATATTAAAAATAAAATTACAAGTGTTTATTTTAATTATACTTATTAAAAATATAAATTTGTTATGTATGGAATAAAATTAGAGGTCAAGTGTAATCAATGGAAGGGGAGGGGAGCTAAATTCTATTTTTTCCCCCCTTTTTAATGGATATTTTTCACTTTAACTTTCAATGCTCTGACTCTATTGCATATATTTGGTGATTTGGAGTGCAAATATATATATATATATATTCATAAATACTTTCTTCTTCTTTTTTTTTCTTTAAAAATTATTTCCTCTCCTTCAAAATTAGAGATATAATTTGAGATTTGAAGTCAAATGATGACATATTAAATTTTAAAAATGATATGACTTATAAAAATTTGAAATGAAATAAATTGTAATTAATAATTTTTGTTATATATATACTATACAATTATAATAATTGTATCAACTAAAATTATATAAATTTACGTCAATTTAAAATTTAATATATTATCGTTTAATTTCAAAACTCAAATTATATCTCTAATTTTAAAACGGATGTACTATGAGCATGTACATTATGGTGCTAATGTCCTACTGTCATTTATGTAGTCTTTGTAAAATCAATAATATAAGAGGGAATTCTTGGTCAGCCAAGCAGAAGTCAAATACTTGCTGGCTACACTTCATATAGTCTTTGTAAAACCAATAATATAAGAGGGAACTCTTGGTCAGCCATTGTTGGCTTCACTTTCATAGACTCCCATGTCCCTGTCCACCTACCGCGTTTTGAGATGGCTGATAAACAACGCCACATTTTTATTACCTTCTCTCTTAAGTCGAGACTAATTTCATGGAGTTTTTTTTTTATTTTAAATTTTTTAATTTGGAGGAGGGATTGAACTTAGGACCTCTTACTTAGTAAGGGGCTAGTACACTAACTGAACCAAACGCCGTTAGTAATTTCATAGAGCTTTAGTTTATTGTAAAAATAAATAGAGGTAAATATATATATATATAGTCCTGCCACATAATTCGTAAATGAATTTCACATTCATGTAAGAGATAATACTTGTATAAGATAGACTTGTGTTAATAACAACTTTCTTGAACTTTTTTAACACATTTACAACAACAAATAAAGAGCGTAGAAGTTCTAAATATTTTAGGGTTCTTATCTCTTTGTATATACAATTGTATTAATATAAAAAGACTAATTTTGTATGTGGTGAAATATCCCATGATAGTAAAAGTTTTATATTGGAATATAAGGAGAGAGAATGAGATCGAACATGTATGTTTTAATAGATTATATACCTAATAGATTAATTTTTTAGGTCAAGATCATGTAGTTCAGATGAACATAGTTAGAACTGAAATTTTTTGAACAATTGATATCAGAGTCATGGCTACGAGTTTGGATCGTAGCTATGAGTTTGGGTCATGAATATGAGTATGGTTATGAATTGATTGATAGATAATATAATTCATTAGTCACAGTCACATTCACGTGATAGTAAAAACTTAAGTCTCACGTTGAAACAAGAAAAAGACATGAGAATATATATATATATATATATATATCATAAATTTGATAAGAATCAATACGTGGTTTTACGTCTAAGAACTCTATAAAAACTTACTATGGTAATTTGTGAGTGTCTTTCTTATTCCACGTCCACAGGGATATTACAATCTTGTTCGTGAGCTTCTGTCCTTGTACCATAGTATAATTTTTTAAGTGCATTTAGAGTCTTAGACATCGTCATTTTCATCCCCTCTCAACCTAACACATCTCTTGTAGGGGACATTTATAAGAGTAAGATCCCAACACTATTGTGATAATGTAATGTGAGAATTGATATTTACGTAACAAAAATTATTATTTTTTTATTTAATATTTCAAATTATATAAAATTTATATTTTATCATAATACTATTTACACAAGTAACACGTGTGTCACACCGACCATTAATTCCCCATTCATAGTAGGACATTTTAATCTGTCCAAATCCCCTGTAAATCTACATCAAAAAAAGAGTAAAAATTGCATTACCCAAAAAGTGGAATTGCATAGAAACTTATCAAATTAAAAAGTTTCAGATATCCCAGCAATAATATTCCCCATAAATGTGGAGTTGCTTAGAAATTATTCACATTTATAATTTTCCAACTTACAAGGAAGCTTCAACCTCAGTTTCACTATAGTTTTCTTTTTCTTTATTTGAACTCTTTTAATTTTTCATTCTATTTATTTAGAAAAATATTATTTTCACGTGAATTTTTTATATTTTTTCGGGTCCTCTAACTTATATTTTTTCACATAAGAGTGAATTATTATATAAAAATATCAAAATCACGTTAAAATATCAACTCTGTTCTCTCTCCCCCCCCGTTGATGTTCCCTTGCATTTTCTCATATAATCTTTACTTTGACCTGGACTAAACCATCCTTGGTCTGATAGAAAAACGCGTAAAAGAAGTTATTCCCTCCAATTCTTCAGCTTTATTTATTCATTTAGTCCAAGTTTCTTACTTCAAAGATCTTCAACTGAGTCATATCAATTTATAGAATCAAGCTAATTATGTTATAGATTACTTATTATAGCTGTTGTCATTGACTGTAATTTGTTGTTCAATATTTGCACAGATACCAATGGTTTCAATTTCAAGTAAGTGGTTTATCCTCTGTTATTTATTTTCTATGTATATGTGTTTAATTATTGTTAATTTCTTATGGTTGATTCATCTGATGAGTTTTATGCTTTTATTTGAGTTGATTTTGCATTAGGGTTCATGGGTTTTGATCATATAATTGTTTAGTTGTGTTGGGTTTCGAGTTTTTAGTTCCATCTTTCAATTTTTGTAAGAACTGATCAGTTAAGACTGAAGAGAAAGAAACCAGGAGCTAGGGATTTGCTAACTAATCTAACTTTGATGAATTTTTTGCCCTTAGTGTTTGTTCAAGTTGCAGATTTTTCTACAATTTTTAGTCATAGAACTGTTTGCTGAAGCTTTAATCAGCTTCTTGCATCTATTATTGTCTATGAGAAAACTGGAGATGCGGTGGAGTGTAAGTAAGATAAGTAAGCATCACCATTTTTAACATAAAAAGGCATGGAATACTATTCCCTTTTCTTTCCTGTTCAATCTCCGGTCAGCAATTCATCCTTTCTCCCTATTGCACAACAATAGAGATCAAATTGGAGAAAATTTTGTTAAACTAGCAAATTAACATGAAGCCTCTCTCACACATTGAAATTGCAAACCATTAAGCACTCTCTGTAAATTGACAGACCCTAAACTCTCTCTCCCTTGCCGTTGTGACCCTCTGATCTAAAACACATCTTCGTGGAGAGAGAGCTTCATCATCATGTGCCTCATCGTGATCACTGCTTCTTTAATCTCGTTGTTGGCATGGCAGGAAAGAAGAAAGAGAAGTTTCTTTTTTATGTTCTTTAGCTGGCGACATCATTTTAAAATAGCTGTGTACCTATGTTATTAACAGTGCCCCGCACTTCCAGTTTTCTCATTTTCTATTTGTTGTTATTCTTTATCAGTTTACAAGTTCTGATCAACTTGTTTCTGTACTTTTAGCCACTTTCTTGTCAATCTCAAAGTCGAGCGCCAAGATTGGTGTTTGGGATCGAATAAGCTTACTTGAAAACACCTTGTTGTGCTTGTCAATGTGTAAATTTTGAATGGAGGGTCGCGGTTTAGTAGGAACCTTTGGGTTTGTCTGTCAAATCCATTCTTTACTACTCTGACAAAGGATTTAGAGTTTGTGAAAGTGAGTGATTCGGATATCATTTGAACAAGGGGGCGTGTTTAGCTCATTTAATTTGGTGTCAATCTTGGGTTTACTGTTATTAGTGAATCATTGCACCATATAATCTTCCTTGAAATGGAGGATTGTGGATCTGTAGTCCCAAACTACGATCCATATGAAGGGGAAAAGCATGTGATTGCTGCTGCTAAACACGTCGTGAAGGCATTAGTTGCGAGTAAGAATGTGAGTAATGATTTGAGAAAAATCCTTGTGGATCTCGACACCCATTTGTCCACAATGACCAAACTCACTGAGTGCGATGCAGGGGGGACTAGTGAGGCTGATGATCGGATTATATGTGCTCAGAAAAAGGTCATTAGTTGGCAATGTGAGGCGAGGGGGAGTCGTGAGGTCGAAGATCGGCTCATACACGCTCAGAAAAAGGTCATGAGTTGGCAATCTAATCAGTCAATGATATGGGATTCCGGTCCCCTGGAAGCTTCAGAATATTTACAAGCGGTTGATGAAGTTCGAAGGTTGGCAGAAAGTTTGGGAAGCTTGCTTTCAAACACAAATGGGAAAGAGAAGGAACTACTTGACCGAGCTCAAGGTGTTTTGCAGATGGCAATGGCAAGGCTTGAGGAGGAGTTAATCTACGTTCTTTCCCAGAATATGCAATGTTTTGAGCCCGAGTGCCTGTCTTTACATTCTTGTGAAGAGAATGGTACAAACGCAGAATTGGATCTTTCAACAGAGGGCAATTCAGTTGGAGACACTTCTCGGAGAGAGAGCACTGGCACTGAATCTGAGGAATATATCATAGATTTGGTCCATCCAGATGTGATTTCTGATATCAAGTCAATTGCGAATGTAATGTTTGCTTCAAACTATGACCAGGAATTTTGTGAAGCTTTTGTTAGCTTCTGGAAAGATGCATTGGAAGAGTACCTGATCATTCTTGGTGTTGATATGCTCAGTATTGGGGATATTCTGAAAATGGACTGGAGTAGCTTGAATCGCAGGATCAAGAAATGGTGCAGGGCAATGAAGATCATTATTCGATCTTTTCTTGCTAGTGAGAAACGGCTATTTGACCAAGTCTTGGGGAAATTTCAGTCCATCAGTTCAACTTGCCTTGTTGATGCTACCAAGGCTTCAATGTTGTGCCTCTTGAATTTCGGCGAAGCGATAGCTATTGGCTCTCATCAACCAGAGAGGTTTTTTCGCATAATTGGTATGTACGAGGTTCTAGCAAATCTTCTCCAAGATATAGATGCCATATTTGTGGAAGAGGTTGGTTCTTTTCTTAGGACTGAGTTCCATAAGCTTTTAACAAAGTTGGGTGATTCTGTGAGGGCAACAATTTTGCAATTTGCAAATAAAATTGCATCATGCACATCAGTAACTCCTTTTCCTAAAGGCGGAATTCACCATATCACCAAGTATGTCATGAACTACATCAAAGCTCTTGCAGAATATAGTGATACCCTCAATTTGCTTCTTGGGGAGGCAACTGATGCAGAAAACAGGCAAAACGTTTCTTCTGAAGTTTTGTGTCCAGTGGCTTGCTACCTACACTCAGTGACATCGATGCTAGAAACCAACCTGGATCATAAATCCAACTTATATAGGAATAGTTCTTTAAAGCACATCTTTTTAATGAACAACATCCATTATATGGTCAAAAAAGTCAATGACCCTAAACTCGTGACATTTTTTGGCTATGAATGGATCCAAAAGCATATTAGGAAATTCCAGCATCATGCAACAAGCTACGGGCGAGCCACTTGGAGCCCTGTACTATCTTTGCTTAGAGACGACGGAAATACAGGGAAGGCAAACCTTAAGGAGAGGTACAGGGTTTTCAATATCGCGTTTGAGGAGGTATATAAGAGCCAGACCGGGTGGTTTGTTCCAGATTCTCAGCTTCGGGAAGATTTACAAATTAAAACTTCCCAGATGGTAATCCCTGCATACCGGGCATTCATCGGTAGAGCCTCAAAATCTATTGGAGACAGATACACCAAGTACACTACCGATGATCTAGAGAAATATGTAATGGATCTTTTTGAAGGGTCCCCAAAAACATTGCATACTTTCTGGAAAAGGTGAAGCTAAAACGCTTCTTTAGTTTCAACACTCCTCCTTCCATGATTTTTTTTCCTTTTTGTAGTTTCTCATCATTGTCAAAAGTTAGATCAGATATAGAGGTGTATTTTCAGTGTATAATATGAATGCAGTCTTAGCTCTCAAGGTTTGTTTGGAGGTAGCCTCAATCTTCTGTACCCTTTTCTTTTCTATGATAATATCAACTTGTATTATTCGCACAGCTATTTGAGCTCTCTCTACATGTTATATACACTATGACTAATTCTTTTGGTTCTTCCCAGGTGTGTGTACGAGCGAAAATCAAATAGATGGTTATGTGATATCAAACCAAACAGTTTTTAAGTTTTACAACTTTTATATATATATAGAGATATTAATCTAACATAAGTTATCTTAGGTCACTTTTAATATAATACAATTTGATCGTCAACTAAATAATTTGACTATACGGATGTAAAGAGCATGTTAAACCATGAGATTATGTAAAATTTTGTTGATTTGAAGTTTTATAACAACAGAAGTTATTAAAATTTGAGTTGTCGAAATATATATAGTATATATATATATATTATTCATACTATTATAAAAATGATATTTCAATTCTTAAATCAAATGAAATTTTATATAATTTTATATTTTTACATGCTCTTTACATTCATACGGTCAAATTATAAAGTCGACGATCAAATGATATTATATTAGAAGTGACCTAAGGTAACTTATCTTAGGTCGATCTCATATATATATATATATATAGGGAGCATTTTAAGAGCAGAATTCTTAAAAAGCATAACTAGCAGAACACCCTTTAGTGACGGACCGGACGACGGTTTGGTCCGTCGCTATAGGTCCAATCCGTCGCTATAGCTTTTAGCGACGGGTCCGTTGTTATATGTTGTCTGTCGCTAAAGGCTGTAGCGACGGACCGAACCTATAGTGAAACAAAAGATACGGTAGAGCTAGTACAATTATTGTATGAGGTCTATCCAATGCTAGATGCAGAGGCGCATAATAGATCGATATGAACATCATGAGCTGTCCCGTAATAAAACCTGTTGTTGCCGATACCTTCTTCTCGGGACCAAATCGTCGCTAAAGAGTGTTCTGCTAGTTATACTTTTTAAGAGTTCTGCTTTTGATCTTTACTGTATATATATATATATACTTAGAGCAAATTTAGACACAAATTTTTATTATGTGAAAATTTTAAATTAAAATTTATTTATTAAAAATAATATGTTTAAATTTGTCAAAGGCAAGACAAGTTTAATAGGGCTTGTACTTTGAAACGGAGGAGAGTATATATAAGGTGGTCCAGAGGCTACCCTCAACATTCAAGAACAATTATATGCATGTTTAGTTTAGAGTTGTTGAGACTTTTGGAATCTAAATGTAATTGAAATTCTTATTCCTCTAAACATGGCTTATTGCAAAAGTAGTTTTTTTAAGTCACAGATGCGGTGAATTTAGAGTTTAAAAATCAACTAAATACATTTTTCAAGCACTTCAAACGCATCAAAACGAACAAACACTATGGGATATAGAGATGAATAATATATTTGTGCATAACATATTGAAGGAAAATGCAGGAAGTGGTCAACAGGTCCCTATGGCATTCATGTCCTCTCTAGTCTAGCTTGCCATAGATTTGTTCAAGCATCAATTACGCATGTATAAATGAAACTTAAAAATGTAGTTAAAGGTATTCAAAGCAGCCTCTTAAAGCAGTTGGGAAACAGAGATTATAGCCTTTCCATGTGAAAGTTGAGTAAGTTGGTGGGGGGGGGGGGGGTTAATTAGCTTGGAAAGTACACCAAGAAAAATATAACAATTTTTGTGGTGAGATGAGAATAGAGGGTGCTAACTGCCATTTGGTATGTACTCCGTCCTTTTTAAGTAAAAGTTTACTTTTGAAATTCAAAGCTTTTAATTAAGTTTGACTTTAACATAATTAAAGATGAACATAAGAACTTACTTAAATACAATAAGACTCAGGGGCATTGATTTTAAGAGTAGAGTCTCGTCTTAAGATATTGCAAAAAGAAAGTTACAACTCTTTTTTGAGATGAAAGGGGCATTTTTAGTAGACCTGACAATTTATTATCCAAATCCGAGTCACACAATTCACCCGTTAAAATTAAGGGTTTGAATAAATGTCTCCAATTAAATACCGAACGCTTTTGGTCCGGATGATATTACCCAACTCATGTTAAGCATGAGGTTGAAGGTTTGAGCCTTGGCATGTCAAGGTCGAGTGTGTGAGTGTGTTCAAATTAATAAAAAATAAAAATAAAAAAATGTCACCAATTAAAAAGCAGGTCTTTTTGACCCAGTCCATTTAAGACCCAACCTGTGGGTGACCCCGTGGGTGACCCCGTCCATTAGTTAATATTTAATATTACTTTTATTTAAATTTTCTCCTATTAATATTCACTAATAAGTTAACTCTAACTATTTCATCTTCTCTTTATTATTAGTCATCACTTCTTCCTAATTCTTTTGCGGATATCAGTACTATCCATTCTCTATACATAGAATATGACAATGGTAAAAATGTAACTCTAGTGGACGGAAAAAATAATAATATCTTATTTTGCAAATAATTTTACGTTTTTATAAAATTTTCATTGTTTTGAAACAAGTTGAGTTCTATTGTTTAGAATACTTAAAGCAATTTATGTTTTATTATTCAAAAGAACTTGAAATAATTTTCGTTTTAATGTTTTATTATTTAAAAACACTTGAAAAAATATATGTAAAAAAAGAAAATAATAAATTTGCGGGTCTCCCAACCCATTAACGTATAGGCAAGGGTTAACCTATTAAAAAAGGGTCTTTTTGACCCATTTCAAAAAAATCCGACCCATAACAACCCGGTCTGCGGGTGACCCACCCACCTGTTTGTCAAGTCTAATTTTCAATTATGACTACAATTGTTTTTTAGGTATAGTAAGAAAATTCACTGATAGAAAGGTGAGAGACAATTTGTTTCAAGATCATTATCTTCTAAATATTTTTGGAATACCTAAGCTTGGGTATTTGTGCAGGTAATAGAACACTAGTAACCTAACATATCAATGGATGGGTTTGATGTAAGGCATAACAAAAGAAGAAGCACAAGTGTTCTATTGCTATATGAGGCTTCCTAATAAGGCTTCATAATGTTGAAAATCATTTATGCAAGTCCACACATTTGGAAAACAAATGTTCTCAAATCACTCAAAGATTCTACGACAGTTGGCACTTCTACGTTTGGATTAGTGGAATAAGAGGGATAATGGAATGACCTATTCCTATGGAATGAAAAAAATTGTGTTTGGTTGCGATTGGAATGAAAAAAATTGTGTTTAGTTCCTTGAGAGAGGGAGAACATATGGAATAATTCATTCCAACTAGAATGGAATGAATCATTTCACTCTTCATTCTATTATTTCAATCCAAACGTAACAAGGACTGCTGTATAACTTATACATTTACTTGAGGTAATGAAAATAAACAGAGAAGTAGAACATGATAAAACTACCATCAGTGACAAGTACCTGCTCTTTAACCATAAGACCGTAACCTCATATTTGACAATTCAATTCTAAGCATTGGAATTCGAATTGATTGTTAAATTTTAACTAAATTTTATTAAATTGCAAATATGCTTTCAATTACAATTATGGGGCTTAGTATTGAGTTGTCAAAATTTTAATAGTAAAACATGTTTAGTAAATAGTTTTTTTTTTTGAAAATGTTTATAATACATCGATTTGGTGTTTTTGTGTATAAGCAAATATTGAATAACATTATGCGTTAAATTACTAATTACTAATTTTATTTTTTTTTCAAAACTCATATTATTATTATTATTATTATTATTATTACATTCCATAAATTTTATAATATCATTTATACTGACCATATACTTACATTTACCCTATCTTTGTTTCACAATAAATATGCATATACTCAAATCCTTAAGTTAATTTTTAATTACAAAATTAATTATAATCCCCCAACTCCGTTCTAATATATGAAAACTTTCATATATTCAATTAACCTTGCAAGTTCAATTCGTATCCACTATAGTTAGGTTTGACTCATTTATTGATATATATTATTAACCCTCCTTATTTTAATAGGATTTTGTATCATTGGACTTGATTAGTTTTAAGGCCCAAATTTACTAAATTAATAATTCTCTATTACTTATTATTAACTCACATAAATTATTTTTCAATGTGATCCAAATAAAAGACAAAGTCCAAATAATATATTTTTTTTATAAATATAATTTTACTTATTAATTAATCAATTTATTATTATTATTATTATTTTTATTATTTTTACCGGGTATTACAGTAAATCCGCATAAATTTATCAACCGCAGGACTCTTAAACCAAAAGAGGGAGATAAGGAAAAAGTAAACTCTAGCCCAACCATTGGACTATCAAGTAGGAGAAATATTTGCTCAAACGTGTCAAGTCTTTTATCAAACGGCTAAAACCTCTCGATTAGATCCGACGGTCCAAATCCCTTCAACCATTCCCTATATCACTCGCTCCCCTAAACCCACTGCATCACAAGCCCTTCTTTCTGCTACACTGTTTAGGGTTTTACTCTCAGCAAATCGAAAAGGTAAACTTCAAAATCCTTATTCACAAACCCTATTAGACGGCTATATGCATATCATTTCTGATTCTTATCAATTATATATATGTGTGTTTGTAGAAATATATTTGTTATATGATTTTTCTGTTCATCTTAATCGGATTCTTTGTGTTAAAGATTGATCTTTTGTATAGTTTTCTGCATTTATGGGGTTGACTTATTGTTTTATCGATTTTTCTGATGTTAAGAAATGCTCCTTTGTAATTAATAGATGATGAATTGAATTTCTCATGGGTGATTTATTTTTCTTCATTTGTGTATTGAGAAACTGTGAAGGAGATAAAGAAAAACCAAAGAAGAACTATTCTGTTGCAATTTTTATTACTCCCTCCGACTTAAAACTGCGTATATCAAAGTATACTAGATTTCCTGCGGAAGGAAAGTCAAAATTCTCATTTTTTTTTATGTAAATAAGGTGGGATCTTGAGCTAAAAGATCTTAATTTTTTTGTGGATGATTGTGCTTTGAGTTTCTTATCTCTCTTTTCTCTTTGGTTCTTTTTTGGAGGAGGTGGCGTAGTGGGATGTTTTGTGGGTGATAAGTCATAAGTGTATGGAAATTATTTTCTGTGTAAAAATGGGAATAAATTGGTATTTCGACAAGAAAAAAGAAGGGAAATGGAAAAGTAAGCAAAAACCAGAAAGTCTATATATGCTTTTGGGGAAAGTTCTGGATTAATTACTCGAAATTGTTTTACACATTGGGTACGTATGTAATCAGCAATGGATGACACTCCTTTGCTGTTGTTACTAAATGAAATATTTAAATATGAATCAGCTCATCGTTGTCTTGGTGTAAACTACTACAATGCTCAAAGATCATATTTTGAAGAACTTTTTATAAGAACGTGAAGTTTTAAGCGACTGTTTTTACTTGTTATGAACATGTTACTCATCTGTGATTTAATAGCTTTTATAAGAATGAAGTATGAACTGGTAATTGCTTTATTTATGCAGTTCAACAACAAAGCTACAAGCTTATGTTTCTATCCTATGTTATTGTGTGGCTCACTATGTTTTTGGGATGCATAGGTTTTGTTTATATAGTATTTTCAATTTTTTTTTGTTTTCATTTCTAAAAGTTCTAGAAAAATGAGTTTGGACTGCATTTCCATTTTCTAGTTGAAACACTCTAAATTAGAAAGTACCAAAAAGGCTTTTTTGTGATTTTTTTTTTCCACAATGGAGCAAAGATTATGTGGTTTGAATTGGTAATTATTTTTGTACTTAAAATGTAGACTAATTTACTTTTTTCTGTTTTTCACCATTTTGCATAGTAATTTTTCTGAATATATATTTTTCTAAATACCTAACTCAAAATAGGAACCATGAATGGTATCTGGTCAGGCCTTGATACCAAAAAGACAAAAACTATTTACCACAGTCAGTTTACTAATGCATGTGCATGCTTTTTGCGTATCAAATCTTAATTGGACTGCTGCCTGCTCCAATACATATGCAGTTGATTATTTTGTAAAACTGATGGAGAATATACTTTCTCCTCAGGATTTTAGTGTGGGCAGGTCCCAATTTTGAAGTAGTAAAGAAGGTGCACATCAATATCTTCCCTTATACTTTTATCATTATTAGACATAACTATACATGTCCCGAGCAGCGGGTTTAAGATTTTGTAGTTTGTCCAATCAGCTCATAGCTGTACATGGAAAATAACGAAGACTGTAAAAATCTATTTTAGGTTACTGCTATGGCTTTCTTTAGTAAAGCTGGGAGTATATTAAAGCAGAGTTTGTGTAAGAATCACATCAGCCGGGAACTTCCTGCATCCAGCCCGTCTATCTTCCAAATGCTAAGATTCATGTCAAGTTCAAAAGTATTTATTGGAGGTGCATCCAGTTTTTCTTTCAAAGAGCATTATGATTATCTTGTTTTGTGGGTTCGTTTTCATGTTTTTTACATTTCACATTGCAGGACTCTCGTATGGCACTGATGATAATAGTTTGAGAGAAGCTTTTGATAAGTATGGAGAAGTCACTGACGGTATGATAGACAAATATTTCAAATTTGTTGCCTGCTTAGACCTTTTCTTTCCTTGTGCTAAAAGATGTTTGAAGTTGTTAACATCCGTACTATGAGAGGCTTCAAACTTATAACATTGCAGCAGATTTTCGCATGTTAATTTAAAAAATGAGTATGGTGTTATCATTTGGGGTAAAACTAGTTTATATAAAATATACAAATACAATAGCGAATCTAATGAATGATTCATGAATATGAATTCAAAAATTCTATGAAATGATGAAAAACGAAAAGATCCCCCGGATCGAATCATATCATTCCATTATATTGACAATTTCAAAAAACTGTTCATACTATGAACATAGTATGATGGCCGTCATCCATAAATTGAATATAGATAATAGAGTACAGCTAATTTTGCATCCATATAGAATATAGAGTACAACTTAAACATAAGGATTAGATGAATATATGTATTTGCATGTGTTCTTTACCTCCATGATCAAAGTCACCTAGCAGCCTAGGTTTGACTTGGTTTTAGTTTCGGTTTTGTGCAATTGGCATAATTGCTAGTTAGGAGTTTCAACATTTTTTCCAAAAAAAATAAAATAAAAAAAAATTCCAAATCATAAGAACAACGAGATGTATCAATTAGATAAACATAAAAACATTATGTAGCACACAATAGTATTGTCCGAACTCAGCAGACTTGTCTAATATAATTGAACAAGTTTTTTAACACACTCTAAAAGGTACATAAATACAATAAAAGTAACTAAATAATTATAAATCAATCAATCCTCCTCTACCTCAACATCCTCTTCATGTTCCTCAACAGTAATTATTATTTTTTGATAAGTTAGTATGTGCATATACATCTTTTTATTTTTTTATTATTTATAAGTTAGGACGTACATATACATATACATATACATATTCATTTATTAATGTATTCTTATTAATATTTGATAAGTTAATATGTAAATATACTTATTTTATTGATTACTATTATTACTTCCTCTATTCCACAAAAAGAGTCCCTTTTTTATATTATTATTAATGTTACTCCATCTGTAACATCGTTTTTTCGTCTTTATTTCTATGTTGTACCCTTTTTTCTCCCCCAAACTGATAAATTTTGCCTATACACGACCTTTACATTGATTTCTAATTACGATTCATGTCTCACTATCGGAGCAGTGACTACGGAAAACAAACTGAGTTGCCGATATTTTGGCGTCCCGAACACCTTTTTGAATCAAGTTTACCTGTGATAGCAGTGTTGTATTATTTCAAGGACCATATTAAATTTACACGATCACCCTTTGCTCTCATTCCCCACTCCTTTGTGTGTGACCATCATTATTTACAAAAACAGATATTCAACTATTAAGTATTGAACTTGGAATGTCATCTTAGTTGAAGCTGTTGTATATGCCCTTCTAGAACATTAATATGAAGATGTGATGCATGCATATATTTGTGTATGTGTGAAATATTTGTATAAAAATATGGCTTTTGGATAATAAATTGAATCTCCTCCAAACTGGATATGAAATTAAATGAAAATAGATTGATATAATTTATAATATGTAGTATTGTATCTCATTCTTAGTACATTTTTTTCTTTGCCTTTTTAGTACGTAAGGACCAAAATATATTGTCATGGTTTTCTTAATTGTTAATCAATCATTTGATTTTGTGTCCTTTAATATGTCAAAACTTCAAATTTTTTGCCAGTTTCGTGGTCAGTTACCTGGTAATAAGGCCTGGTTTGTAGGTGGCCTAATTTTTTTTGTAAAGATATATGGTATGAAGTAAAAAGTTTCTGGTTGACATCTGTACTACAAGCTAGGAAGTCATTGCTGTTTAATGATTATGATCTCGATATTTCTGGCAGCAAGAGTCATAGTGGATAGGGAAACTGGCAGATCCAGAGGATTTGGCTTTGTTACATACACTACCCCTGAGGAGGCTTCCAGTGCTATCCAGGCCTTGGATGGACAGGCATGTTATCCTTCTGTTCTTTTCTTGTCAATGCTCAACTACTGGTAACATTTGTTATTATATGGTTGCATAGAATTATGGGGGATGTGGCTGTTAATTAATATCTGGACATAGTTCGCTTAAAATTAATGTTTGATTATCTATAATGGAAAAAATTTGATATAAAATATCTTTAAAATGAATATTGGAGATGCATGTGCTATTTAGAATGTGAGGCAGGTTTAAGATCTTACAGATATTACAAGATGGGATGCTTTGTTCAGTTCAATTTTTTCTGAATTTTTTATCCAGGATCTCCATGGGCGCATGATAAGGGTGAATTATGCTAATGAGAGGACGCGAAGCCCTGGATACGGTGGTGGAGGTGGCGGATATGGTGGCGGCAGCTACGGAGGGGGTGGCGGCGGCTACGGAGGGGGTGGCGGATATGGAGGCGGTGGTTATGGTGGAGGTGGCAGTGGTGGTTATGGTGGAGGTGGCAGTGGTAGTTATGGTGGAGGTGACAACTATGGAACTGGAGGGGGCAATTATGCCAGTGGTTATGGAACTGGAGGCAGCACTGGTGGCGGCTATGGTGGTGGGAGCAATGTGGGTTATGGAAATGATAGTCAGAATTTAGGTGTGGATGAAATTACAAATGTGGGCTACAGTGGTGAGAATCAATTTAGTAACAGTGATGGCAGCAGCGTAGCTGGTGATGCAACTAGCCCTGGCGGTCCATCTGAAGGGAATTTCAGGGATGATGATGACGAGCCTGATGACTATGCCAACAGAAGGGCTTAAATATTTCCCGTAGAAATCCTTTCTATTGCAGTGGCAAATTGTATAAAGAGGAAGGGACAAACTGCTTTCTTTCCCTACTATGCTTAAGACAGTTTTTTGTTAATTGGTTCTTCCCTATCTTCACCGAACTATTTAATTTTATATCTTCTGAATTTGACTTTGTAAAATTAACTTCGATGCATTAAGAGGCAGATTTTGCTTGCGGAAGATAATGCGCTCTTATGCAGTAATTTGGATTTGATCTTTCATGACATATTCTACCTGAAAGAATATATTTTCCATTTCTCTTGTTTCTTTTTTTAATTTGGAGGAAAACATGAATATGATTTCATGTATCGGAACATGTAGTTTAGCTTGGTGTATTGCTGATGGTTTATTGGAACATGTGTATTGCCAAAGTTAAACTACAATTCAATAAAATTACTCGTTTAGTGTCAACAAGAAGAAATGCTTGCCATCAATCTCTCAGCATCCAAAATGTTGTCGGAAAAAACTGCCGTTTACTATTGATATATGTTGCATAATTCTCTTTCCACAGGGAATTAATCTCATAACAGGAATTTATAGTTCATAATGTTGCCAGGCACGCCTAGATTAACGTCTTTGAATGTCTTCATCGGAGTTTCTTTACTGCTAGCTGATCCGACTAGTTTGGGAATAAGGCTTAGTTGAGTTGAATTATCAACCTGTGATGGATTTTCTTACACAAACGCGTCTCCTCTCAGGATTTTCAAGGGGACCAAAAAGTATAATTCTTGCGTTTTAAGGGGGTATAGACAGACTGAGACTAGTCAGGAAGAACTATATGAAGAACTGAGAATAGCAAAGAAAGAGGAGAATCTATGAAGTATATGAACGAACTAATGTCAATAGGAAACCCTCATATATCGCAAAACTTTCTTTTCTTATAAATCCCATGTTCATTTTCTTCATCCATTTGAAGACAACCTTTCGAGCATTTAAAACTGCAGGGAGAGTCTTGCCTTTTTTTTTTTTTTCTAAATTGATTTACTTATCCACAAATTTTCTATTTCAATGTCGCCATTACCCTTGTCATGGTTGTTTTCCCCTCCAGATGATAAAACTTCTTCGGACACATCTACCATGACAGGCTGATCTGCTAAGTTTTCCTCTCCCTTGGACAGAGGAAGAACCACCTGCTTCAGTATTTGACAACTCTCACACAGACTTCATATGCTCCGGTTCCATGTAATGAACCTCCTTTCTGCTGTTTTGAAGTTCTATTTCAAGCTCCTTGACCCGTTCTTCTAATCTTGATTCAAGGAGTTCATGTAAACGTAAGGTCAGTTCTACTGGGGAGACAGCATAATTGATGGACTGACGAGTTGAGCTGCCACTTCCATCTTGACCGGCACAAGGTTGGTTACCGGATTGTCTACCAAACATGTCAGCTCTCAACTCCCCGCAAGCGATGTCTGGTGAAAACTCTGGGTCAAGCTGCAATGAAGCTAAGAATTAAGCCTGTAATACAATTACAACCTACATATCACACTTGTGGGCTTAGATATTTTACCTAAACCAGGGCAGTAAAAATTACTGAACCTACTAAATTTTGATCAAGCATATTTTTATTTAAAAGATTGGTTAAGAAAGCTCAAGCTATAATCCAAAGATCCTTAAGCTCTTAGAGTTTTGTACATGCGTATCACATCAAGGTACATATAGCTAAGGGAGAATAAGATCTACTCGTAAGAAGAGAATGGGAAAAAAATGCCAATGCTCTCTCTAGGTTCAAAAACCTTTAGCGCAAAAGGAAGGAAAATTCTGCTAAAGCACTTGAATTTCTTTGATAAGCATGCTTACCTCAACTAGACCGGAAAATTGTCCATCTAGAGTGGATGAATTCATGCTTAGTTCAAGCCTGGCAAGTTCAGCTTCAAGCTCTGCTTCAATTTTTCTCATAGATTCCTCTTGTATCTCCTCCTGATCAGGATCTTCTTTGGTTGATTCCTCAAAATTCTGTTCAGAGGAAAATGCAAGTAGTGCTTCTTTGCTGTACGTATCTTTGTGTGTATCTCGTGGTTCATAATCCTCGAGAGGGAGCTCTTTAACAGTTAATGAATCTTTCATCTCAAGTTCCTCTTGTAGATCATGAACCAAGTCCTCTGTTTGTTTCAGCAGATTATTCAATTTATCTACCTCTCGTTTATCCGATAAGAAAGAGGACATTATAGCAACAGATATCCCAAGACTGAAAAGAAGTGCTCCCTGAGATGATCCTGATACACGTGACAATGTTAGAAATGAGATACAACACAATTACTAAAACCCGTATCAGAGGAGCAACAAGCCAAAAAGTGAGAATACTAGCCAAAACCTTTCGCACCCATTGGATTGCACCAACCTTGCATAAAAGAGGAAGAAGATTCCTTCTATGAGTAAAAAATGACAAAAATTTATCCTTCAGCTCACTAAATAACTAATTAAAATATTATTTGCTTAAATACACTTAACAAGTCTTTCGCATAAACAAACAGATCCCTCTTTTTTTTTTAAACGATAAACAAAAGGCTCTTTCTTATATAATTTAAATTGTTTAGCACATCCTTTTTTTTTTGACAAGTAATAATATATTTGAAGAAAAAAAACACCAAAGGGAGTGGCTCCCATGTAGGCAGGAGCCAACCCCTTTTGTGCTTCTGTTTCTTTTTTCCTGGCTAGATCATACGTGGAAAAGACAATGTGTGATTAGACAGTTAAGAGTATTCTATATTTAATAAAAGAAGTAATAATCTGAAACCTTGATTTGCCTTGCTCTAAGGACTCTTCCCCCCCCCCCCCCCCTTTCTTTGTACTCTCCTTCTATTCTTTTTCTTCATCATTTTCAAAACATAAAACAAAAAAGACTTGAGATTATAGGAAAAAGGAAACTGAATGAAATCAATACTTTTGTTTTCCATTCCCCTTATCTGTTGTGCAAACATAGAAAAGTCAATCTTTGTTTTTATCCTCACCAAGATTCTTTCTTCTATTTATTTTGAGGTATGTGTTCATTCATGAAAATAAAACAGCAACAAGAAGAGCAAGCGTTCTCTCAGACCTAAAATATACTTATCTCAATGTATGAATAATAAGATTTTAATAGTATTGGCTACATGATAAAGTTCTATAATTTATTAAAAAGTGCATTTATGCATGTGGATAAATAAGAATCATTCTGATAATGAGAATATATCACCTTGTGAAGCAGAGTGTTTTGCATAGATCATTTTACTGGAACTGCTCAATCTTCCACTCTGATCCCTTCTTATTTTATCTTTCTTTTTCCTCCCAATGTTCGGCAGTGGAGGAACACCAAATACAGTCCCTTTCCCTTCTGAATAGATTTTCTTGTCCAGCTTAGCTTCCCCCGTTCTGGTTTGCACATTGAAAGGTTGGCCACTTGCTCTACTGATTATTCTACTTCCGACAGTCACAACAAGCGGTCTTGCAGTTGGCGTAGATGGTGGAGTTAAGGAATTAAGCATACACTCTTCCATTTCAGCATGTTCCTTGTATAACTGAGCCATGAGGCAACTTTCTAGAGAATCGAGAGGTTTGATGAGTTGCCCATTATTTTGTTTACTTTTAAGAATCCTTCTATTACAACAAGATCCCATGTCTCCGGTAGAAGGTTTAAGCAACAAATCACAAGAACACTCACTAATGTCACCACCCAGGTAGTCATTGCTCAAGAGCCTAGGGGATAAACATGTTTGAGATAATACATCGCAATCCTCATAATTGTCCATTTGTACCAATTTTTCCCCATCAAACCCAAAACTAGAAACTTCTGCCATTGAAACACCTTGAGAAACTGGTCGTCTTTCTTCAGAAACATCTTTACCTGTGTTTTTCCTCTGGCCCAACCTGTACAAGTGACTGTTTTTGTCCTGAAACTGCTGCATTGAAGACAATTCGGGTTTGGTGAAACTACAACTGCCAGAAGATGAGTGTGATAAATTTTGTGCACCCTTCATAAGATCCTTCCAGTGCTGGGCTATGTACCCAGCTCCAGCAGCTGCTGCAACAACCCAAATATCCATTTTATCTCCCTCTCCCGTCTGCCAAAATCACCACCAAAATTTTAGAACACAAAGTTTACCACTTTTTCTTTCAATCCTCAGAATAACCCCAAGACAAAATTTTCAATCAATCTGAATAATAAAAACCAATCCAGAACCCAAGAACCACATACAACTCAAAAAACCTCCACAACCCAAAAACCAAGAAATAGAGAAACTGCTTCACAGGTTATTTGTAGGCATAAATAAATAAACCTCAATAGCTCAAAAGCTAAGAACAGTACCTCAAAAAAGAAGTACCATGGCCATCTAATATTACTGAGCAATTATCACAAGTAGCAAAACCATCACAACCCAGAAAACAAAATTAAGCTACAACCAATTCCTCATAGCTAAAATGCCTAATTCTCAATTCTCTTTAACTCCATTTTTAGTCCGAATATCAAAATTCAAATCCCCAAACATACCGAATCAGAGCAATCTGTGAAAGTATAGCACAATCTGAGAGATACCCATTTGATGGCAATCTATATATTTCACAAATTCATGAACCAAATCCTAGAAACTCAATACACAAATTCCCATGTACTGATGATATAAACTGTGAGCAAATTCCTGTTGAAAGCGACCCACAATTTGCAAAATCCATCAATGAAAATGACCATTTATCAGGAAAAAACTACGACTAAATTCGTAGAGCCAATTGAATGTAAGAACCAGAAAGGAGTAGCTCACCACTCACCAGCCACCAAGTTGTAGCAGTAATTACTAGAATTACTCAATCTACGTAAATCAATATTAATAGTAGTAATTCGTTTTACAAAGATGTATAAATATGACAAATAATCTTTATATTTTTATTCAATTTCATATAACTAAATAAAATTTTCACTTTATATAACCGAATTAATATTACTCCTATATTTTAACAATGGTAGATTTTTTATTTACAAATAAAAAGTTTTTGTTATAAAAGATATTTCCATAAAAGTGGGTGTTAGTTTTTTTTCTTTAAAATATTTTTTTTTCTTGTCTATTATCATTGTGTTTGTGAGTTTTATAATCAAGAGAGAAAAAAGAAGAAGAAAAATTTAGGAAAAAGACTGAAATTTTTTTGTTGTAAATTTTAAGTAAAAGAAAAGGAAAAAAAATTAAACAAATTTCCTTTCAAAAATTTCTTTTCAAACTTAAAATGATATAAAAAAAAAAATTTAGTAAAGACTTAGATAATATATTAAAATAATACTCCCTCTTTTTTAAAATTAGAGATACAAGTTAATTTTTAAGGTTAAATAATGGTATATTAAACTTCAAAATTGGTATAATTCATAAAAGTTTAAAATGAAATAAATTTTATAACTATTAATTTTTGTTACATTTATAATAATTATGTCAACTAAAATTAAATAAATTTATATTAATTTAAATTATAATATACTATTGTTTGACATTAAAAGTCAAATTGTACTTCTAAGAGAGAGAATATTTATAATGGTCTTCAAATAGATTCTAGCAAAAATATAATAATAATAATAATAATAATAATAATAATAATAATAATAATAGTATTCTTTAAAACTTAAATTTTCTTTTAAAACTAATAAACAAACAAAAAAAAATCTTTTTCACCCTCTATTTTCTAAATTAAATTTTAATTCTTTTCTTTTCTTTTCTTTTCTTTCTCTCCAAACTACAAACTCAGTGTCGATAATTTATTAAAGGAGCTGGAGAATCCCGCCTTCTTCAAATCACACTATCCCACACACAAAACCCTAATCACAGACAGAAAAAGAGCACAAGGATTTTCTGCAACATCTTCTTCCATGGCGATGGCCAATTCACCTTCTGAAGGATCAAAAGCTTCAGTAATAGCAGTACCCACACGTTTCAGCGACAACCCTCACAATCAGTTCTTTGGTCCGTTCTTTATAACTCTTTAATATACTTGTTATAGTCACTTATTGGCATTATATTGGTTCAAAGTTCGATTTTTTTTAAACCTCTGGTTGATTGTATTGGTTTCTTTATTGTTCAAGCTGTTCAATTATTTAGTAAGAATGAATATGAAATGTATGGAATTTTGCAGTTTCAGAATCCCAAGCCTATTGGACTCCACCCACGAATAATACCAATATACATGTCCCCTTGCGGATTCCGCCTGCAGAGCCCCATATTTTGCATTAAAATCGCGGGTCACAATTTTTTTTTTTTTTTTTTTTTTATGAACTTAATGTTCAAGACATTATTCACTTTAGTTTTATTGTTGATACATTTGAAACTGCTGTCATTTGTTGTAAAGCACTTGACTGAACCTGGTTAACTTGCCCTCTGTGTTATTAATTTGAAATGTTACTAATAGTTGTTAGGACATGGTCAAAATTATATCTGTTTGACATAAGTTTGATCAGGACCAATAGGATGCCTTGGAAAAGTATATTTTGCAATTTGGTACTTAAAAGTTCATTTTTTTTGTCCAAAAATCTTGTGATGTGATTAGAACTAGGACTAGACCAAAACAATTTGTATATAAATTTATCAAGTTCGATTTCAGTATTTTATTTTTTTAGTGGCTTGTGTAAAATTTCTTTTTACATTGACTATTCATCAAGAATGAACTCAGTGATTTTGATTTGCTGCTCAACTGTAGTTTGGAGGGAGTTTGCATGGGGAGCGATCGCTGGTGCTTTTGGGGAAGGGATGTTGCATCCTGTTGATACCATTAAGACGCGGATTCAGAGTCAAGTTATTCTTAGTGGGTCCCAGGTAACTATCGTTTACTGATACTTTTGATTAAGTATTTCTCATAATACATGAGAGTTGAACTTATAAAAATTTACTTAACAGCTGTTTTCTG
The DNA here is from genome assembly GCA_034770075.1 of Aralia elata. NCBI lineage: Eukaryota > Viridiplantae > Streptophyta > Magnoliopsida > Apiales > Araliaceae > Aralia > Aralia elata. The sequence goes on along the minus strand of CM068380.1, from coordinate 1,863,836 downwards.
CCTTTAAGATGTATTCTTTCAGTTTGATACTTTTTTATTATTGACAATTTAGAATCCTAATAGTACATTTTTTGTTCTGTCAGAACCAAAAGAGCATCTTACAAATGGTCCGTACAGTCTGGGCATCTGATGGTTTAAGAGGTACTTCTTCTTTTCACTTGCACAGCATATGGTATCTGACTATCATTGAATGAGAGCTTCTCACATCTAGGATCATATAATTACATGTAACTTCTCCATTGATGATCTGATTGAGGAGGTTAGTCTCTTTTGAGGTGCTAATGCTACACTCTCGAACTTATCTAGAATACAAGGCTATCCTGTTTTCTTTAGAGACAATGCTCATACCTTCTGATATAGTGGAGATTTAGTATTACTGCATTAGACATTTGCTTTTAGTCATTGCATGTTTATCTGTAAATTATTTGTTCTTAACGAATAATCTGTAGGTTTTTATAGAGGAATTGCACCTGGCGTCACTGGATCACTTGCAACGGGAGCTACATATTTTGGAATCATCGAGTCCACAAAGAAGTGGATTGAGGATACACATCCTAACCTTGGGGGCCACTGGGCACATTTCATTGCCGGAGCTGTTGGTAAGCTCTTCCAGTTTTTTCTTACTTTGCATCTGATTTTATATACGTAGCTGCTCTTTCAAACTTCTTCCAAAATCTCAGGAACATATCTATGTGCTTTCCAAATGCAGAAGATAGTGAATGTGACTTTTACTTATAGATGACTAATGCTGCGTTTGTGAGTTTGGAGGGATGGGATGGGAAGGGAAAGTATAGGAAGGGAAGGGATGAGAAGGGATTATAGTTTTCTTTTGTCATGTTTGTAAGTTTTAGAAAGGAAGGGATGAGGTGGGATTTTAATTAAATTTTCCTTTGTTTGTGAGTTTAAAAGTAGGGAAGGGAAAGGAAGGGATTCTTATTTTTAAATTACACAATTACTATATTACCCTTACATATATAAATATAAGAAATGATATGATTTAATAATGTTTATCTATTAGAATTATTTTGCTTTAGTCTTTTATTTTGCTGTGTTACACACACACACACACTTATATATTGACTTACTTGTACTATATTTTTTTTATTAAAAAAACATACTTGTAATTTGAATAAGCACAAAAATCCATTTTGACAAGAAATTAGAAGAATACAGAGATCTAAAAAAAATTAATAATAATAACTTCATCAATTACACCCAAGAAACGAACAAGCATAAAGTTTGTTTTTCAAAATATATAGATGAAATTAAATAAAACAATTAATTTTGGACCAAAATCATATTCAACAACTTAAGTTGAGTGACAATCTTAATCTATATGAATTAATTAAAAACCAATTAAGAATGGGAAAAAATGTGTAGAATGATCGAGGTAGACAATTATTACCATACAGTGTCAAGGGAATCACCACCAGATCAGCAAATTTGGTTTGTGGGGCAACAATAGTTTCATCAATAGACAGTTGCTTGGCAGTTGTGATTTGAACGAGTTTCTGGTTGAGTCTGCGGGGTGCACAAAACGTAATTGAGTTATAATAGTGAAGGCAAAATTGTCTGATTATTTATTTTATAAGGTTATTTTTAGTAATATAAAATATCTTATTTTCTCATCCTTTCCCATCCCTCCAAATCATCCCACTTTTGAGGGGAAAATTTTGAGTCAAAAATTAAATAAATTTTACCTCCAAATCCCTTCCCTCCCTCCCTAAATAAACTCACAAACATGGGATTTAGAGGGATTTTAATTATTTTCCCATCCCTTCCCTTCCATTCCCCTCAAATAAAAACTTACAAACACAGTATAAGTACTGTTAAATAAATGAATGATCTCTATTTAGATTTTAGCCACCTTTTCCTCACCTTATATCATCAGGGTGAAGTTAGTTATATATGTCGAAGGATTCACTGCTGTCAATAATGTGAAAATCTGTCAAGTTTCATCTACTTGTTCATGATTGTTCACTTGTATGATGTCAACTATGGATTTATGTATATCTTGGAGAAATTTTATGACATTAATTTCTGAAACTGAATTAGATTTGTGATGTTACCAGTTTCAAAGCTTAATCAATCAAATCAAGATGTTCACTTGAAGTTTCAGTTAAACTATTAACTCACAAGTCACAACACCTTTTGTTTTGTGCATTTCAGGAGATACACTTGGTTCGGTTGTATACGTTCCATGTGAAGTGATAAAGCAGCGCATGCAGATTCAAGGCACAAGAAAGTATTGGAGTTCCGTTGTCATGAAAGACAGTACCCATTTAAAACCTGGCACCCAAATGTATGGTTATTACTCAGGAATGTTTAAGGCTGGCTGTTCAATATGGAAGGAACAAGGTCTCAGGGGATTATATGCTGGGTATATTTGACAAACAACCATGCAACTTGTGTTTCTTTGGGTGGTGTTAACTTTTTTTATAATTAATTTTTGTCTGTAGGAATAAGAGAAAATATGTTTCAGATGCCTCACTAGTCATTAATTATTGGAAGCTTTTGAAATAAGCCATTGCCTTGAGGAGAAATTTAGTGAGTTAGTTCTCCTAGAAACAACAATTCTCTCCTATCCCCTTCCTGGCATTTCCTCTCTTCCCTTTTCTTCTCATATGGTAGAGTTTCCGTCAATATTTGCTTACTTATAGGTATCGGCCTGTTGAAAGAAAGTTGAATGATCTTCTAAAACACTTTGGATTTGTGAATCACTATCAGTCCAACAAGTAAATTATTTGTTGTCATCACGTGAAAAGATATGCAGTCAGACCCTTGAACATGCATTTGTAAAAGTTGAACTGAAAACATCCACTGGGTGCATTTGGTATCAACTTGACAGCTTCGTTTGTTGCCTAATTATGTATTTGCTTCCAATTATCCTAAAGTTTGAGTTGTCCTGATTTTTACTTGTTGCTTGACTAAAATGTGCTTGTAAATTTTGTTGCAGATACTGGTCTACACTTGCAAGGGATGTGCCATTTGCTGGTTTAATGGTATAGACTTATTAGTCCCTTCATCCCATTTAAGCGACTCTATTTCCTTTTTCAGATGCCATATCAAATCACTATATTCCACTTAGCTAGTTAGCTATGCATTAATTATTCAATTTGACCATATTTATATCATATCTGGAAAGTTATGTAATCATGGCTAACAAACAATGGAAGAAGTTTGAAAAGAACGAGCCAACGCTTTATAGTCTAAACTAGTCTACATGGTTCTGGACTGCTATAGTGTTTTAAACTTCTAATCCATAAAAATATATTTGTTTATTTTAAACTTTTCAGTTTTTAGAAATAAATTTACTTGCTAAACTGATAGAGGGTTGATCAGTAACCTGGACAGATCAAGTAGCATTTTTCTAGTGACTGTTTCTCATAAATTATATACCACATGGGTTACTCCTGAAGATGGACTTTTTCCAAAGGTGGATCCTGAGTTAAGTTCAAGGTTCTTGGTTCTGGAGTTTGATTTGGACTTTTAAATTCTGAAAAACTGGGATGCTAAAAATTGCGTCTTCCCCTCACGTCTTTTTTACTAATTAATTACTGTATATACGTGCATTGTGGGGATTCGAAACCATAGAAGTAGACCATCATGTAATAACTTGTGTTCCATTATCTCTTTCTGCACACATTTATGATTCTGCATTCACAATGCATGGCAGTGCTATATACATTGGTTTGTTTGTCTACATGTTAACCGAACCCATACTGTTTCAACTTTGAATTAAGTTCTAGTTTGCTGCCTAAATGGCCTTTTATATTTTATGTTCTTTTATTTCAATTTGTCTTATGTTACGCTTTACAGGTTACATTCTATGAGGCACTAAAAGATTTATCAGATTTTGGGAAGCAAAAACTGTTCCCCAATTCAAATTACCATGTCAACAGTTCTCTTGAGGGGTTGTTATTGGGAGGATTAGCTGGAGGTATGTATCTTGTTGTACTTTTAACTACGATGGTTTTTGGAAATTGATAAGACTGAATTAGGCAATAATTATCATTCTTAAAGTTATTATATTGTAAGTTGCCTGCAAAAGAACTTCATAGTTCTCAATATCGTTGCAGGGCTTAGTGCATATCTCACCACTCCCTTGGATGTAATCAAGACTAGATTGCAAGTACAAGGAGCAACTTTAAGGTATCCCTATCTTTGTATTATTATTATTACTCAGCTCAACAATTCCTTTTATCCCAAACTAGTTGGGGTAGGTTGCAATGAATTCCATATGTAAGCGAGAAAGTAGAAAACAAATGAACAAATACATAAAATAAAAATAAAGATATATCATATATAAAAATTACACACGTGTAAAAAGAAAAAAATTAAATAAACAAAGGAAGAAAAACATGAAACAAAAACTATAGTGTAACACCTTAATCGGCCTCCAAAATGCAAATTAGCATTTTGCCACTCATTACTATCATAGGCTAAATCCCATGTTATATTTTGCTCCGTCAAGTCTCTTTGAACTACTTTCTCCCAAGTAATTTTCGGTCTGCCACCATCCTCTTAATAGCAGACTCCTGTTCTCACCGGAGCATATAAAGGCCTCCATAATATATGACCAACCCATTTCAACCTATGTTCTCATCATTTCCTTGACAAGCGCTATCCCAACTTTACCAACTCTTTTCAACCTATGTTCTCATCATTTCCTTGACAAGCGCTATCCCAACTTTCTTTCAAATATCATTGTTTATGGTCCTCTTCAAGTCTATATATTAATAGCATATCTTTACTACCTTGGTGACATCTTAATAGCTACTGTGTGATAGAATTGGCTGCTAAATAATCCCCCCTACTTTCTTGCATTTCGTCTTTAATTCCTTGCACGGTCAATCTCTCAGTTGACAGTTGATATTTCTCCCAGGTACAATGGCTGGTTAGATGCGGTTCGTAGGATATGGCTGGCTGAAGGTGCTAAGGGAATGTTTAGAGGAAGCATCCCCAGAATTACATGGTATATTCCGGCCTCTGCTCTTACATTCATGACGGTGGAATTTCTACGAGAGAATTTCAGTAAAAGATTAAACAATGATAGTAGTATTCAAGAAGTTGCAAGCTTATCTATAGACAAGAAGGGATCATCCTTCCAAGAGGTGTCTTGAAGAGTAATGCTCAGATCTACCATTACTCTGTCTAGTTCATTGTAGGACATTATAGCATATCAAATATCTAGTTTTTTAGCCAACTCCTTTCGTGGATACTTCACCAACAGGGAAACAAAATACCGAACCTTCTGATACTTGAAGATGAGCTTGTGCATGTAAAATGAGAATAAAATTTTGCGGGATTGGTTTATTATATCCCCAGGAGTGGTCCTTTTATGTCTCCCATATTTCTGTTAGTTAAAATATTGTCAGCTAGAGATTCTTGTGTTTCGCAATTTATGGTTGACTTTGGAAAGGCCGAATATGCGTTAGAGACCCTGCTCAAGCCCATTTTTTCAAGGCGGTTGATATTGACGACACACAAATAATATTGTCCAAACATAAATGTAGTTGAACTAATAAGTGTCGTTAAAATTTTTTAAGTAGTGTTGAAGTAATTACAAAAGTTTCGTTGAACCCTATATGCAAAAAATATTAGTTGCATGAAAAGAGTTTTCTTTTTAGTGATGATATTATAAACTGGCGTAATTTTCTCAAATAAAACAACACAATTTCATTACCACGCCACCCCTACTAAAGTAAACACTTACTATATTATGAGAGAAGCACAAAAGAAAAATATATTCTTATCGCGGCACCCCTACTAAAGTAAACACCTATTATATTATGGGAGAAACACACCTACTATATTATGAACATATCCTTGACGTGAAATAATTGCAAATGAAGCTCTTTTTTTTGGAAACCGAGGGAGTAAGAAGAAAAACAAAGTGCTGATGTAGTAGGCTCAGGCTGAGAAGAGCCTTCATACTGAAATTATTCCAAGAAATAAAATCAACTGGTTTGGATAAGTTCAGATTAACAACACAAATTTCTCTCATTTAAAAGAGAAATGGAGAAATTTCTCTAACAACTACTCTAGTTCTGCAACTCTCCAGGAGCTTCCAACATTCAAGCCATACAAGAGATTATCCAAATATTTCACATAAACTATAAGGGATGAGTTTTTACACCAGGTTAATGAACCAAATGTGATAATTTCTTGCAGTAGTCATAATACTCTGTTTCTGAGGAGGCATGATGGGTACATTAATGTGACAGTAAAATAAACTTTAACTTTTCCTGAAACTATCTATGTTAACCTTTAATGGCTGCATTAGATTACTAAAGTCAAACTACTTATCTTACCCTTTTATATTCAAAGAAAAATCTCGACCAGGATTGTAATTCACCACCTTCGAGCAAAAGAGCTAAAGAGCAGGTTTTTCGATTTTTATGGGAACAGCAAAACCAGGAGGAATGTTGCGGCACATTTGCCCCGAGGAAACAGAAAAACCAGGAGGAATTTCAATGCACATTTCCCTAGAGGAAACACCAAAACCTGGGGGAATGTCATTGCACATTTCCCTAGATGAAACACCAAAACCTGGAGGAATATTATTGCACATTTCCCTAGATAAAACACTAAAACCTGGAGGAATGTCATTGCATATTTCTTTTTTAATAACTAATGAAGGATGCATATTCCCCAAAACTGCAGCATTAGGCAACACAATTGCAGTAGCTTCTGCTCCAGAGAGTCCGTAGCCGCTTTCGACTGATTCTTTTGAAATTACAATATCAAGTGTTCCGACAGTTTTTCCACCTACCATATCGATTTCCATGTCAACCTCCTCAATAACTTCCACTATAGCATTACTGTCTGCATCATGGATATCGATATCCATGTCAACCACCATATTATCTTCCCTTGTATCATTAATGTCAAGTGTGCAGCAAGCAATACCGAGCTTCAAACAACGATATAATCCCCATAGAAAATCATACTTGCTCCACTCTGTTAAAAGTTCACCAACAGAAATCTAGTGTCAGAAGCAAGGAAAAACACACATTGGAAGTTCATGTTACAACACTAAACAGTTTTACATATATTAGTTCTCTACTCTTACCCACCCGGATGCAAACACATAATCAGACCATCAAGAAAAAGGAAAGCCCATAATAAAACTTGCCTTTTCCCTTCTTCAAACTTTTCTTTCCAGATGCCATAGTCTTATACTCTTATTTCATAAATCCTTCCAAAATAAATACACACTATGTATATTGCCAAGTAAGTAAAACACAAGAAACTAATCCAAGTTAATTTGAAGATTTTATTTCGGAACTTGTATTGCCAGAGGAAAGAACTCGCTAGACAATTACTTCAATGCTATGTCACAATACGTGCTTTGGCATTATCACCAGCCTCTGTTTTCCCTCATTAACACTAGCATGAGAATGATGATTTCTCGACTTTCCAGCATTAAACAGAATGACCCAACGTATATTGTTGCCTGACAATGTCAAAATAATTGGCCTAGTTGAACGTAGTAATCACTGCACCAAAGTTGATTAGTGGATTGAATATGTTTTGTTTTTCCTTTTTGTCAAATACTAATTATAAGGAGGAAAGCTCTTTACCAATATAGAAGGAACACATGAAATGACCCGGGTCAAATCTTGAGTTTGGAACAAGGTCAAATCCCAAGTCCGAATTGAATTAAATCCATTCAAACAAGGCTTAAACCACTAGCCTAATAGTATCTTCTTAGGTCATCTTAGCCCACCACAGGCTCACCCAAAAGGTCATGACTAAAGATACTATTGTTAGTAACTTAATTCCTTATATACAGACAAATTTTTCCCATATCTTTCAATGTGGGACTGGGTGTTACAAACTCTTAAATTTCTGACGTCTTGTGGGATAATACCAGTTGACTTCGTGTCCCCATCTCCGGACCTCTCTCCATTGTGGGATATTACCACCAGTCTTCGTATCCCCACCTCCGGCAACTCAATCGGATGACCCGACCCGAGATTTTGAAAATCGGCTCTAATACCATATAAAACGACCCGGGTCAAATCTCGAGTCTGGAACAAATCTTGGGTCAAATCTCAAGTCCGAATCGAATTAAATCCATCTAAACAAAGCTTAAACCACTATCCCAATAGTATCTTTTTGGGTTATCTTAGTCCACCACAGGCTCACCTAAAAGGTCATGACTGAAAGTATTATTGTTAGTAACTTAATTCTTTATATATAGACAAATTTTTCTCATATCTTTTGATGTGGAGAAGACTACAATGTAAAAAGTCTCATCACATTTATAGTAGAAGAGGGTAGCTGCAGCTAAGAGGGACTTGAAAACTCACTACAAGAATCTTCATGCAGGACTTTAGAGGTAAATACAAGTAACTCCACACCATCAATGAAGCTTCTCATCACCAACTCCTCCTCAGATAAATGCTCCATGAGGGAAATGTACTTCTTAGACCTACAATTAGAAGAAACATTGTTCCAAATTAAACCAGCGTTATTTTTTATGAAAACAAAATCTAAAAAAGATTAAAATGCTCTACACCAAAATATATGGTGCAAACACAAACCTCTCGCTGTTGCGGGGAAAAAAGTAGAGTCCTATGTCATCCTTATCTGGACAATCTCCCTGGAATATATCCATCAAGAAATCTTGGCAAGGCAAGAGCTCAAATTCAATAACTTCTGGCATTTTCTTAGAGAACTCATAGACCTTACGACGAACTTTTGCTGGATGGTGAGCCCAGAATCTGTCACTGGTTTCCTCATCTTTAAGTTTGAAGCTTCCCCTGAAAAATGAATATCAAAAAGATTATTAACATTCAATGCTTCAGTAGATATTTTGAGGCTAATGGGTATTCTTTTGTGCAAATCTAGAATAAGTATTTGATTAGTGCAAGGTAACCCTTAGAATGGAGGACATCATATAGGAGAAAGGAAAGTTAACTAATTCATGCAGGAAGTAACATATAGGTCTGGCCACACATAATATATGCCATAAAAATGAAGCAATCAAAAAGGATTAAGGAAAGAACTATGCGGCTGGCGAGTGGCGAATGGACAGGCTACTTACTTCCAGGAAGCATTTGGAGCAGGATCAGTCGGAAGTTTTTCCTCAATTGTAGGCACAACATTCATCGCGGTCCTATTCTTGGCATCAAAATTCTTTGGCTCCACATTTTTGGTAAAATTACCACCTACATAATAGACATCTGCCTTTTAATAATCTTTGATAAGTTCCCTTTTACTAAAGCAATTTGACACTCAATTAATGATTCTGCAAATACTTCAACACAATGGTGCATTTTTAGCTGTCCTAGTTTATAACAAAAACATCAAACATCTGGATATCAGGGCAATTAAAACCTCATATCAACTACTCTAGTAAAACAGAATGTTTGTTTCAAACAGAAGAATATAACAATAATTGGAAAATCCCAGTCCATGGTATGTAACCTTTATTATATCTTGATTGATGTAAAGAAAATACCACATGCATAAGCAGAAGGAAAAATCAGTCGAATAAAGAAACTACAGAAATGTGCTCTTGCCTGACATAACAGGAGGTTGACAATAAATTGACAGCAGAGATGCACATGATGCTTTACCAATTGCCTTCTGCATCTTTGCATCGGTTGTTTCAATATCTACAGCAGGTGTAAGGGCATTTATAGTCTGTCCCCCTTGAGCATGCTCCTTTGCAGGGGACAAAATGAGACTCTTTTCTGAAATACGAATTAGAAGCATAACTGAACGAACCATGAGATAAATATATTTGATATATCTCAATCATGAAGATATACGAATACCACATTCATAAGCAGCACAGTCAAATAAAGAAGCTAACAGAAATATGAGCTTACCTGAAATGATGTGAGGTTGGCAATGTGATGATAGCAGAGACAAACAGGATGTTTCACCCATTTCCTTTTGCACCATTGTGTTGGTAGTTTCGATTTCTTCAGCGGGCTTAGTTTGTCTCTTTTGAGCATGTTCCTTTTTAGTAGGCAAAATGGCATTCTTTTCTGAAAAAAAAATTAGAAGTATAACTAACTCACCCGTGCGATAAAGTTCAACTGACAGTAAAAGTAAACTTAGACAAAAGCAAAACATTGGGAAAGTTTCCAAATCAAGAAGGAACATCTCCTCAGGAAACTTACTATTGAGAATAACTTAAAACATTCATAATTTCAAAATTACCAAAGCATATCAATGCGTTAAGCTTATGAAAACCGATGACCATACAAAGCCCCAATCTTAAAGGGAATCTTAGCTTTTCAGATGTAGGAAACTAAGGTCCAGTTTAGTATGCAGGGAACTGACAACCTCAATATCCGTAATGAGATTACCAGTAATGAGATTCTCAATATATCTCCATTCAAGTGTTTGGGATATTTAAGGAATAGTGTTCAGTAGTCTTAATGTAAGGTAACTGGACCCACATTTATGTTATATAACTAATTACTAAAGGATGGAGAAAAGGACTACAACCAGTAGTTAAGGAATGAGATACTCATTCTATGTGATCTCATTCATCCATTTTTATGATTCCTATCAACAATTATGTGTACAAATTGCCAAATTATATCAAAACAAATATATCCACATTTTCACTCTCAATTCCAGCATGCCAAACTAGGCCTTAAGGAAATTGGGAATTAGATCGAGTGTCAAGGGTGGGGGGGGGGGCATGCAAGAGAAATTCCTACTTGGATTCCAAGACCAAGAATGCAGATAACTGAGAATGATAAAGAGCAGGACCTGTGTAAATGAGCAAGCGTAAAAGGTCTCTCAACCTCTATTGAAAAGGTTGCATAACGAGTGTCGCGGGGGGGGGGGGGGGGGTTTGAACATGCAAGAGAAATTCCTACTTGGATAAGTGAGAACGATAAAGAGCATGTCCTGTGTAAATGAGCAAGTGTAAAAAGTCTCTCAACCTCTATTGAAAAGGTTGCATAATAAAATAATAAAAAAGGGTGTAAGTTTCTAGAAGAGCACCTCTGTCACGGATAGAAAAACTGGTCACTATAAGAGATGCATCTCTTAACCAAACATCCTACTAAAATAAAATATGGACCCATCTGCAGCTCTATAATGAATAAGAGAGAAAAAGAAAGGACAGCCTGGGGAGAGAAAATTTCTGGACTAGAATTAGAAACAGAAGAAGGGCAAGGACTGACTAACATCTGACTTATTTCATTCTAGAAAAGTAAGTTTGATATCTTCTACATTCTTAGGTCTGAAACTGAATGTGATATCCAAAGAAGAATAAAATGGGTAGGCCGAGATAGGTGTGGTGGGATTTGAGTATTCACATATTTGACAAGGGGGACCAAGGGATGGTTATGGTTTTATTAATACATGTATGGATATGGAGAGGGGACACAGAGATATTCTTACATTTGGGAACAAGGACGGAGGAGCCACCTTTTCTCACTCTTGTTTCCATGTCAATACTCACCAATCAATGAAGTACATTACTTACTACATGTAATACAGACTTTGAGGTAGTTTCAATGCTGAAAGTAAAGGTACTATATAACCAACTCTTAGCAATGTACATTATTACATCTAATATAGACTGAGATAAATCAAATGGTTATTTATAGCAAGTGCCAGTGAGGTAAAAGCTCAGACAAGCCTCCAGAATAAGTAATAAATTTTAGAACATGTTATTGATGTGCTATGATATTTTTTATTTTATAAAAAATTCAGATTTAGCACCTCTTTGCTTAAGAAAAACTTCAATTAGGACACATCTGCATACACCAGCTATACCATTTTTCTCCCTAAAAATTGTTCAAGTGTTTGAAATCATATGCAACAAACTGAAGCGATTAAACACTTTTATTAAGAAATCAGAAAGAGATTAACAAACCATTGAGTTTCTGAACCATTGGATTGCTCTGGGTATTGCTAGGTCTAGGAGGGTTTAAATGTCCGGAAGATCTGAAAGGACCAGAGCTAGGACTTCCTTTGACCTTACATGAGGAGTTTGCTGGAGTAATACTTTTAGGCTTCATTTGAACCATCCCCATTGTAGATGTTATGGATTTTGATGGACTGCTTGAGAGCCGACAAATTCTTGAGTTCAACTCGCCTTTATTATTTCCTGAAGGCATCTTGATCACTTCTTGAGTCCAAAGGTATTTCGTTTTCCCTGTTCCAACTTCCTTTTCGCGCCAATTACCCCGCGCACCGCTAGAAAGCTTGGTATAACCTGCTGATACTTTAGAAACATGGTGCACCATATTAGAGAAATTTGATACAACAGTCCTGGGCAAATCTTTCTTCACACTAGAGTTTGATGAAACAACGCTTGTGCCTTCACATTCCCCACAAAGCCAATTAAGCGGGAAATCCTCACGATACCTCGTCATACAATAGCTGAAAGCCAGGAAAAATGGAAACACAATTGAATAGAAAAAAAAGAAAACAAAAGTAAACAAAGAAAGAAAAAAAGTAAGACCTCATTTACGGATGGAGTAAGTACTAATTTATTTTGCACGGCTACTTAAAAAAATTTCATTTAACATCAATATTTTTTCTTAATAATATTTTTTGTTTGTAAAAGAATATTAGTCATTAGTTAGCCCCCAGTAAAAGAAAATCCCGACTACACACTGGCAATGAGGCACTTGAACCAGTCATTACATGAGTATCTTGCAATATATGCATACTACGATGAACTGCATACATCAAATCAATCATACTTTGAGTTTTCATTGCATTTTCTATTGCACAAGGAAAACACAACAATTATGGTTAGATAGCAGGTTGTATAAAACAAGCTCCTTGATAGAACCTGTTCTATCATATTGAAACAACGATAATTTAGAAGAAGAAAAGAGAGAAAGTGGGGTCAATTCGAGGTATCCCGTAACCCTGGCTTTCAAATCGAGTTAATCCTAGAAAACCCAATCTCCAAGGTCTAACCAAAGTTATTTCTTGTTGGCACCTTACCTTTACAATCAGGCTCACTTAATACAGCACAATTGGGACCATCTAATTCAGCCTGAAAAGAAGTCCGCCCAACAAAAAAAGTGGAATTAATATAAAATAGTAGTCCCATCAACCCGGTCCACAAGATTGAAGTTCTTGTTTTTCCTTTCACATAAGTGGCCAACCCACTTCATTGTATTTGTAAAACTCCAAAAAAAATGATTTATCTTCTTAGCAGCTTCTATAACTTGAAGTTTGATTCTAATGCATGACCACTAAAGGAAGCAAATCAGATGGGGCCATGTTGAAAACTGAAATCCTCATTAGAGGATGCGTATTTTCGAAAAGATGAATTGAAAATTGGATCATAAGCTGCATAATTGTTTATAGCTTTTCTACTCAGTGTCTTCATGTAAACCCACATCCTTAAGCACACCAGTTAACATAAGGGCTAACTGCATTGTACCTTGATTGTTTATAAGAGATAATAAAGTAGAAATCACGGGTGCTGTTGTTCAAAAGAACCCAACAGATTAGATGAACTTGATAGTTGACAATTTGCTTGAGAAATTTTTGAATTCATTTTTTTATTTGCAACACTAAGACACTATTAGTTACTTGATCTTATAATCGAATATATCGATGAGTCTTACTTCAAAACTGGTCACTAACGCCTCCTCTGAACACCCCCCCCCCCCAATGTATTTTCATGAAAGGCTCTATGATACTAATTTGATAGAATCCTGTGATATCATACTAAAACAATGCAGAAATTAGATTAAGAAAATACTGAAAATGTGGTTACAATGAGAAAACCCTAGCCTCTAAATTGGGTTAAGTCTAAAAAAAGGCTATTCCGAATGCTAATCACAATACATACCTTTGATATCTTACTTTCACAATCAGAATCATTAACATAGATTCAAAATCAATTCAAATCCCCATAAATTTACCCCTAATTCATCCCCCAACAATATCCCTAAAATTCTCCCCAAATACAATCCCTTAAATTCAGACCCACAGAAAACCTACAAACTATTCCTATTGCCAACTAAAGGATCTACTTAATAGTATCAGATATGAAATCTACTTAAAACAAACTTCGCGAAACAAAGTTTTCTCTCACAGCATTAGTTTATCAAACTGAGAGGCCACGGTGTTAAAAAAGTCAAACCACCTGAACCTTCCTAAGTCTCATACTTCACAAAAAATATTTTTTATATCACTTGGAACAAAGTGCATATCTTTTTCTTTGATATGAAGTTTTTAGAAGAAACAAATGATGAAAGCAATTCAAAACTAAAAAAAACAAAGCCAAGGGAATGCACAACTTTCCTGTGAGGTAAAATAGTTCACCAAAAGATTCCACAGGCTGAAACATGCACATACACGAATCTACACACAAGCAGACACGTGTAACAGAAAAATAGAAAGAGAGAGAGAAAGATCATACACATGTTCACGAGCAATTTGGCACTGCGAGCAAGTGGCTATTACATCTACAACGCCAATATCACCACATATGTCACATGGTTCATCCTGCAAGTTGGACAACTATTATGATCAAAGAATCCTAGGTGAACTTGCATCCATTATTGCAGTTTGCTGAACTGAAGATAAATGCAGTTCAATTTAGTATTTACTGCTGTCATCAAACGGAAATTTGTTCACTAAATTAGTCTGACTGTAAACAGCTCTATTTTTGCATGTGCATACAAATAGGTGGCACGAGTAAGCTATAAGTAATGCAACTATGAATCTCATGGAGAGTTCAATCGTGGCTCAGGGTGCATACAAATAGGTGGCACGAGTACGCAACTGAATAAGTTTTTTCATTCCAAACAGACTAAATAAATAATTATTTATCATTTTTGGAATTGAGCTTTTCCAACAAGAAGATTCTAGACACCTACTCAGAGAAATATTAAACAAATTAAAGTTGTTTACTGAAAAAATTGACTAAATCCCTCAACTGTTCACCATTAAAATCAATTATACAAGATGAAGGATCACAAAGACAAATAAACACATCCACACAGCATCTCTCTAAACAAGAAAATAATTATGTTTCCAGCGTCACACTAAGAAACCACTCATCAACTCTTGAAACTTCAATCTCTTGAGTTTCAACATCTTACAAGTTTTAAGTTTTCAACATCTTTCTTCCTGAACATATCACGGATACTTTGAACAGCACCAACCTACAATCTTATGATACCGGTTGTTGCTTCATTGAATTTGTTATTCGAAAAAAACATTTACAGTTAAATGAATCATTTATACATAAAAGGGATCCTCTGTTTCCTCAAGTTTTGTTAAATCATCATAACCTCTATTGAGCAGTGTGTAATATAATGGACTTATCAGCATTTAAGGAAATGAAGAGTAGTTTCTAGCTATCAACCAAAGAACAGAATCCAATTTGAAACCTTTTAGAGTTTTAGTTTCTATAAAATTATATAAGAAAGCAGACTAAGCCAACAAATTAATAGATTACCAAACTAACTACTCAAATTACAATCTGTAAATTCTGTATGCAAATTTCTCTTCATTTTCCACCAATAATGATCTCTGAGAATAAAAAAAGGTGACAGAGAAACACTAAATAAACAAATAACAGACCCTAGTATGCAGACTTATTTACTTTAATACCATTAAAAAGAAGAAAAATAACCTCCCAACTAAACACTAGAACTCCATAAGACTACAGTCCCAACCCCCAACTCATCTGTATCTAATGTGCACATAGTCACACACCCAATAAATAAATAAAGAAAAACATTTTTAAAAAAGGTAAAAAAGTAAAGAAAAAAAAAGTACATAGAATATAATAATAAATAAATGTTTAGAGGGGAAAAATGCAAGATAAAGTAATTAAACAAGCCCTAATTTATCAAAACCCATTTGACATATAGAGATATATAGTATATATACACCACCCAAGTCAACCTAGTTTGCTACAAACTAATTAATCAAAGCTGCACTTCACATAAAGAAATATATCAGCATATCACCCAAACTAATTGATCAAGGCCCCCACTTTCCCATAAAGAAATAAATTATTTCATCACTCAATTCATCTTAGCTTACTCCAAACTACTCGGTTAAACAAATAAAGTAGCAATGAGCAGGTTAAAAGTTGAAAAAAAGCTAAGATTATATAAGCTTTTAAGCTAAAAATCAATGGAATTAATGATTTTAAAATAGTTTTACCATGTGGGTCTCCACTAAATCTGGCATTTTTCTTTGATTTCTTGAAGGAAGAGCTGTGCTGGCCAAATTGAAGAAGGTTCCCTCGTGTAAGCGTCAAACTGTAGGAGAGAGAAAGAGAGATTGGGCGGGTCGTAGGAGAGAGAGAGGGCTGAAGGACGCCGAAAAAGGGACAAGACGAGAGAAAGACGAGGACCTACCACTACTGATGACTGATGCCTCACTCTCTTTTTTTTCGTTTTTGTTATGGCGGCGTATTTGATTTGAGTAAAATTAATGTTATCGAATCAATAAAAATTATTTAAAATTTAAATTTCATTTAAATAATTATAAAAATATCGTTAAATATTTTATTTAATCTGATGAGACAGATAATAAAATTTTTGTGTTATTGTTACTAAATGTTAAGTGTATACTTGAAATTAGTTATAACTATTGACCGAATGGTTAGCAAATTATATTTAGAGAATTACTGTTTTTCTTATGAAAAATTTGATACTTTTGATGAATGTTTGTCTTATTTATTATTGAAAAATAATATACATGTTAATAAATATATAATAAAATTAAATTACAACCAACGTGTAAGTGTATACGATTAAATAGAATAAATTAGGGTGAGACTGTAATACCCGGTTTAAAAAAAAGATAATAATAATAATAATAATAATAATAATAATAATATAATTAGATAATAGAAGTGTAACTGATAATTATTTATACATATCTAAAACCTATAAGGATTAAGATAAGTCATTTAAGTTATAACAATCTTTTAATTTTAAAAGGACTTTTCTACTTGGTAACCTATTCTGCAAAGGAATTAATTATATTTAAACAACTAGAGAGAGAGAAGAACGTAAAAATTATTTGGCTTTGGAGTACTGCAGAACAGAGAAAAAGAAGAGAAGAAAACTCAAAAAGGTAAGCATAAACCCTTCTTTTTCAATTATAAGTGGATTCATATGTATGATTAAATATTTTGCAAGCAATGATAATAATAATAAATTTATGAAAACGAAGATTGGTATACATAATTTATGTGATAAAAGGAATTAGTATGTCGGTTTTCTTATTTTTAAACAATATATGTATGTATGGTATATTTTAGAACATGTTTATAATTTTTTTTAAAAAAAGAAAAAAAAAGAAGCATAAACATACTATTAGATATGTGTTTTCTGTATAAATAATATAGATTTCAAACTATATATATATATATATACATGATTTGGTGTATTTAAGTTATGTATATAATATATACACGTGTATGTTCGTTACGGTTTGTATATATTATATATATGAGTGCATGTGTAGTATGCATCAGTGTGGTGTGAGTTTAATTGTATAATTAGTGTGGGGTTTTGTACCTTAATAATGGACTAATTATTTGAGTCAGGAAACACATGTAAGTATGTATATCATCTAAGTCAATAGGCATAATTACTTTTATATCATATGTGAATTGCTAGTAGCTTATTAGTAGTATTTATATATTAAAAAGAAATCATGAACTTTAAACTAGTAACAGATTTATTATTTAGCTATTATTATTATTATTATTTTGATCTTAAAGTTTATATTTCTAACACCAAAACTTATAAATTTCATAAATTCTTAAAAGATCTATAATAGTGCTTATTTACAAATTGAACTAAATTAAGGTTAATGCATAAAAGATTTGAGTTAAGAGTACGAGTAAGTTATAGTATTGTATCCTATTAATTTTATTTGTCCTAATTTATATTTAGGATTTGTTCGCTTTTAATTTCGTATTTCGCAATATCGAGGTAAGTGGCTTTCCGAACTATTTAGTGTTTTTAAATTATCGGTTATTTTTATGTATGCCTTAGTAATTACTCAGATGCCTAAATGTATGGTTTCAAAATTCGTTATGTTTTATTTAAGGCTTCCATTTAAATTAAATGTTATGTTCTTTTATTTCAAAATTCGGATCAAGTATTTATTTTTGAACTGTGAAATGAGATTATATGATTTTGAACTGTGGAAAAGTATTGTTTAGAATATCGATAATATTGAGAATTTTTTTTTGAAATCCTTAGTCCGACTATGTATAGAACCCGTTATTGTTTACGTTTAGTTCCGGAGCTAATATAGGACCTACTAAGGCGCATACCTTTTAGATGCCCTTCGGGGAGCGTGCATTTTTATAGATACCTTAGTAGGGTGCGTGAACATTGACACTATCGAACTTTTGGGCCGTGTTACAGGGCTATTGTAACCTTAGTCGCTAGGGCTGTGGATTAAAAGATATATTGTATACATTGAAATCATTTTTGAATTGTTTTAGTTTTGGAAGCATATATACTATTGTTATTGAACAAAAAGATATTTCGAAAAAGTATTTTTGTAAATTGTACTTGATTCGGCTAGATAGGGAGGATTGCTACTTGCTGAGCTTTATCGCTCAGGTTCCATTGTTGAGAGTTGAACACTTATTTGATGCGCTTTGGATAGTTGAAGATTTGTTTAGGATGTTATTTCCTTTAATGTTGAATTTTGATAAAAACTCTTATTTACGTATTTAATATTTGGGGATTTTTCATTTGAAAGTGGATTTGAAAGATGTTTATTGTTAGATTTAATTTAAGATTATTGTTGAATTATTTTGTTTCGGCTGCGCGCAATTGGTTTTGTTGCCTTGCGGGCCTTTGGGCTTGCGGCGTGTAGCACTTTGGGCCTATAGCGGGTTCGGGGTGTTACAGAGACACTTCTTAATTAATTTTTACATATCTCATGTATGTATATATGTCGCAATTATAATTTGATTGAAAATTTGCGTCATATATAACAAGACACTTTACTATTTATGTAAGGGAGTTTTGTGAAACTATCAAATCCTTTTGTAAAAATATCAATTTTTATATAAAAAATAATATATATTGTAAATGTTTATGACTATTTTTTGATAATCTTTTTGGAGAGATGTGTAATAACTGGGGCCCTCCTATAAATCATTCCATTCTCATGTATTGATAAGTTTCGCAATTATAATTCGACCTAAATTTATTACGATACATAACAAAATTCTTTTATATTTAACTTTTTTATTACCATAGTGTTATTCGGATGGATTGTAAGGGATAATGTCAATTAGAAAAATTATTTGTTTGTTTAGATACAAATTAAATTATTCAGACTAAAATGTTGCAAAGTAACAAACACAATTTAATTATATCCCAATTTAATATTCTATTTCATAATTATAATTGTACAACATATTATTATTGTTGTACTTTTTTATGATACTAACTAAATTTTTTCACTTTGTAAAAAATATACATGCATTTAGTTTCGTTCATAATTTTATATTATATGATAATTTTAGTCATTTGATTCCATTTATTTATTTCCTTTCTTGCTTTATGGGCACTGAAGTTCAAAACTTTTGAAGCCCTACAAATTTCAAAGCTTATAAAATTATTTTGAATAATGTCAGAAACTATTTTAAAACTTAAAATGAATAATTAATATTTTGAAACCATAAAACTAAAACTATCTCATGGAACTAAATGAACACTAAACAAAACAATAAAAAAATGGAAATAGGTTAACAAGACATGATTAGTCTATAGAACATTTTGGACATGCATAATATTATTGAGCTACATAAATATTTTTGTTAATTCATGGAACACAAAATAGGATTTTTTTATTATTATTATTATTATTATTATTATTATTATTATTATTATTATTATTATTATTATCACCTTTTAGAATCTATACTATTACAATTTATTTATTTTATGTATACACGTCAATTATAAGGGTATAGGAAAACCTGAAAAAGAGACCAGAAGAACTAAAAAAAACTTACATATTCATTGTATATAGATCTTTATTTTTACAGAAAAATTACGTAAAACTTAAATTCATTGTGTAGAGTTTTATTTTGACTTTGTTTACAAATAAACTCGAATCTATGATTTTATATCAAAAAAAGAAAAGAAAAAAGAAAAGATCTGACTGCTATCTTAATGATCAAGTTCTACTAAAAAAAAAGAAAAATGAACAAATATTTCCTAGTTGAGAGTTGCTCTCTCTCTCTCTCCATTGGCATTTCTTGATCATTTCTTCATTTCTTCATTTCTCCATTTTCGATTGGCAACATGCATGTTGTAAAAATTCTTGGTGGCCATATCTTCAAGAGAGAACATATATATATATATATATATATATATATATATATATATATATATATATATATATATATATATATAGAAGTTAGTATATGCATATGCATAATAATTAATTAAATAGAGAGCTTAATTTCAAATTAACTGGTTGCGCTAAATAGTAATAGTACTCACATATTGTTGGCACGTTCTTATTAACTGCAACAAGTTCTAACACGTCCAAATCAGGTAGGTCGACATCAGCAAGGATAATATCAACTTTGTCCCCTGGCTACAAAATCAATCAAATAACAAAGAATTAAACCACAAGTCATAATATATTATCGATCGAAGGACATGTGTGTGGTGTGTGTGTGTGTGTATATATATATATATATATATATATATATATATATATATATATATATATATATATATATATATATATATATAACACTATTTTTTATGAATAAAGTAGTAAAATAAATATATACCCGAACTAATAGTATGTCAATGAAATGTCATGAACAACGATCAAATCTCAAATCTGCATGCGAAAATTATATGTGCATCAAAATTAATATTAACAATCCACCATAATTCTGCAAAAATGAATTAATTATTTAGCCTACAAAAGGCTTTTAATAATAATAAAAAAAATTAACTAAAAAACATACACATAACTTTTGTGTATGAAACAATATAATTTTGGTAAACACAAATTTATGAATTGAAAGAAAAATTAACACATCATCATACAAATTAAATCATGTAAGTCTAAAATTGTATAATACTTACTAGATCTACTGAAATCAAAGAAGAAATTCATTGATAATTCTTCTTCCTTCCTTGATCTATTTAATATGATACATATATATATATATATGCTCTTAGGCATCTTATATAAGATTATTAGATATTCCAAATAATTTGTAAATTTACTACAAATAATTAAAAAAGATGTATGGTACTATAAAATTAATGTGGTCATCAATATTTCTATGGATATGATGATAATGTACAAAAAATATTTGTGGTGTAGTATATCAAGATGAAGGGTTTTTGGTGAACTAAGAAAGTAGGAGGCAGAGAAATGTTCATGAAAAATAAAATCCCTAAATCTTCAATTTATAGTGTACAAGATAAATAATCCAAGGGTGTAGAACAAAACCCTAGATCTTTTGGTGTAAAAATACAGATAATCAGAAGATCAACGGCTAGGCCATAGGTTTCCAATTTAATTAAATGAGAACAAAAATCTTAATACAACATATGGTCACAAGCATAAAACCAAGAATGAAATTTGGGTTGCAAATATCATATTCATGAAGTTAATTTTAATACATTTAATTATCAGATTTTGATGATTGAGAATGGAGTTGATATTAACACAGCAAAAAAAATTTAGGACAAGTTAATTGGTATCTTTTTACATAAATATGCCCTCATTATTAAAGGTTATCAGAGCTATTAGTGTCGCTTGAAGTGTTAAGTATCACTAGAACAATTATAAAAATATCGTTAAATACAAATTTGTTCTTCTAATATCATTTTTGTTGTAACAATATCAATCGTCTTAATAAAAACGTATGAACACTACACACTAGATATTAATGGCATATTTTTCCAAAATAATATTAATTGTCATGTCCTCAAAAATCTTATCCTGTTAATATAAATATGCGCGTGCGCACGCACGCACATACAGATATGCATGTGCAAAATTAATTGTTATGCTTTCATTTGGCTTATATATATATATATATATATATATATATATTTCACTAAAGTAAATCGAGGTTATAGTATACAAGATAAATAATTGAAGGGTTTAGAACAAAACCCTAGATCTCTTGGTGTAAAAATACAGATATTCAGAAGATCAACGGCTAGGCCATAGGTTTCCAATTTAATTAGTGAGAACAAAAATCTTAATACAACATATGGTCACAAGCATAAAACCAAGAATGAAAATTGGGTTGCAAATATCAGATTCATGAAGTTAAAAGAATACATTTAATTATAAGATTTTGATAATTGAGAATAATGGAGTTGATATTAACACAACAAAAAATCTTACGGACAAGTTAATTGGTATCTTTTTACATAAATATGCCCTCATTATATATTAAAGGTTGTTGATTTTAAAAATGATGTTATCAGAGCTATAAGTGTCGCTTAAAATGTTAAGTGTCAATAGAACAATTATAAAAATATCGCTAAATACAAATTTGATCTTGCAGTATCATTTTTGTTGTGACAATATCAATCGTCATAATAAAAACGTATGACCACTACACAATAGATATTAATGGCATATTTCTCCAAATAATATTAATTGTCATGTCCTCAAAAATCTTATCTTGTTAATATAAACGCGTGTGCACATACAGATATGCATGTGCAAAATTAATTGCTATGCTTTCATTTGGCTAATTTCTTTCATTCATATATATATATATATATATATATATATATTCACAAAAGTAAATCGAGTTTATAGTATACAAGATAAATAATCCAAGGGTTTAGAACAAAACCCTAGATCCTTTGGAGGAAATATACAGATGATCTAAAGATCATTGGCTAGGCCATAGGTTTCCAATTTCATTAATGAGAATAAATCTTGATACAACATGTGACCACAAGCACAAAACCAAGAATGAAAATTGCGTTACAAGTATCGGATGCATGAAGTTAAAAAATTACATTCAATTATTTGATTTCGATAATTGAGAATGGAGTTCGAAATTAACACAGCAAAAATTATTTAGGATAAATTAATTGCATCTTTTTACATAAATTTATCCTAATTATTTACAATGTATGAACCACCACACACTAGATATATTAATGGCGAATTTGTTCAAACAAAATTAATTGTCATGACTCCAACATTTTTGACCTGTTTTGGGTGGTACAAAAATACGTGAGCACATCCAGGCGTGCACTATATATATATATATATATATATATATATATATATATATATATATATATATAAAGTAATACATTCCTAAAAATATAAAGACTACATATATTTATGCATTGCAAATTAATGAAATAAAGTAGAAATGAGTCCAATGTAATACTTGAAGTTATTATTTTCAATGTTGTTGAAGGCCTTGATTCACACGGAACTTTCACATGCATATTTGGGATCAGGATCGTGTTCGTGGTATTTTGTTACAATATATATCTATTTTGCTTCCTTTTCATAT
Source organism: Aralia elata (assembly GCA_034770075.1). NCBI lineage: Eukaryota > Viridiplantae > Streptophyta > Magnoliopsida > Apiales > Araliaceae > Aralia > Aralia elata. Next base: position 1,840,342 of record CM068380.1, on the reverse strand, counting down.
ATCAATTATATACTTTATATGAAATGATTTATATATGTAAAATTCTAAGTAATAATATAAAATAAATTAATATGAGACTGAAAATATATTTGGGACGGCATGAATCTTAGCGCATATATCATATCAGTAGCAACTTAATATTACTTGATGAAAGGTACTTATTTTAAACTTTATAATTAACCTAATATCTATTGTAAATTCAATACTATCATCATTTTAATCACAATCTGTTGAATTTTATCCCATAAGCCGATCATATATCATGGAATGAACCATTTTATTTTTGGAACTAGCCCATTTCTTGTACGTGTTATCAATCTAGTATAAGTGCCCCATGCAAAATACAAGATTAAGAGTTGGTGAAATAATTTTTTCTTAAAAAAAAAAGAGAAAACAAAGTGAAAAAATGAATGAAAAAGAAGGTTCACCATTTCACATGAATAATATGCATGTTTAGTTTGGAATTTTTCGAAATTTTCAAACTTTTAGAGTTCTGAGATTTTTGGAGTTTTTGAGACTTTTATAGTTCAAACGTATTCGAATCTTATTTGTCTATATACAACTTATTTTAAATATACTAATTTTTAATTAATAAACTCAACTTATATACCCCAAACTCATCACGTCACAACGTTTTAGCTCCAAATTCACCCAATTATTTTTAGTATGGTGAGTTTGAGGCTTATAAGCATCCAAACACACATTTTCAACGTATCAAAATAAACAAGCTAACATTTTCCAACTCACAACTAAGATAAATTTTTCTTTCAAAATTACATTTTTTTTGGTCCTTTTTACTTCTCCTTTTTTGATAATTGACATAAGCTACTCTTTTTTTGATCAACATAAGCTAGCTACTCTGATTTAACATCACTATACATAAAAGTGACTTTTCAACAACACATATCAAATCATCTAACATCATATAGATTCATATAGTCATAATAGTACAAAGACTATAAAGGCAGAAAAATGAATACAAAAGACAGGGAAATTATTTACATGTAGACAATTTCATAATGAAATTTATGAAATTGTATTGCAAGTTGCGACTGCCGTAAAATTGTAAGAGATGAGATAGAATAAATTAGTATAGAACCCTTCTTAATTCCCTCGTACCTCATGTATTCACATTTGTCGATATTTTACTATTAACATAAATTTATCGTCGCATGTAGCAAGACCCAAAGAGAAATGGAAGAATTTAGACCATTAACAAAATTAATACTACCATTTGAAGTGCTAGTTAATAAAATTACATTCTTAACAGGCTCCACTGGCAACAATAGCAGGACCAAACAAAAATGAATCTAAAGGCCATCTTCTTTCCCAAAAGGGATAAACAAGAAGAAAAAAACAAAGAACAATACTAAGGTTCTCTTTAGAAACACATTAATAGTAGTAATAGTAGTTGAAATCACAAGCATACCCTACTTTTGCACATTCATAATCCAGTACCCCATGGGCTATTCAGCCTCTCTAAGCCCAGAAAAACACGAGCCCTGAAAACGCAAGGATTGCTGATAAAGAGGAAATGCCAGTAGTCCGCTTAAGCATAAGCCCAGCGTGACTCTCATCATTGTTGATGCCGACTCCTGACGGGCCTAGGCCCGAAACACCACCTCCCAAGACACCATTGGAAGGAGTGGTCATGTAAGGTGAACCTCCCATCGGCGTCGTGGTGGTGGTGGTTGGCGTTGTGGTTGGCGTGGTGGTTGGCATTGTGGTTGGTGTGGTGGTTGGTGTTGTGGTTGGATCTGGTGTTTTGGTGTAGGGTGGTGTTGTGACCGGGGTAGCGCTGGTGACAGCATAGCCATAGCAAAGAAGAAGTAACCAAAATATAATTAGTACACAAGTAATATATGTCCTATCACTTTAATCAAACTAGAAATGTGTTTTAATTCAGAAAATTAAATGGCAAAATTAACATCCTTGTCACCAGACAAAAACGCAGTAATTAGTATAATACAAAACCTTTTAATTAGTCAAAAAATCAGGATCTACTTATAAACGAGAGCAAGCAAAAGAACAACCACATTTTACTAGGTTCTTTCTCCAACTAGTCTGTTTTTGTGTGTTATAAATTAAGGGCTTACCTACCTAATCACCGTTTATCTTAATTTTCGGATTAGACAAAAGAAACAAGCCGATCGTGTAAATTTTTACAAAAAAATCACAAGTTTTCACCCTCATCAAGGCTCAAATCCACACTATCATATTACTAGAGACATTTTCGAACCAATGAGTAATTAAGGATAGTTTTCAATGCACTAGTTGTCCAGAACATTAGTTTATCTCCCATAAAACAGACTCCATACATGTAAAGTATAGTTGTCTGAGAGAACAATCAACAATGCTAGACATCAAATGCACTAAAAAGAATATAAACCCCAATATAGTTATCTTAATTATTGCACTTGTACAATTTGTTCTTGTGTATTCTGTTATGTATGCCAAGAACTAAACCGATAAGGATTTGTATATAAGAAACTATGCCATGTAACCATAAAAAATTCTACAAGTATAATTATGATTTTAGCACTAACAATATGCCCAAATGGGGTTTACTTATGTGGGAATATACCATGCGACAATCACAAGAAATATGCCCAAATGGGGATTACTTATGTGGGATATACTATTAAAATGAAGTAATCTTTTCCCACATCTCTCTCTCCCACACAAGGCAATGACTTCTAAGAACATAAAAAGATTATAAAAATGGCATATCTCTAATAACTTCTGTATTTTTAGAAGTTAAAAATTAAATGAAGGAAATTAATATTTCAATATGAAAATTTGATATTTTTGCATACGAGTTGGACACATTTATTTTTAGGGAATTGATACTTAGATATTTCCACAAGCTCCTGTTCACATACGTGTAGGGTCCATTTACTATTCACGTGAGAAAGAACCTGTGAAATATTTACTTGTGAAAATATCAATTTCCTTATTTTTAAAGCATAAAATGTTTTATGTGTGCAAATATCAAATTATCATGCAAAAAATATCAATATCATATCAAAATAGTCATTTATGCATGTGTTTGTCGCTAACTTCACATGTAAACACACATTTTTTTATAAAAAAAAAAAAATCTTTAAAAAAAAAACATGTTAAAATATCATGTCCCTCAAATGAAACTGCATAAATATTTCAGCAAGAGTGACAATTACTAGGTACTGTTTGGGAGGAACCCTAAATAACTCAATAATTATTGCCCCTGCACAACAATCTAGACAACTGAAACTCAAACCTGGATTCAAATCTCAAGATATAGAGATCCATCCAACGGCCATAAATCAGCCTTCACCACCAACCACATCAATATTTGTGCCACTTGTAGACAAGAAAATGCAATAGACCACAGTGGAGTACAACTTTTGGCCACTAGTGAGGGCATCAATGTGAAGGAAAAAAAAGCGTTACATTTTTTAAAATTATGATCCTAATTACACTATTTTTTTACTCCTTAATTATGACCCTAGTTACTATTACTACCATCTTCAAAAGAATGATAAAAAAATAATTTTTACACAAATTAAAATAGTCAAAAAAACAAGAAAGAGTACAAATTTTTTTCCCGATCTATCCTTAGATATTAGGTTTGGAAAGAAAGAAAATTAATGTGAATCACTCACTTGTGATGTATAGTCAAAATAAATAAATTTATGCAAAAATTTATATAATTGATTTATTGAATTAACTCATCCTTTAGAAAATAATTTTTTGAAGATGAAAAAAGTAATTACTACTACTCATAATTTACCTCGAGGTAAAATAGGCTTTGGATGCCATCATATAAATAAATAATAATAACATTATCTTTAAAAAAAAGGTGGAAAGGTAGTATTAGTACAAATATACCAGCAATAAATGAGCAATCAGCCAGAGAGACATCATCATGCAATTACAATAATAGTCAAAAATGACAAAAAAAAAAGAGTTCCCCATCCCCCAATGCCATTGCATAAATTATTAGTTCAAATGAAAGGCACCCTTTTTTCTCAATACATTTTCACATTATACTTCTGTCCCAAATTAATTATCCTTTTTTCCATTTCAAGATGTTTCAAACTAGCTACTTTTTCAAACTAGTTACTGATTTTTTAAAAGAAAAAATTTGTTCCAATTTATTTATTGTTTACAACTTTTTAGGAGAATAAATTATTTACTTTTCAATATCACCCCTAACTTCTCTTATTGTCCCAAAAAATTTTCTCCCTTGTATTAATAGTTTTCAACTTCCCATAAAGGGGTAGTGATGGAATTTCAAACAAATTTTAATTATTAAATGACTTTCTTAATTCATGTGTATGAATCTAAAACGACACTTAATATGGAACCGAGGGAGCACAATCTAAGATGCATATGATACAACCTTGTAATGCACAATTTTGCCAATAATATCATTACCCATTTTTACAAAAATATTCTCATTACTTTTTAAAAGAGTTTGAAAGTGAGAAGGGGCCACCTGACTAAGGGAGTACCTGAAGAGATCTAATTGAAGGATTTGACGCGACCATTGAAAAAAGTTTTTAACAGTAGTACAAAACTAAAGTCCAATAAAATAATTGAAATAGCACCAAGAAAAGAACAAATGTATAATAATTTAGAAGGCACGGGAGGTAAGAGATAAGTACGATCTAGCATGGACTGTCCCCGATAACAATACTAATTTGAATTTTTTTTTAAACATTCTTTTACATTCAAAATAATAACAAGTGTATTTTAAAATATTTAATTAAATAAAATAACGTCATTTTGTGCGATAGTTCGTACAATTATAACTAATGTCTCTTACATTCATTTTTATCAATAATTTAATGGCAAAAATAAGACCAAAATATATGTATTAACAGGGCATAACAAAAAAAAAAAAGGTACATTTTCTTTTAAAGAACATGAGAGATACCCCACCCCCCATCCCATCCCCTGATCCCCATTAAAGTAGCACTTTGAAAGAAGAAAAGGCCATTAGACAAAAGAATCTCAATTTCAGCTTTAGACCTGAGATCATGGGCTTAATTGTATTCTAAATTGAATACTGGTACTTGTGTTTAAAAATAATACAGGAATTCTCTCTATTTTATTCTCTGTTCTTTGGGTTAACTCAAAAGTACCTTAATATAGTAATCTAATTTTTTTATTAAAAAAAAAATTTGAATTGATTTCTTTAATAATCATTCTGCCATGTTGTCCCATATTTCTGTCACAAATAATCTTTCTAACTGACAATTAATATATTTGTTACTTTGGCAAAATCTCATACTCATTCCATATATAGAAAACAAAATAAACAAGGACCACATAGAAAAAAAAAATTAAAGAAAAAAAATACCTGGCACTAGAAGGGTAAACACAGCCAGAAATACCTGTAACAAAAAAAAAATAAAGAAATTAAATTACCCATGCATATAAATAAATATTACTCTCTCCATTCAAAAAAAATAAAAAAGTCTTGATTTTGATTAATGCAACGGCTAGTATTACAAACTGCTTAAAAAATACAAAATGACTATATCAAAATTTTAAATAAATTCACATCAAAATTTAAATTTAAGAATTTTGTAAATTAACAAAAGTCAAACAGCAGTTGGAAAAGAATGTGGTAATGGGCTTACTAGGGTCAGAAGTGGTAACAGCAGCAGCACCAGCAAAATCACAGGAGCCAGAGGCTTGGCCTTTTCTCTGGAAAAAACTATTGACAGCAAAGTTGCAGTGAGCCAAGACAGTGTTTGGGTTGAAACAACTACCCTTATCATGGATGAGGGTGCAGTCTGCCCCTGCTCCACATGCATAGTCCAGTGTCTTTTGTAGCACTGATTGACTCAACCCTTGCTTGCATATACACCATGATGTACCACCTTTTTTTTTTGGCAGGGAGAAAAAAAAACAAAAAACAACTAAGTTGATTAGATCAGTCCATTAATATAAGAGATTTTAGGTTTTTTTTTTTTGGATCTTTAATAATGACTAAAATGCACAGTTTATCGATTTGTCAAGATATGGTACGTGACTTTATAATATAACAAACCGCTGTCTCGCAGTAAAATTAGTACAAACACAAGAAAACATTGCACTACTAGTAATATCGTAAAAGGTACGTATTGCACTAATAATTGTACCTTAACGAAGGAATTTACTAATTAGTCTATCATAAATCAGCACAACCATAGGGACCAGTTTACATTTTAGTCTTTAGTAATTGGTATGATAATAAAAAAGATATATATTCCAACTGAAAAAAATAAAATTAGGGGACAATGCACAATTAAGCTTAATTTTTCTAAATGAAATCCTATATAATTTTTATCTTAAAAGTCAATACTTTTAGGAAAACTAAATTTTCAGAAACCATAACAGCAACAAAAATGAAAATAAGTGAATTAGATCAGCCCATTGCAAGAGAGAGAATAGGGTATGGTAATAAATACTAGACCTTTTCCAGAAAGTACAGTTATAAATGTTTTTTTTTGTATCAGTAAATGATTGTAAAAAAAGTAAGAAAAATCACTAATAAATCTCAAATCTTTAGGTGATAATGTATGTATATATATAATTTCAAGAAATGGGTATGTTTTTAGGCATAAAAACAGAGGATATGACAGTCTCAAAAAGAAAATGTGGAGATTAGAGATTAATCCTTGCAGAAATATATAGGGTTAATTAAGGGTCTACAAAAATATTACCATAAGATTTGAAGAAAATTTAGAAAAACAAAATCATAGTTTGGCATTGTTTAGTGCAACTAAAGAAAAGGAAATACTACTATCACATCTGAGCAATTATCAGTTCAAGATACAAGAAAAAGTGGGGGGGGGGGGGGAAATGGGGGAAAAAGTTATGTAGTGGTAAAATGTAGTGCATATAGATTACAAAGTTTGTTTTTATTTTATTTTTATTTTTTTGATAAAAGGAAAAATGGGCAGGATCTAATTAAGCATTTGAAAAAAAAAAGAAAAAAAAAAGAAAGTTAAGTAGAAAAGGGCAGTAATTAACAAAATATAGAAAATAAAATATGTTGCAAAAGTTTTGTTTTAGTAGATGGAAAAAAATAAGGACAATAATATAAAAGTAGTGAAATTAGAGAGAGAGAGAAAGAGAGGCTTACTTGAATGTCCGGCCATGGCCAAGAGGAGCACCAGAAACATTAAACGAGCCATTGAGCAAGAACACGTAAAGAGAAGAAGAAGAAGAAGAAGAAGAAGAAGAAGGGGTTATATTTTAAGGATTCTTTGCAGCTTAGCTTAGTTTAGTAATGCGGTCCAATGTAGTTAAGAGGGGGGATGATATGGTTGGCTGGCCCACTTTGGTGTTGGCTTTTGACAACTTTTTTATAAGAGTAAAAAAGTTTCAGAGTACTTTGCCCTTTTTTTCAACTATAGTACTCCGAGTGTGTTCTTAACTACTATGCCTTTGATTTGGTTAATGGTAAAATTTGTTTGATAAATTTTTTTTTTAATGCCTTTTAATCGGTTAGACACAAATTCAATTTTAAACCATCCAGATACATGTCTGAACGAGTTTATATTTTTTGGACAAAAATAATCTCTTCAATATTACAAATTCCCTCTTTTGTCCAGAGACATGCCAACCGATCTAAATCTCCGCTGTGGGTAATCAGTGATATGACAGCCGATCTAAGTGAGAAGATGAAGAAGGGTAGCAGATCTGTGTTTTTTTTTGAGACATAATCTAGGAGGAAGAAGGGAGGGGATTGTGACCAGAGCCGTTCCTGAGTACGGGCGGAAAGGTCGACCGCCATGAACCCCCGATCACAGGGGCCCAATTTATATATATATATATGTGTGTGTGTGTGTGTGTGTGTGAAATTAAAAATATAAATATATAATGATATATGTATACAAAAGTATGGGAATTGATTCTGTATTTCCTAAGAAACGTCAAATTCATAGAAATAAGCAATTTGATGAGAATTCCAGTGATGAGACGACACAATCTACTGAAGAATGTTTCAGAGTTAATTATTTTCTTGTTCTAGTTGATATGACTATTACTCAACTGGATAATAGGTTTTTATAATTACAAACATTTGAAGATATTTTTGGATTCTTATATGATCCAAAAATATTAAGAATACTGGATGATATCAGATTGAAAGAACGTTATATTAATCTTGAAAAAGCTCTGAAACATGACAAATTTTCTGATGTTGATTCAAATGATTTGTTTTCAGAATTGCAAGTGTTACAAGTGACTTTGCCAAGAGAAATAGAGTCAATCATTGAAATTCTGGAGTTTGTAAAAGTTTTGGATTGTTTTCTTAATGTTTCAATTGCTTATAGGGCATTACTAACTATTCATGTGACAGTGACATCTGTTGAAAGAAATTTTTCGAAGTTGAAATTGTTGAAAAATTACATGCGGTCGACTATGACACAAGAAATATTATATGGGTTGGCAACCATGTGCATCGAGAAGAATATGTTGGACAAGCTTGATTTTAAACATTTGATTGAAAATTTTGTCTTTAGGAGAAGTATCTTTCAATGAATGTATTCTCATATATTTTGTTGTAGTTGAAATTCTCATATATTTTGTTATAATCGAACTATTATGTTTTACGTTCCGAAAATGCACTTTTTTAGATTTAGCTTGTACTTTTTATTTATTTTTTTTAATTTTTTTTGTGTGAAGATCGACAATATTTCGAAAAGGACCTCGTTTTAATTTTTCCTCCTAGGCCACCAAAATCTCAGGAACGGCCTTTATTGTGACTGTTTTTTTTTGTTAAGAGTTTGCTTGTTGATAATGGTGGTTGAGGAGAGAGAGACGGAATCGAGGAGGAAGAAAGGAGGGGATTGTGACTGGTATTTTATTTTTATTTTATCTGTTTTTGCTTTTGTTTTTGTTAAGAATTTGTTTGTTGATAATGGTGGTTGAGGAGAGAGACGGAGGAGGAGGAAGGGAGGGGATGGTGATTGTTTTTTTTTGTACTTTAGTTTTTATTTTATTTTTTAAAATATTTTTTGTGTCCTATATCTTCATTACTTGTTTTTTATTCCAATTAAGTATGATTAGTTACTTATAAATTCATATATATATATATATATAAAAATTATTTTAAGCTTATTAAAAATAAGTTTAAAAAATTAAATACTCATTTATTTTGTAATATTATAAATATGTATTTAAAATACTATTCAGACCTTTCTGATTATTATCAAACAAGTTTTGCTTAAACTGTTCAGAGGGTTAAAATGGTAAAATACTTTTATTCAGACATTCTGAAAAAATTAATTATCAAGCGACATTTTTTCATTTAGACACAATTCTGGACAGAGGCTCTATATTATTCAGATGTCTAAATTATTTAGATCTTAACACTCAATTTTATCAAACACCACCTCCCTTTCTTAAAAAATAAATAAAGTATAATTTACATATATAAAAAAAATAAAAAAAAAGTTTTAAATTTGTTTTTAATAGTTTTATAAGATTATATAAAATGATGAGTATTTTTAATTTTTTATATTACTGGACCATACTAAATGACATAACCTTTCACTTTATATACTTTATATTATCTTTTTTAAAGATAAAAAAATTTATACTTTTAGTCATCATTTTAAGGACAGAGACCATGAAAAAGAGTTGCATTGTATTGGCAAAAGTTACTACTCCATAATTTTAGATTTTAACAAAATTTGTTCTGTTACTTTTGTTATTGTACCGGTATCAACATCCTCACTAGTATCATCAGTATCATCACTAACAACAATATCGTTACTATAAAATTTATATGCGCCTAATTTCAATCACTCACTCTTGTTTTTTTTTTTTTTTATATGTGGAGTATTTCGATTTGCGTCAGACTAATCTCTCCACTTCGAACAAGACTTTTGAAACAGGCTTACGCCTGCGGTCCGTGATCTTTATGTTGTTTCGAGTGAGAGTTGAATTCAAGACCTTCGCATTTACGGTTAAACTCAAATTCTCCATTAAACTATTGAGACAATTTGCAGAGTTACTCACTCTTGTTTGATGAGTTTAATTTGTTGATGGTATATTTTGACTATGTATTATGTATCATATATGAAAGCAAACGGGTTGCATGTATGCCCGGTCTTACCATTGAACTTTGAAAAAAAATAAAAGCCTAAAGTTAACTACTTAAAAATGACAATGATTAGTTTTTTAAAAAAAAATTTAAGAAAACAAAGATAATTCAAATAGGCTCGAATTTGGGCTTCAAATCTATAACCTGGGGCAACCAAAAGTCTATTAGGTAATGAGTCTTGTAAATGTTTTACCTTCTCTCTCTCTTTTTTTTTATATTTTAAAAAAAAAGCCCAAACAAGCATCCAAAAGTTTTGGATGGTTCACCCAAAACAATTATAATTTGAAAAACTCCTATATATTGAAAATTCACTTAGAACAACTTTCCATTTCGAACTCTTTTAGGCGGATATAAAAATTGGATATTAGTGTATTTGAATTTCACTTATTTATATTTTTCCCCACCATTGAGAGTTAAAATACAAATAAGTGAAATTAAAATATACTAATGTCCAATTTTTATGTCCACGTAGAATTTTTGTTCCATTTCTACCCATTTCTGCAACAATAAATCTGACATACAAGGCTACCCTTAAGAATTACAACTACAATTCTCATATGTCCACCATCCTCAATTAGGAGCACGGTATAAGATCAACAACACTTGAATTAACACTCAATTAGATTATCCTCTGCTAAATTATAGTACTTAATTATCCCAATAAAATGTTATATCTAGTATAGAATATATTTATACTTCTTTCCTTTCTTGTCATTCAAACGAATAGAGTCAAATTTTTTTTTACTCAATTCTTTCCTTTATACTCAAGAATTAGCTGAAAACTCAAGAGAAGGATGACAAGAAAGGAAAGGAAAGAAAAATGAAGGAATTTTTTTTGACATATTGTTTATGTTTGACAATATTATTTTATGTTTTAAAATAAAATAAAATTCATCCTTTATACAATGATACAATCCTGATCAGGCTCACATCAAACCTTAATAACTCAACTCAAGTCCCAGGGATTTATCAAGCGATTTTAAATATTTGGGCTAAAGTTTATTCAAAGATGCTTAAAATGGAGTTCAATTCAAGGCCAATTTTAATCAATTTATATGGCAAATTACATTCTAGCAAATTCGCATGTGGGCAACGGACATTCCAATTTTAATCAGCCAATCACACGGGTTTCCTAGAATATTCAGGACTTAACATTTTCATATGAAGGACTTAACATATTAGCTTCCTATATCATGTGGGTCACGCGATTTTCAAGTAGACAACTAGCTGATTTTGTTCTCCACAGATTAATGGGTTCCTAACAATTAATGGATTTCTAATTCCAAATGGAGGAAGGCTTCAGATTTCTAATTCAAATTTGGACGCGAATTTCCTTAATTATTAGGGTATTTTCAGCATGTTTTAGATTCCTAATGTAATTAGAATGTTTGATAAGTAGGATTTAATTTCCTTATTATTTATTAGTTAGGATTTGGTTTCCAAATTAATTTGGTAAGCTAGGATTGTGTTTCTAGTTGATTTTATAATTCCTATTAGGATTAGAATTACTTTTGAGTAGTATAAATAGGGGACATAGATGATGTACTTGATACACTTCAATCAGATTTATTCAATACAATTATTTGTGAGGTTTTCTCATCTTTTGGTTCTTTGAGAATTTCTAGGTTACTTCTAGTTTTTCTTTGAGATTCAAGTTTGACTTATCATACAACAATACATAGTTGTGTGTGGCGTCTTCTACCGCACTAATCGTCGATTGTACCGAGATTACCGCTTACATATAAGCGAGGGGTCAAGGTGTCGTTGGTGTCCATTCAACGCAGATTTCCGAAGGCAAGCAATTGTACCAAGATTACCGTCTACATATAGGCGAGGGGTTAAGGTGTTGCGAGCAATCCACCGTTCAACTTTGCTAGAAACGATCCGGGCGACGACCACCTCACGCAAGCGTGCCGTGGAGTCTATCATTTGGTATCAAAGCTAAGTTCCTAGCGAGTTATTTATCCTTTATTTTTCGTGTTTGAATATATATTGAAAAAAAAAAGTTCAAAAAAATAGAAAAAAAAAAGTGAGATTCGTGAAGAAAAAAAAATTCGTGAGTGCAAAAAAAAAAAAAAAATCGTGAGTACAAAAAAAATAGGAAAAAAAAAATTATTATTATTGCAATTTCTTGGGTTTCATAAGTTTTGTGAATATTGGGATTATATTGAAGAAGCTATCATTTGGTTCTATTGTTGGAATTTGTGAAATTTGAGGATATTGGGATTTCACTTAAGAGGATTCTAATTGGTGATCGTAAAATTTTGGTGGTTATCGGACGTCACACTTGCTATATTTTGTTTTGTGATAAGTTCTTATTGAATTAAAAAGAAACTGTGATATTTATTTGGTGAATTCAAAAAGAACTTGTAAGAGGGAATTAGAGTGGTAAAAGGCAAGAGAGTGAAATCAATTGAGGGTAAAAGCCTAATTGTGTGATACACGAGTGTTTTCATAATTGTGTGATACATTGTTGAGCGAAACACGTAAGGGAGTGTGTGAGGAAAATTTTCTTTATCTACTAACCTTTGTTTTGCAGCAATCATGTATGGATATAATTGTGAAAATAATTATGAGTGGCAAAAGAGATCTTTTCAAGGTAGAGCGGATTCAGAAGCTTATTTGAGTTGGGAGAAAAGGAAGGAACGAGAGTTTGACTATCATAATTATTCCGAGCATAAGAAGTTCAAACTTGCAGTTCAAGATTTTTCCGGTCATGCAGCTACATGGTGGGCTCAATTTGAACGTGAAAGTAGAAGATGTGGAGAGCATACGATCGATACATGGAAAGAGTTGAAAACCGTGATGAGAAAGCGGTATACCCCAGTACAGCCTAGCAGGAGGAAAGAATATGCCACTCCAAGATATGACAATTAACCTTTAAGGTGTTCAAATTGGGATGATGAAAGGAAGGATCATAGGCATGGAGATTTGCATCGGAGACAATCACAAGATACTTCTAAGGTGTATAGGGAACCAGTATTTTCCAAAGAAAAAAAAGAAGTCATGGGATCATTTAAAGAGATAGCGAAGCAACTACAAAACGCCCGACAGGCGCAAAAGGAGCAAGATCAATCGAGGCAGGTGGAAGAAGAGATAATAGAATATGCAGTCCAAGGAGAGTTGTTAGATTCTAATGTTCAAGATGAAGTCCATGGTCTTGCGGAAGAAAATACCAGTAAAATTGAACGACAAAAAGAAAGTGAAAAAGAAATTGAAAAAAAGATTGAGTGTGAAAAAGAAAAGTGTGAAAAAGAGAATGAAAAGGAACGAGAGAATGAAAAGAATGAGAGTGAAAATAAACGAGAGAAAGAAACAGTGGAGAGTAAGAGTGAAAAAAGAGAGGAGAGTGAGTTGGAAAGTGAGTTGTATTTTGAAAAGCCAATGACTGTACATTCGTACAAGACGGCGTTTTTGAATACTAACCAGATTAACTCTTCTTTGTCTAGTTCTGTTGTTTCTCTTATACAGGTGATTGAGGATATACCCCGAGCTATCATTCCATATCAGCGAGCTTGTAGTATTCCCGAGGAGACGACGGAGTTACCAAGGCGAGTTGGAGAGTTGATGGAGTCCAACTTCATCAAAGGGGGTATTGTGGGAGAAAGCATTAGTTCGTGTGCTATTCATGAGATCATAGTACCTAAGGAGGATAAGACGTTTAGCTTGTGCATCGATTTTGAATTGGTAAACAAGTATCGTTTTTATTTTCTTTACTTAGATAATATGCTTGATAAATTGCATAGTGCTTGTGTTTTATCTACGTTGGAAAATGACCATGTGATGTTTATGCCTAATCAAATTAGCATGAGATATTGTGATAAATGGAAAATTGTGTTAACATGTGAATTGTATAGGTGGATTGTTATTTCTGTTAGATTAACTAATGCATCTAGTATTTTCATGAGTTATTTAAAACATGTTTTGCATGCTTCCATGGATAAATTTGTGTTTGGCTATTTTGAGGATAAAATCGTCTTTATCATAAACTATGGAGGATATTTGATATTTGTCGAGTTAGTTTATGAGCATGCGTTATATTCTCATTGTCAATATTTCTACTATCATTTAGTAAATTCTCATTGTCAAAGTGCATATCTTCGTAAAATTTATTCTAGTGATTATTGTGGGCATTCTCGTTTTCAACGTTTGTACTTGCATGAAATTCATTCTAGGGTTTTTCATTCACATGTTGAATTAGGTTTTCATGTTAATCAATCTTTACATGACATGTCGTTAATTGATAATGGTAGTGATCATGGTTCTTCAGTAGAGAAATCTTCATTACATGATATGCTATCATTTGGTAATTTTTTTCCATTAAAGTTGTTATCATTGCATGATTTTGAGAATGTTGTCTTGGATGGGAAAGAATTACTATCATTTGGTTTTGATTTGAAAAGTGTTTATCATCGGATTGGATTGGGATATGGTTTACATACATGTTTAGTTAAATCGTTGGGATTAACTAATGCATTAAATGTTTTCATGTTGAATCATATTTTACGTTCTTTTATGGGGAAATATGATAATATTTGTTTTGATGATATTCTGAGTTTTGTTAATATTTGGGAAAATTCTTTAGCATTTATTGAGTTTGGTTGTGATCATCGTATATATGCTAGTGAATTTTCATCTAGTGGTGTTGGTTGTGATCTTTCAATTTCATTGATGCGTTTATTTGATTTTGAATGTGTTAATGTCAATGGAATGGGAAAGGTTAATTTTGTTTTGCAGATTCGAGATGAATTCTTACTCATTGAGGAGAGAAGTATGGAACGATGTGTTCATCCGTTCGAACAATGCATGGAAAGTCTAAAGGGAAGTTGTCTGGATTTTATTCTAGTAGACTTTGCATGTGATTTTGAGTTATTTGATTTCTTTGTGATTAAACAAAAGGTACTTGTTGATTTGTTTGGTTTTGTGTTTAATCCAGGAATTCAAGAGCACTTGCGAATGCAACGAGTTGAATTTCAAATTTTGGTATTTGACCCGGGTGCATTGGAATGGAAGTTAGTACAAATGATCGAGATCATAAGGTTCACGTTTGATCCGAGAATTTGTCAAGGGGTTTATCTACGAATGGTCAAGATCATCAGGCTGGTTTTTGATCCGGGAATTCGTGGATGGGAGATTATGCTACATGAAAAGTTCTACGTGTTGATATTCGATCCAGGAGGATATAGGACTTTTCATAGTTTTATTTGCTTTAATTTTACTATATATGCATTTGATTTCTTAGGTAGAAATTTTGATTGCGTGTTAGTTTTAGTTGCTTATTTAGTTTGTTTTGATGTAGTTAGTAATTTGGAAGTATTTGGCTTACGTGTGGAAGAGCATCGTGTTGGTGTGGACAAGTTCTTGAGTAAAAGAGATAGAAAGATTAAGTTTCCAAGTTGTGTTACGAGGAGTTTGCAGGGTGTTATGCTGATTCGATCACTGCTTGGAAAGAGATGTTTACAAGTTGTTCATGTCGATACGTCGGAGTTGCCAGATGTTGCTATGTTCTTTGCAGGAGTTGGAGTTTTTGATGATTATTTTCATTACTTTACTTGCATTGTTGATATTGCGTATATATTTCGTTTGCAAGATGAGTTTTGGGATTATGATTTGTTTGATGCTACTAACTTAATTTGTTTTTCATGTAGGATCAGATTTGTGGGTAAATCCTTTTCAAGAGGAGGGGATGTCAGATTTGAGGACAAATCCTTTTCAAGAGGAGGGGAATGATACAATCCTGATCAGGCTCACATCAAACCTTAATAACTCAACTCAAGTCCCAGGGATTTATCAAGCGATTTTAAATATTTGGGCTAAAGTTTATTCAAAGATGCTTAAAATGGAGTTCAATTCAAGGCCAATTTTAATCAATTTATATGGCAAATTACATTCTAGCAAATTCGCATGTGGGCAACGGACATTCCAATTTTAATCAGCCAATCACACGGGTTTCCTAGAATATTCAGGACTTAACATTTTCATATGAAGGACTTAACATATTAGCTTCCTATATCATGTGGGTCACGCGATTTTCAAGTAGACAACTAGCTGATTTTGTTCTCCACAGATTAATGGGTTCCTAACAATTAATGGATTTCTAATTCCAAATGGAGGAAGGCTTCAGATTTCTAATTCAAATTTGGACGCGAATTTCCTTAATTATTAGGGTATTTTCAGCATGTTTTAGATTCCTAATGTAATTAGAATGTTTGATAAGTAGGATTTAATTTCCTTATTATTTATTAGTTAGGATTTGGTTTCCAAATTAATTTGGTAAGTTAGGATTGTGTTTCTAGTTGATTTTATAATTCCTATTAGGATTAGAATTACTTTTGAGTAGTATAAATAGGGGACATAGATGATGTACTTGATACACTTTAATCAGATTTATTCAATATAATTATTTGTGAGGTTTTCTCATCTTTTGGTTCTTTGAGAATTTCTAGGTTACTTCTAGTTTTTCTTTGAGATTCAAGTTTGACTTATCATACAACAATACATAGTTGTGTGTGGCGTCTTCTACCGCACTAATCGTCGATTGTACCGAGATTACCGCTTACATATAAGCGAGGGGTCAAGGTGTCGTTGGTGTCCATTCAACGCAGATTTCCGAAGGCAAGCAATTGTACCAAGATTACCGTCTACATATAGGCGAGGGGTTAAGGTGTTGCGAGCAATCCACCGTTCAACTTTGCTAGAAACGATCCGGGCGACGACCACCTCACGCAAGCGTGCCGTGGAGCCTATCATACAAAGTTTGACAATATTATTTTATGTTAATTTTAAAAAGTTTGAGAAGTATAAAGGAAAGAATTGAGAAGGATGAAACTCAAGATTCATCTAATTCATTTTATACGACTGGGCCCTATACAAGAAAACTTCATTGTTAATAAGTTATATATGAATGACAATAGAAGAAATAAAGAACTTACTGCATGGTATTACTTTATAATAATGCAAAATTGAGATATATTTAAATTCAAAATTTAAACGAACTAATTTAATTTAGACAATACAATTCTAAAATTATAAATTCTCTAAATAGTACCACTAACTAATATTTATTATCTTAAGAAGTTATATGAATCACATCAATTTTAAATATAAAAAATAAATTATATTTTTTGAAACAGAGAGAACACTTATAACTTATTATAAAAAAAAATTGGAGAACACCATCCAAAATCCTACTTAACAGACGTGACAAATACTAAAGATTATTTCCTCTCTTCGTTTTAAAATTAAAAATATAATTTGACTTTTGAGATTAAACCACGACATATTAAAATTTGAAATTAATATGAACTTATTTAATTTTAACTGATACAATTGTTATAATTGTATAGTATATAACAAAAATTATTAATCATAAAATTTATTTTATTTTAAATTTTTATGAGTCATATCAAATTTTAAAATTTAATATGTCATTATTTAATTTTAAAAATTAAAATTATATTTTTAATTTTAAAACGGATGAAATATTAAACAGCAGGGCGGCAAGTAACACTGACACAAGTATAAGTACTAGAACCCACCCGTGATCCTTCAAAATAAGTACTGAAATCTAAGATTTGAGTCACCAGCTGACGTATATGATAGCAGAAGATGATACCAAAAATATTCATGCAGGAGCTGCAGACACGCACTCATCAATAAATAATAGGAGAACCGACATTAGACAAATAAATTGTGTCGTGTACGCTTAGAAATAACACAAACTCTATAATTAATAAAGAATTTAAAGTATGTTATTTAGTTTTTGAATTTATTTTTTTCTCTTCTAATAAAATTTGATTAATTTTTATAATGTATTTAATTATGAATTATATTATACTTTTTAAAAATTAGAGCTTCAAAAAAATGTATAGCAGATTTATGTAAGTTTGAATAGCCCATAAGTTGCTCAATAATGAAAAACTAAAATGAGTTCGCTACATATGACGACACAAATTTTTGTCGATATAGAATTTTGACATGTGTGAATATATAAGATAAGAAATAATTAAAAAGGAACTTATACATTATATTTTATTTTATCGCTTGCAGTCCACTTTAGTCGCAATCTGACCATGAAATTTGTCAACATATATATTATTTTCTAACTAAAATCAGTATAAAAAAGAAAAGAATATAAAATTTACTCCCTCCATCGAGTTTTATTTGTCTTATTTGACTTTTTATGGTCAAAAAGACCATATTTATAATCAAAATTTATTCTTAAGTTTATTAGATATAGACACAAAATTATTATTATAAAAAAATATATCAAATATACTATCAAAGTCAATTTATTTGATTTTAAAATTTTTAATATATTTATTTAATTATTAATCTTAAAATTGATCAATTTAACTATAAAAAATTAATTAAAACAAATAAACTCGGACGAAAGGACTATAATTTTTCTTTTAATTTATAAATTTAGAAAAGAAAATAAATGATAATCTCTTATTATAAAGCCTCCTGCTTTTTTGACAGTTACATTTAATTTATTTTTTCACTTTTCACCGACCCACCAACCGACGTTCAATTCATCCACGATAACTTCCGATAATATTTTACGGTTACTTCTTTCACACAATTCAAAATATTTTATCCTCTCACAACTATTATCGATCTAATAAGTTCCCAACCATTCTTCTATTGTCCAATTCTCATGTCATATTTTTTTTCTTTGAAAAAGATGAAATAAGATTGAGTGAAACATGAAAATAAATAGAAAATAAAGGCATCATAAAAGAACGATGAGGAATTAACAAGTGGAATTATAATCCATCTGAGTAATCTAATTTTGAAAATCGTTTTAGTAAGTGGACTTATCTAAAAGTTGTTTTGTTGAAACCAAAATTTTGATTATTTTTTTTCTTTCTTTGAATTTATATATATATATATATATATATATATATATTTCTTTTTTGAATTCAGTAGATCATTTTATCATATACATATTTCTTTAAATTATTTAAAAATTTTATATTATAACATTATCTATGTTACACGCATCACGTGTGTCAGGTTACTAGTAACTAATAGAGTAAAAAAATCAAAATTTGTTGTGATTTAGCAAAAAAAAAAATACTAATAATTTGTCAATGTGTTTAAGGTAGCAGTTTAAACTGACTTGAATCGAATTACTCATATTATATTCAACCAGGTCAAAAATCCATCGATACTAGTATATAATATGCCAAAAGAGATCATATAATCAAATTGATTTGGTTAGTCGTCCAATTATTAAATTCAAATTAATTTAGTTGGTCATACAATTATTAAATTCAAATTGATTTGGTTGGCCATATAATTATTATATTAATTCGAGATATAGGTAATAATAAAATATTGGAAAAGTCTTTTAATCGGATTTAATTAGATTAGCATTAAAAATACTCCAAATTGAACTATTATATACTCCTAATCAACTATTCAAATTCTCTAATTATCTTTTCATATTTCTAAAATACTCAAAAATTTATGTGTATTTATGTATACAATCATTTATGCAATTATAAATAACATTTGCTCTTTGACAACATCAAATCTATTACTCAATTACAACACGGAATTTAGTTACAAATCAAAAGAAAAAAAGTGCAAATAAAAAAATGAGGAAGATAAGAGATGATGAGAGAGGAAAAAAGAGTGAGAAGAAGATAAGTGAAATTTAGCCATCGCCAAACCTCTATTATTGACCGATTGGTATTTGTCGACAATCGACGGTATTTGACAAATTAAATCTAGAAATTTAGATTTTTATGAGTATAAGGCTGATGAATCTTCTTCACATCGTTATGGAGGGGCGCGTTTCATGAGCGAAGTTAGAAACTGAAGTGAGGGAGTCGTTTGCCGATAATGGTGAGAAGTTTTGCTGATTGAGAATATTTACGGAGACCATAAAAAAGGTGATGAGATGAAAATCAATTTTGTTAAATTGAGTTTTCTAAAGAGGATAAGTGAATGGTCTTGATAGTGACCACGTGTCTATGTAAGAGGTTATAACTTTCTTTTTCTTTCTTTATTTTTCCTTATTTTTTAATACTTTGTTGAAATGATGATACCACATGTTGATACTAGTCTATTGTTTTCACATATATTATCACAAAAAAATAAAAGTAGATATTTATAATTCACTAAAATTTTACTTATAATATATAGTACTATACATATATATCACTTATATATAATATTGTAATATTTATACATTACATAAATACTACAAAACATAATATGTGTGTATATATATACTGCAATAAATTTTTAAAAACAGTTTAATAAAACTAGAACATCTAAATAATAAATAATTTAATTTACAATAAAAATACTAAATTATACCGTATAAAAATGATAACAACACATAATAATCAATATTTAAATAAAATAAATAAATATAGAAATTTGGATTTTTATGGGTATAAGGCTGATGAACCTCTTCCACATCATTATGAAGAGGCGCGTTTTATGAGCGAAGTTAGAAACTGAAGTGAGGAAGTCGTTTGCCGATGATAGTAAAAAATTTTACGGATTGAAGATATTTACAGAGACCATAAAAGAGGTGATGAGGTGAAAATCAATTTTACTAAATTGAGTCTTCTAAAGAGGATAAATGAATGGTCTTAATAGCGACCACCAATTTTCTTAAATTGAGTCTTCTGAAGAGGATAAATGAATGGTTTTAATAGTGACCAAGTGTCTATGTAACATGTTATAACTTTCTTTTTCTTTCTTTATTTTCCCCTTATTTTTTGATACTTTGTTGAAATGATAATATCACATGTTTATACTAATCTATTATTTTCATATATATTATCACAAAAAAATAAAAATTAGATATTTATAAATCAGTAAAATTTTACTTATAATATATAATTTTATACATATATATCACATATATATAATATTGTAGTATTTATACATTACATAAATACTACAAAACATAATGTGTGTATATATATACTGCAATAAAATTTTAAAAACAGTTTAATAAAATTAGAACATCTAAATAATAAATAATTTAATTTACAATAAAAATACTAAATTATACCGTGTAAAAATGATAACAACACATAATAATCAATATTTAAATAAAATAAATAAATATAATACTTATAAAATAAATTAGTAAAATATTTTTTTTAAAAAAAAAACTTTCACACTAGCACTAGCCCGTGTCTCATCAAACTTGTATATATAGATATAAGTACAGATTCTTGATCAATTTTCTTCCACCATACAAATCAGAGCTAACTTCTTCGTTCTTGTTGCTTCGGCTTCCGCTCTTGTCGCAGGTACCCCAATTCACTTATTAAATTTCGGTTAGTCGTATAAAATTTCAATACTTTAATTTGTTTATAGTTAATTTCGTGTTAGTTCTCGAATATTCGGGATTTAGTTCTGCAAACTCATTTGAAGAATCAGAATTTGCACCTAAGATTGTTTATAAATTGGACGAAGGTCTTGTAGAAATAATTTGGATGTTATATTTTAAATATCGGGTTTTCGAAATTAAATTTTAGCACTTCTTAGTTTCTTGTTTATTCCCATTTGAGTTAGTCGCAGAATGTTAGTTTTCAATCTCGTTTGAGTAGGTAAGGGATTATATGTTGGTAGTTTCTCAAATCTAGCACAGTCAAGCTCACCACGTTTTCGTTTATAGGTTAAAGATGAAGCATGCCGGTAGATTCTTGGTAACACCTCACCTCTGAATTATATGTTATGAAGAGAGTTTCCTTCTGCAATTGTTTGGTTACCCATATGGAGTTACCATCAAGACTATTTATTGTCAAGGTTTGTACACATTCCCTTGAGAAAACAATGATGTATTCCCATCTGCTAGATTTCATGTTACATATATTACTCTATGTTCTGGATGAATATTATGCTGCTGGATTATGCTTTGCTACTATTTCTGTAGATTTTATGTTATGTATAAAGTTCCTATGTTGTGGATGGATATTATGCTTGTTGATTGTTGCTTTTACTGTTATTTCTCAAAGTGCGAAATTCACCTTCCTTGCAAATTGGAATTGAAGTGCAAACTGAGTCTTCCCATATTTTTACTGTTTTTGATTAACTAAACAGTTAAGAGAGAGAGAGAGAGAGAGGGAGAGAGGGAGAGAGGGAGAGAGAGAGAGTGTGTGTGTGTGTAATATAGGTTCCACATTTGTATATTTGATCTTAGATAGATCATAATTTTGTCTTTTAGATGTTTGGGTCGTTTTCCAAAGACAAATTTGTCGTACTCTGAAACAATGCTTCTATCCTTTTTTTTAGGTATGAACGGCTAGCCCATATTTTGAAAGGGCACTCCTATGATTGCCTGTAACTTAGGAAACAATATAACAGAGTTTGCTTAGGTTTACATGGTTTGTAAGGTTGCATGGTGAACTGAAATTGTGAAAGTTGTATTTGTTCAAGGTTCAACTAGTCAAAGGCCAAGTTAGGTGATTGGGAGTGGATATAGGCACACCTCATATGGTTCTGAAACACAGTTTACATTTTGAGGGGTTGAGTTTTATTAGAAGATTGAAATTAGCAACTGTGAGACATACTGAGTTAATTAGGAAATATAGTCACATTCATCATCAGTAGAGTCACGTTCATACACACCTTACATTTTGAGGGGTTGAGAACTATTTTCGCTACAAATACTCTGAAAATTTGAAAAAGTTTTTATCTGTTGCATTCAGTATATCTTGCATTTTTCGGTGCAAAATTGCGGTATCAAACTCAATCTACAAAATTTATTGTAAAATCTTAATGTATGATAAACAAACTTAACACTCATAAACATATCTGACTCGATTTTAAGAATATTCAAAACAAGATCACATATGCATATGCCTCAAAATTTTAAAAATGACGAGAAAATATTGTCAGCATTCTGTATTTTGAAATATACCACTGTTGTATATATAATATATTTTATATAGAAAATTTTGAATACATGTTTTGTCATTTCAATAATCGAAACATATCCACATGAACACTTGTTTTGAAGATCTTTTTGAGAGCTTTCCAAAAGGATATAGATCGGTAATTTATGCTTTGTTACGACCAAGTTATGGAACAAATTTTGAGCATGAGAGAAAAAAAAGTTGTGCAAGAGAGAAAAAACTTTAGTACAATTAAAACCAAATAATATAAGATCTTATTATGACAAATTATAACTTCTTGCATAAAAAAAAATTTAAAAAAAAATACATAAAAAATATGACATATGAGATGTGGTTGTATGCTCACTTGAGTCATCGCTTTTAAGTACAAGAGGTAGCGGTTAAAAGTAAGCTAGTTTTTCTCTTAAGTGTGGCTCCCAAGACCTCATTCATGTCCAAATCATCTGGCTTCATCCCATTTGGTATTTTCCAGTTGAAGTGGTGGATTAGTAGAGCAAGTGGTAACTCAATACTGGCTATGCCAAATGCTATGCCTGGGCAGGATCTCCTACCTGCTCCAAAGGGGATATAGTTAAGGTTTGTGCCATTGTAATCAATGGATTTGTTCTCAAATCTTTCTGGTAGAAAACTCTCCGCGTCGGTCCAATATTTAGGATCCCTCCCGATCGCCCACGCATTGACTATAAGCTTGGTTCT
This sequence comes from Aralia elata, assembly GCA_034770075.1. Taxonomy (NCBI): domain Eukaryota; kingdom Viridiplantae; phylum Streptophyta; class Magnoliopsida; order Apiales; family Araliaceae; genus Aralia; species Aralia elata. The sequence goes on along the minus strand of CM068380.1, from coordinate 1,816,663 downwards.
CACAGGTATAGTGTATCCTTGAATCTCACATTTCTCCCTGCATTCTTTAGGGAGTAACAAGGGAGCAGGCGGGTGCAACCGTAGAGTTTCTTTGATTACCAGTTTTAGGTAACTTAATCCTTGAACATCGGCTTCATGTATTTTGGTCTTTCCCTTGAAGGCTTCTCTAACTTCAGCTTGTACCTTCTCCATCACTCGAGGATTTCTTACCAATTCGGACATTGTCCAGTCAAGTGCTGTTGAAGCAGTGTCGGTTCCTGCTGTGAGCATGTCCTGCACCAATAATATAAAATCATGTTAGAATATCTGGGAATTTTACGAGGAAAAGCCTTTATGATTCTAATAGTTAGAAGCATAAAGTTGAATTTGATTTTTGTCAAAGAATGAATTGAATACATACACAAATGATGCCTTGGATGTTGCTGGAGGTAATGGGGAACTGAAGGCCCCCTGCCTCTTGAACTCTCAAAAGAACGTCAACTAGATCTTCCTCCCCGGCAACACGGCCATCAGCCATCTTTGTGTTGGCCCTTTTCTCTTCATGCTCCTTGATAATGTTGTAAAATATATCGTCAAGCTGCTTTCGAACCTTCTTTAGTTTAGACCTCAACCCACTAAAAATATGTAGGAATTTGTATGAGGGAAACAAATCAGCAATATCAAACCCTCCGCCCAAAGCCGCCATCAAGTCGATGAGGTGCACCAACTCATCTTGATACTTGCTTCTCTCTCCAATCGCTGCACGGCAAGTTATGGCATTTGTCAACGAGGTAAACTTGTGAGTAAGATTGATGGGTGAATCCAAAGATGAATTAATCGATTCGACTAGACTCCATGCCTCGTCCTCACGGATAGAGCGAAAAGAATTGACTTTGCTGGCAGTGAGGAGCTCCACCGTACAAACTTTGCGCATTTGCCTCCAATAATCATCATAAAGATTAAACACCACATCTTTGCAGCCATGCAAAATAATCTTGCTTAGTTGAAGCTGCGCTCTGTCAGAAAACGCAAGATCATTTGTTTTCAATACCTCTTTGGCCACTTGAGCTGATGAGACAACAATTGCGGGAATTTCAGCAAGTTGAAGATGCATGATGGGTCCATGTTTCTGGGACAAATCTCGGAGAGCACGATGTTGTACTTCACCTGCCAATTCTAGTATGTTTCCGATGAGAGGTAACTTCCTGGGCCCAGGGGGCAGATTTTGAGTGGTTTTGGATGATTTTTTGAGTAAGAACAAGAAGAGGATAATGAGAAAAGAGACTAGAGAGAAGAGAGTTTGGAGCTCCATAGCAGCTAACCAGCTATATCAAAAGAATATATATAAGCTAGCTCTTGTTGTTGTTGTTGTTTTGTTGTGATATTGTCATCTGCAAGCTATTTATATGCATTACTAGACTAGGGTACTAGACCCCATGTACTCATAGAAAAAGTTCATCATTGAGTCAAATAACTTTTAGAATTCAAACTGGGTTGCTTCAGATAGGAAATACTCCACTAGTTTAAAAACAATCATCTTTTTCAGGCAACTTTATTTGAATGTTCAAAGAACTTGGTAAAGCAATAAATTATTTATGTAGGGACTCGAGTTGTTGGGACTTTGTAGTGAAGTGGTTGGACTACTGAGTGCCTTTTTGATGGTGGAGTATGATGGTTGTTTCTCCCTCTCTTACTTGTGTATTAGTATTTGCCAACTTATAAATAAAAAATAATTATTTGCATTTTTTGGAAGGAATATTGGGGTTTTTTTTTTTTTTTTTTCGGGGGGGGGGGGGGGGGGGGGGGGGGGGGGGGGGGGGGGGGGGGGGGGGGGGGGGGGTTGGGGGGGGGGGGGGAGGGGGGGGGGGGGGCTTTCTAATCTAGATCTCTTTTGGAGGTGAGGCTTCTAAATTCATTAGTGTTCATACTTCAAATATTGAAAATATTTTATGAAAATAGTGTTACTTTATTTAATTTTTCATTCCCTGTAATAATATTTTCATGTTATTAAATGTTTTCAGAAAATTTTGTAATTCAGTAGTCTCACTGATTTTTTAATAGGACAGGTTACTTTTTGAGTATATGCACCTTTTTTTATTTCCTTTTAGATGCAGAAAATAATGTAAATTTCCTATTTGTGAGTGATTTATATATGTTCTAGAAGGTTATGTAGTTTTATAATATTCTGATTATTCATTTCACGTGGATTTTATATTCATCCATGTGATTAAATACATGTATTAGTAATCATTCGTCCAATAAGATTACATGTTTATGTCTATTTTTGTCTTTTGATGTCTTAAATCCGTGCTCAAAACAACTAATGAAAACACAACAGTTACAAGCTAAGACAAGGAAGTATTATTTAGCTGATAACAAGCTTAATAAGCTTATGCATTCAACTACAAGCTTCATGAGGAATTACATCACAATTACCCGAAGTAATTAATTATTAATATCGTAAATATTCCTAAAAAACAAACATACAGTTGACTTGGCCGGACGAATCTCTTCCGACAAAACAAGAGAGGCATCCCACGACGGCATGACACTGACCGTTGACCAACGTGTGGACGTTTGTGCAAATACGAGCAAACAAGGGCCCATAAATGGAGACTACCCCCAGGGGGTGAGGCCGGTATCAGTTGTACTGTTAATTGCTAACCAAACCAAGAAATCTACCATTGTAAAAGAGGTGCTATATTGTTTACTCTATCTAAAGACATGGAAATTGGTTTGCGACCACCCTCAACATTAACACACCTTGATGACAGTTTTTGTGAAGGGGTTGGAACTATGTTGATACCCATGTTTGATTTACTTAATTTCTTACTGTGCTTTATTATGTACCTAAAGATAAATAAGCATGTGAATAAGATGAGTTGAATGTTGAAGATTTGATCGATTATAGCAGTTATATTCGATAGCCTTCATCAGATACAAAGATAATCTTTTTATACTTAAGACTCTTCTACTGAGTATGAAAATTACATCTAAGGTCTTTATATTTAGGACGATTTACGTATTAAATGTCGATACGATGCTAGTCCATTGTTGTTAATTGAACCAAGGAGTAGCTTATAATACCCTCTTTAGTGGAGTAAAACAATGTGCTTTGTTGCCGGTGGCCGGTGGGTTTCAAATTATTTTGGTTTATTAGCTAATGACAATAATTAATAATAGTAGTATTAGTGATAATGATATTTTGTCTCTTGCCCACTATGTACGGACGTCCAATTTTTCTCCTCTTATTTGGATGCAAGTCAAAAGGCTCGAAACATCCAAATGACAAATGATATTTCAGATTTTCAAATTAATTTAAATATTTTTACATTTAAAGTTGATTTAATTTATTTAAATTTTAAAAATAATAATTTTTTAATTAATAGTAGTTTTTAGATAATTTATAATTGTATTATCTAAAATTAAATAAATTGATATAAAATTTAATATGGAATTTTTGAATGACTCCTCAATTGGGTCTTCAACAAAAGATTTTTCTTTCTTCACAAACCAAAGCGACACCATCGTGATCATCAATATCATCACATACTGACCACTTTGGAACTTGCTTCGATACATACGCAATCCTCCTCCTCAGTATAACCACAAATTAGAACTTTTTCTTGATGCTCTGGTTGTGGTTTTGTAAGAGTATTTATGGTTGAAAATTGTTCTTTGATAATAGCAGTCATAGTAGCAGAAATTTGCTCAGCAAATTGCCTCGATAGAATTGGGATTAGCCATTGGAACACTCTCAATGAAAGCACCAATGTAGCAGTTTAGAAAGTCCGACTAGACTCCAAAAAATAAGAGAGAGAAAGAATTTAGAAAGAGATTGGAATTGATTTCATATATTCGATGACCTTCGTCAGATACAACGATGGTCCTTTTATACTTGGACTCTACTACTGAGTATAAAGATTACATCTAAGCCCTTTAAATTTTAGACTAATGATTTGATCTCCACTGTTGGATTACCAAATATCATCCTACTGAAATAATTCATAACATTGATGCTAATAGAAACTGGGACAGGGCAAAAGTACAATAATTTCTCTGTTTACTGCCCATAACAATCTTCGCTGGAATTAACAAACAATAGAGTAATGGGACAACATAATCAGCCTTTCACTTTATCTAGCACTAGAAAAGTGAATGGACCTAAGTACCTAACCTTTTATGCTTTACCAGAAAACTTAACCAATTAATAGAAAGATCAATTTTTGGTTCTAAAGATTGAAAGAAAGAAATAAGATACAATACATAAAACCCCACTTCAAGTCTTACAATCTTTTTTTATTATTATTACATCTAATATATGGTTTTTGTTCAAGTTGAGTCATTGCTTTCGGCACATAAAACTAAGCTAGTTTTTCTCTTGAGAGTGGCACCCAATACCTCATTCATGTCCAAATCTTCTGGATTCCTTCCATTTGGTAATGTCCAGTTGAAGTGGTACAATAGTAGAGCAAGAGGTAACTCTATAGTAGCTATGCCAAATGCAATGCCTGGGCAAGATCTTCTACCTGCTCCAAATGGAATGTAGTTAAGATTGGTGCCGTTGTAATCGATAGGTTTGTTTTCAAATCTCTCGGGAACAAAAACCTCTGCGTCGACCCAGTATTCAGGATCTCTTCCAATCGCCCAGGCGTTGACTATTAGCTTTGTCCTGACTGGTATGGTGTATCCTTCAATCTCACATTGCTCCCTACATTCTTTAGGGAGTAACAAGGGAGCAGGTGGGTGCAACCGTAGAGTTTCTTTGATTACCAACTTTAAATAACTCAATCCTTGAACATCAACTTCATTTATTTTCGTCTTTCCTTCAAAAGCCCGTCTCACTTCAGCTTGTGCCTTGCGCAACACTTGCGGGTTTCTAACCAATTCTGACATTGCCCAATCAAGTAAAGTTGAAGCAGTGTCTGTTCCCGCTGTGAGCATATCCTGCAACGTACCCCATCATATATATATATTAGAAAGTTTTACAATTAAGAGTACTAGATCTCAAGTATTTGTCAAACAAACAAGATTTATATTGCGACAAAAACATGACGACTTTTGTTGCGAGTAGACACATTTATAAATTATCTATGTATTTGTATTACTTCATTGTATCTACTCGTAACAAAAATTGATCAGTTTTTGTCGTAATACGTAAAATAAAATCACTTTTTGTCAATTTAAGCGCGAATAGTACTTACACAAATGATGCCTTGGATATTGTTGGAAGTGATTGGAAATTGAAGGCCGCCTTTCTCTTGAACTCTCAAAAGAACATCAACTAAATCTTCCTCCCCATCAACACGCCCATCTACCAATTGTGATTTTGCCCTTTTCTCCTTATGCTCCTTAATAATGTTGTAAAAGATGTCATCAAGTTGCTTCCTAACCTTCTCCAATTTAGCCCTCAACCCACTAAGAACATGGAGAAATCTGTACGAAGGAAACAAATCCGCAATGTCAAATCCTCCCCCTAAAGCCGCCATCATATCTATCAAATGCACCAACTCATCTTGGTACTTACTTCTTTCTCCGATCGCGGCTCGACAAGTTATAGCATTAGCCAACGTGCTAAACTTATGAGTTAGATTAATATGAGAATTTAAGGATGATTTAATGGATTCGACTAAATTCCAGGCCTCGTCCTCACGAATGGCGCGAAAAGAGTTGACCTTGCTAGCAGTTAAGAGCTCAACTGTGCACACTTTACGCATTTGCCTCCAGTAATCATCGTAGAGATTGAAAACAACGTCTTTACAATCGCGTAGAATGATCTTGCTCAGCTGAAGTTGAGCTCTGTCGGAGAAGGCAAGATCATGCGTTTTTAGTACCTCTTTTGCAACTTTAGAGGATGAGACGACAATTGCGGGAATTTCAGCGAGTTGAAGATGCATTATGGGACCGTGTTTCTGGGACAAATCTCGGAGAGTACGATGTTGGACTTCACCTGCCAATTCAAGAATGTTTCCAATTATGGGAAGTTTTCGGGGTCCGGGGGGAAGTTTTTGAGTTGTTTTTTTGGAGAGGAAAATGATGAGGAGGACGAGGGGGAGAAAAGAGAGGATGGAAAAGGGGATTTGAAGATCCATTTTAGTTATTAGCTTGCTTAGCTAGCTATAGAGTAGTAGTAGTAGTAGTAGAAGAGAGGAGTGTGATGATGGATGGATGGATGGATTTTCTTGATGATCAGTTAAGTTGTTATATAGGGTATTAGTTGGAGCAAAATTCAAAGATTTTATATGATTTTGGGGGATTGTTCAAACAAGGTTGCTGCAGACCGTTATCATTTTATTGTTTTTTCCTTCTAAATTAAGCAACCTAGTTTGACAGCGCTTTTAATTCCAAGAAATAGTTAAATTGCTGTGTTGCGGATAAAATACCATCGATTAATGATGTCTTAGTCTAACCTCCATGATAATTAGACATTAACTTTTTATAATATCATCCATTTATATCATCTAATTATCATGTTTGCATAGAGTTTTTGTTTAGTCTAAAGATTGATACTCATAGTTCGGAACTATCAAGTCTCATGTTCGATTCGATCTTTTCCCCTTGTTGTGCGAGTTTCTTTCCCCTTTATTAATTTTGAGAGTTTATTTCTCTTTATTTGTGAGACTTGTATTCTCACTCATAGAGTATGAGTTTATTTAATACTGTTACGAGAGATTGTTAAGCTTGATTATGTAATTCATTGAACTTATATTAATATCCTTCTATATCGTGGGGGCATTCAAAAATAAAAAAAATTCAAAAATAGTATCTATAATGAGAATACTGATAGTGATTTATATATATAAAAAAAATTACATTAGTACGATAGAAAGATATATTTATATAGGGTCCTAATCCGTGGCAACCGGTTGCCACGGACACTATTTCAGCAACCAAGCTATCATCCGTTGATCAAATGAATTAATGGCTGAGATAAAAAAAAAAAAAAAAAAAAGCCAGCCGCTACAACATGTAGCGGCACTGCCAAATTACTAAAATGCCACCAGATTTATAATATAATAATACATTACCATCACATTATATTAATATAATAATAATATGTTTCCCTCCTTGCCGCTATCCAGCCGCTACATGTTGTAGCGGCAAGGAGGGAAACATATTATTATTATATTAATATGATGTGATGGTAATGTATTATTATATTATAAATTTGGTGGCATTTTAGTAATTTGGCAGTGCCGCTACATGTTGTAGCGGCTGGCCTTTTTTTTTTTTTTTTTTGATCTCAGCCATTAATTCATTTGATCAACGGATGATAGCTTGGTTGCTGGAATAGTGTCTGCGGCAACCGGTTGCCACGGATTAGGACCCATTTATATAATACATATATATAATACCTATATAATAAAAATTATCTCAAGAAAGATATAATGAGATGGGAATATGTTGAACATTTTAATCTCTTATGCATATGTGCATTAGTCATAGCATAAAATGCAGACATTTCATTTTCGCCTAATCCGAGGAGCGTTCAAACAAGGCTGCTGCAGGCTGTAATATTAATTATTTTTAATTTAGCAACTTAGTTTGACGGAGCAAATTATTATGTCAAGAAATTGAGTGTGGAAGTCAAGTGAATAAACAAATCTTAATTAATTATATATTTAATGGCTTCTCTATGTTTAGTTCAACGGCCTCATAAGTCACGTTTTGACTAATTTTATAAAATTGTACTCCACAATTATCGATCCATTGATCATATATATTTTTATAATTTTTTTCTTGTCTTTGTTATTTTTGTCTTTAATGTCCTTTCCGTGCGTTAACGGGGTTACAATATTTTCTATAATAAATATAATAAAAAGTTAAAAAAACAGATAACAAAAATAACCATTATACCTTTAAAAAGTATAACAAATAATTATATGTCATTACACTACATAATCTAAGGTTGTGTTTGATAAAATTGGAGATTAAGATCTGAATAGTTTAGACATCTGAATAATATAGAGCATCTGAATAGAACTGTATCTGAATGAAAAAATGTTGTTTGATAATAATTTTTTCAAGATGTCTGAATAAAAATATTTACCATTTTAACCTTTGAAACAAAACTAAAAAAAAAAAAAAAAGTTCCTTCTTCATCTACCCCTCCCCCATCCCCCTGCTGCCCCACCGCCCCCCTCCCCTGCCCCGTCGCCCCCTCCCCTCCCTTCCCCGCCTCCCCCTCCCCTCCCCTCCCCTGCCCAGCCGCCACCCTCCCCTCCCCCCTCCCCCGCCCCCTGCTGCCCCGCCGCCCCCTCCCCTCCCCTGCCCAGCCGCCCCCCTCCCCTCCCCTCCCCTCCCCACCCCTCCCCTCCCCAGATCTGGTGTTTGGTGATGGTGGCGTGATGATGGTGTGGTGTTTGGTGATGGTGGCGTGGTGATGGCGTGGTGGTGGTGGCAGATCTGCTTGAAGGATATGAAAGGAAAATGATAATATTAACGAGGGTATTTTGGTCCAAAAAATAGCAATGTTATTCAGACTTGCCTCTAGATGGTTCATCTTTATTTTGAAGTCTAACCGATTAAGAGCCATTAAGAGGGAGAAATTTTTTTACCAAACAACTTTTGCCTCTGACCGAATCAGAGGCAGCCCAATTAAGAGCCATTAAGAGGTAATCAAACACACTCTAAGCCTCATAGATTATATACTTTTTTTCGGTAATAAAATTTTTACTTTTTACTAAAAAAAATTACATGATCTCTTTTTCCTTTTCCAACCACTAAATCCAAAATCACCTCATAGTAATCACCATCTCATATATATATATATATATATATATATATATATACACACACACTAATGGTGATACTTTCCAAACCCTTTTTATCGAACACTTTTTTTTTTGGTAAACCTTTCTGCGAATAAAGATCCTCGAGTAATTATAAGATGGGAAGCGATTCGGATGGTTGATTTTGCAAGTAATTTTTTGAGTGGAATTTTAAAATGATCAGTCTTTTTAAAAAAGTTTGGAAAATAGTGTGTTCGGATATTTTTGAATTTTATTTAAGAAGAAATCTTATTTTTAGTAACAAAATTTTATATTTAACTGTTGAAGTATAATACAACAAAAAATTATGTAATGTCATAAGAGTTAAGAGAAGATACGAGTGATTTTTGAATTTATATGAAAAAAGAGAGTTTTTACAGTTTTTATATTATGTCTAAAAAAATTATATAATTATTGTAAAAAAGTTTTATATTTTTTATTTTGTATAAAAAGTTATACTACAAGATTATAATACATTAAAGTGGGTTATAAAATGGATCATTGAGAACCGAAGTATCGAATTACGTTAAATCTTGTATTGTTAGGATAAAATTTAGTTAATTTATAAGTAAAAGATTTCCTAAGATCCTTAAGATAAGCTAAGGCTAATTAACTATTTCATCACATGTTCCTTCCCTCAATTTATTTATTATTTTTCGCATGCACGAACACGATGCATTTGAATTGTAATTGAGAGTCAATTATATGCCAATAGCTGTAATATATATACTCCATCAACCTGGAAATTTTAAAGTAGCTAGCCTCTAGACTGATGTCAGTTTCACATGATTCACCTGTACAAATAAAAGAGTGTTGGTATATATAAATGAAATTTCTTAAATGTTAACTATCTTATCGTTTAAAATTATACATTCGTTATAATTTAAATTCTCATAAAATTAATTGACATAATATTTATTTTTTAATAAAATATTTTATGCTTCTTCTATTACTTTATTAATTTTTTTAAATTTAAATATTGATACTTAATATACAAATTTGATAATTCATACAAAGTACGAGTCCTTATGCAGGGACGGATCTAGAATCTACTCCCAGCAGGGGCAAATTTGAGAGCGAAAATTTGAATACATTATATACTGTGTATTTAATTATTTTTTTTTAGAATAATAGTAATTTAAGTTTTTTTTGTCCCTCTAAATTTAACTTTTTCATAAGTCTGTCTCCTTAAGTGCATTAAAATAAAATAAAATAAAATAAAGATATAATGCACTTGGTTTATGAATTTAAGAAGTCATTAATTATAAATAAATTTATGACACGAAAATTAAAAAAACAAGAAAAGTCTTGAGCTACTAAGTTATAATTAAAAAAAAAACAATTCAAAAAATAATTTTTAAACTGTCGAGTTAATTCGATATCAACAAATGAAAAGGACTCGGCCATTTTATATTTTGGTATTAACATTTATTTATTAGGCATATATGTTTTAATAAATTTTCACGATGTCAACACTTGCACGATTCAGAAAGTTGATTGGGCTTTTACTATTATTCAATATTTCAATGTCCAAAAATATAAATAAAAGTAGCGGCAGACATCGATAGCAAATCTTTACAATTTTGAGGGCCCACTTTGTCTCTATTGAAGGACATAATTGATGAAGTCATTATGCTTCTTTGTATAGTCCATGTCACATTAATAAATATTAAAATATATTATGTCTGTTTAAAAATTAAAAATATAATTTAATTTTTAAAATTAAATATTGATAGATTAAATTTTAAAATTAGTATAATTCATAAAAATATAAAATAAAATAAATTTTATGATTAATAATTTTAATTATATATTATATAATTATAATAAATATATCAATTAAAATTAAATAAATTCATATCAATTTAAAGTTTAACGTATTTTGAAAATTAATGAAAAATTAAGTAATACAAAATACCAAAACTAATTGTTATTGTAAATATAAATACATTAAAGAGTCAAATACGGGAGAAACACAAATATCCTGAAAGATGGACTGCATCGGTCGATCGTTATGTCTTTTACGCGAATTTTACATAAAGATCAACGCATTAAAAATTAAAATATTTATTATCGTGTAAGCTTAACGATAATTTATTCTTTGTAATAAATCACCCCGATCGATATTAAAAAGAATTCAAACTCAACAAGCTTACACCTTTCAACCATTGGATTATTGGTGATAAGTAGGATTATGTGAGTTGACAAATTTTATGTATCAAAACAAACAGACATACAAACTCTTATTATGAATTAATGTAAAAATATAGAATATAAGTTAATAATACACATATATGGATAAATAAATGATACGTCTATTTCTACCAAGAATCAACTTGTTTATGCAATAACATAATTTTTGTGTGTACGTCAAATCTGTCTAATTTTAATAATGTGATCAGTTTAATCATGATAAATGTTGGCATTATACCCACCACTCATTCTGTACGTCAAATCTTGACAATGATATGTTTAATTTTAATAATGTCATCTCTTCTCTTCTCTTCTCTTTAGTCACCATAATGTAATGTTGGCATTATAACCACCACTCGTATTCAGATACATAGATTATCAAACCATTTTCTTAATTGCCTCCAAACACAGCCGCCACACGAGGTGGGTGTGTAAATTACTTAAAATAAAATAATTTTTTTATAAAATCTTAAAAAAATTAAATAAAAAGGTAAAAATAGGGTAACATGGTTATACCAAACACACATACCGTTTTATATAATATATATATATATATATATATATATATATATATATATATATATATCAAACCAGCTGCATTCAATATATTTTGAAATTTGTAGTGTGAAAACCAAGTGATGCGTGACAAATATGGGTGTTTTAATAAAATAAATTGACCTTTCCAAGACTTTCAAATCATGGGAAAGAGAAGCGAGGAAGAAGAAAAAAAATGGTAGGAAGAAAGTTGTTCACGGATTCCAAATTCTTTGGCACTTTTCACTTTCCTTCGGCCTTAGCAATAGATTATTTCTGATACTTTTTGATCAAATAAATCAATAATTATTATTTTTAGAGCGCTGTTATATATTGTAAAATTTTTTTGTCGAATTACAATTGCGACGTATATTAATATATAAGATTGAATATAATTATAAAATTAATCTATTATATCAAATACATCGTAATAATATTATCAATTATAATTATTCACATAACTCGTAATAAAAAAAATCGACATATAAAATTCTAATATATATCATTTTTTTTGTTTCTAATAGAAAGATCAAACAGATCATTAGAGTTACTTTAGTTCTCTTTTATTTGAAACAGTAAAAAATAACATGGTGTTTTAAAATTTATTATCATAATTTTATTGTTATGTGATTATTATTATTAAATTAATAATTTATTATTTTTAAAAATTAGTAACATAAAACAAAAAAATACATCAATAACATGTGGAGCTAGTCCTTGTGACCTTTACTAGAAGACTGGAATTTTAAGTGCAATGGTATGCGGACTCGGACATTGTACGACTAGTATTTCTTTATCTTTCCTTTAATTCAATTATTTAAGTAACTAGTCTAGTTTAGAAGTTGGTATGCATATACGTGTCACCAGTGGGAATCGTTTCCTTAGTCAATACGGTAGCCAAGCCGCCCTAATTATATACAGAAATCGTCTAGAAGTTCAGGATAAAATTAAATTTTAATATGAAAATTTTCGATTCAATTATAATTACGACGTGTATATATATATATATATATTAAAATAAATTTTATTTTAATTTATTTTATTTTATTCTATCGTATATATTTTTATGTTGATCATAATTTAAATTTATTAAATATTTAACAATATGTGTATTATTTTTCATATAATTACTAAAATATATTTTTCATATAATTATTACTATTTTACCTTTATGTATTTTTGAATATGAAAGTAAGTGTACACATAAATATACTATTTTGATATTACCTAAAAAACATATATATGGGTATGTGTTATAAAATGTTATAAAACTTTAGCACTAATGAGATGAATACTCTGTTCTTGCAATATTAGAAGAGAGAAAGAGAGAAATAAAATAACGACAGAAAGAGAAATGATGAGCAATCTTAGATTTCAAGTACCTTCCTTTCTCCATTCTAGTATATTTATAGGCAAAAGATATTAGCTAGCACATAGGCTTATTAGTACACCGATGTAGAAAAAGAAATCATATTATAACACTCCCCCTTGATTTCTTAAGATAGAAGATTATGTCTCATTAAAAACCTTGTTAAGAAAACCCTGTGGGAAAAACTTAACGAAGGGAAAAAGAGTACATATCTTTTACATAAATATATTATATCTTAATCGGCTGCCTCATTAAAACTTTGTCAGGAAAAACCCATTGGGATAAAAACCGTGACTAAAGAAAAAGAGTACAGTCTCCCCCTCAAACACACTCCCTGCTTGCTTTATGTATAGCGAGAATCTCTGAGTGATTTGAAGATGTAGTTGTCATAATTTGTTTCGTGAATTTTCAAGATATAACTGTGTCACAATATGTAAATACATAACCTGTTTGTGATCTCCCATTGTGTGGATCTTGATAAATATATTACATCAGCATATCCAACCAATTGTGACGTTAAATCTCCTGGATTAAATAACCCAAGATCTATACTTCCACGGAGGTATCTCAAAATGTGTTTGATCTCATCCCAATGCCTTTTAGTCGTGTAAAGTTTGCAAGATACATAAGAGCAAATATTGCACTTAGGTATAAAACTTCAGGTCCAAGAATTTCTCCCCCACTTTCTAGATACCGAAATGGATCTTTATCAACTTCTAAAGATCAAACAACCATCAGGGTAGTCAAAAGATGAGCTTTATCCATATAAAAATAACTGAGAATCTTTTCAGTATATGTGGATTGATGAACAAAAATTTCAAATGTTAAATGCTCTACTTGTATTTCCAAATAAAAATTTGTCTTTCCAGGATCTTACATTTCAAAATCATATTTTAAATAAATAGTAAGTCTTGTGAGTTCTTCAGGAGTACCTACAAGATTTAAATCATCCACATACACAGTAATGATGATAAATCCAAATAAAAATACATTAACATACTTGATTATTTGTATACCTGTCTTTTATTAAATATCACTCCGTCCCAAATTAATTGCATTTCTAAGACTTTTTAAAGTCAAATTGACTATTTTTAAAACTAATCTTTTTACTATTGTTGCTAACATATAGGTGAATATATTATAACCAAAAGAAAGTATATACAATTTATTACTAATTTCAATTTTTATAATTTTAGAAATATATTTATATATGCTTAATTATTAATTTTAAAAATAGTCAATTTGACTTAAAAAAGTCATAGAAAAGTAATTAATTTGGGACGGAGGAGTAATCATTAAGTCGATTATATCACATATGACCAAACTGTTTCAATCCATATATTCAATTAATTTGCAACTTGATTGAATATATGTGATAGGGTCATTGTGATTCAACTATTTTCAATCTTTCAAAAATTCTCATGTAGACTTTACTATCAAGTGAGTCATAATATTCTCTTTTTAGTAAAAATGTGACACATCCTCGTGGATGTTGTTCACTGTTATTCATATGATTTGCTTCAAATTTTTAGCATCATATAGAGAGAGAAAAACAAGAGTTTAAAAATAAAAACATTAGAGTTCCTTTTGTGAACTTACCATAGTTGTCATACTTATCAGAAAACGAAAATGACTTCATCCATTACTGGAGAGTATATATCTGATAATCAATATCAGGTATTTGTGAGAAACCTTGAGCTACAAGTCAGGATTTATATCTCATAATTTTTCTAATTTCGGCTTTCGTGCGAATATTAATTTATTTCCAACCGGGATTACGCCCAGCGGAGTTTGGGCTACTGGCCTAAATACGTTTAAACTGCTGGTCCAAATACTTCTCATTTTTAATAATGAGTGTAGCTCAATTTGAATAATATATTTTCATTTTGGCCAATCTTTTCTTTTCCGACATTCTTCCACGTTTTGTGGTTCAGGATCTGTGTCAGGAATCAAAGTAATATCCAATGCTATAGAGAAAACAAATATATCATCAATCATGATTTTGCTTCGATCTCATATATTTTTTTATCATGCACATAATTTATTGAGATCTCTTGGTGTTCATCTTTTATCCCTTCAATGAGATTTTGTACCTCTTCCGAGGGTATTCCACTCTTGGAATAACTGCTACTTCTGGAGTGAGTATCACTTCTGGGAATATTGCTACTTCTAAAGTGGGTATCACTTCTGGGATTAGTGCCATTTCTTCTAGAGCGGGTATCACTTTTAGGATGAGTAAGTGCTACTTCTAGAGCTTGTATCACTTCTGAAATTCTTTTATTTACTCGTACCTTTTCTGAAGGTATTCCCACTTTGGAAACATGTGCTACTTCTAGAGCTTGTATCACTTCTGGGATTATTCCGACTTCTGAAGTAAGTGCTACTTCTGGAGCGTGTATTACTTCTGGAATTCTTTTATTTACTCGTACCTCTTCTATTTGTCAATTCTTCAGAAATTGATCTTTCGATAGATATTTCTATCTTTGCTGGAGTATTCACTACATGTAACTTTATCATTTATAGCATCATTAAATGCATATGGCATATGATTTGTAATATTCTGTAAATAAACAATTCTTTGAACTTCAATTTCACATTGTCCGGTGTGAGGATCAAGTAAATTTAATACTGATGCATTATGCCTATTCATGCATAATATATTTTAAGTTTGCAGCTAAAGAAATAATACTAGAAAAGTTGGCAGTAAAGGAAGAGATAAAGAAGATGCATTTTTTATATTTATCTTCTTTAGGTGTATTTAAAAGTAAAGTCAACATGACTTTTGAAACGATGTTTCAATGTGAAAATCATTTGATTAAATATATTTAAAACTAATCAAATTTATTCCCGATATACCAGAATATAGAATATTTATTTCATTTATGGGAACACATAATATTATTCATAAAGAAAATAATATTATCCATGAAACGTACAAAATGAAAACTAATAATATTACACATACAGGGTGTTTAATTAAAACAATAACTAATAATATTACACCTACAGGGTGTTTAATTAAAACAATAACCTAATCTATATCCCAAAAGATGCTTTCAGAAGTTCCAACAATGTCACCAACCTTATCCTCATTGTTGGTCATTGGTGGAGCATCATCAATATTCAACTGATGATTAACAAAGTTTGTTTGTGCAGCCATTTCTTTGTTCTTTACAAATTCCTGGTATAAATTAACCAGATGTCTAGGCGTACGACAGGTACGTGACCAATGCCCATTCATCCCGCATCTGAAACAAACATCTAGTTTGTTCTTTGTCTGTGCTGTATTTTCTTTATTTATACTCGGCTCAGACACTTGCCACTTTTGGTGCCCTGAATTCTCGCGGTTTTGGAATGTGTTGTTATAAGGGCCTTGTTTATTTTTCCATCCCCAAGACTTCTTATTATATTACCATTTATTGTCACGTTTATTCTGCTGGAATGACATGTTATTAATGTCGGGCAATGGGGCAGAACCTGTTGGTCGTACTTCATAGTTTTTCAATAATAACTCACTATTCTTTTCCGCAACAAGGAGGATAGACAATAATTCACTAAATTTTGTGAACTTGCTCTGTCTGTATTGTTGTGACAAAATCATGTTGGTGGGATGAAAAGTTGAAAGCGTTTTTTCTAACATTAGAGATTCAGAAACTGGATCCCCGCATAAAGCCAAAGTAGAGGTTATTCTATAAATATTGGAACTATACTCCGTAATTGATTTAAAATCTTGTAACCTTAAATTAAGCCACTCAAATTTGGCATTAGGGAGAACAACCAATTTTTGATGGTCAAATCTTTCCTTTAATTGTGACCATAAGGTCAAAGGATCTTTGACTGTTAAATACTCAGTCTTTAATCCTTCATCAATATGATGACGAAGAAAAATTATGGCTTTTGCATTTTGTGCCGTAGTGGCCGTATTTCCTGCTTCAATAGTATTTTCTAACTCATTTGCACTAAGATGTAATTCTGCATCAAGTGCCCAAACCAAATAGTTGTCTCCAGATATTTTCAAAATTGAAAAATCTATTTTTGCCAAGTTCGCCATCTATTATGAGTTAAAACACAATTTCATTATTTATTAAAACAAGTAATAAATAATTGCATGTATGATATGGAAAGGATAAACTATGAGATAAATGCAAAAACATAATATATATATATATATACAGAATTGTAAATGGATTTTCACCCGGCGTGCGATAATCCGCGTAGACAGATTATTCCCACAAGTATATAAATGGTAAAAAGGTTCTCCACCAAATCTTGTAATAAGGATAGGTGGTACCATATATAAATAATAAATTTAAAAATGGACAATTAAACATGAATATAATTAAGCATAAAGAATACCAATTATAGAAATAAAATTATATTATCGGTTGGACAAAATCAGCTCGTAGTATAATAATTAATTGAAGAAGACCAATTATAGGAATAAAATTATATTATCGGTTGGGCAAAGCCAGCTCATAGTATAATAATTAATTGTAAGAATTTAATTTTACCGTCTCAGTTGGTTAGAGCGTCGTGCTGATAACGTGTTATAAAATGTTATAAAACTTTAGTACTAATGAGATGAATACTCTGTTCTTGCAATATTAGAAGAGAGAGAAAGAGAGAAAGAGAGAAATAAAATAACGACAGAAAGAGAAATGATGAGCAATCTTAGATTTCAAGTACCTTCCTTTCTCCATTCTAGTATATTTATAGGCAAAAGATATTAGCTAGCACATAGGCTTATTAGTACACCGATGTAGAAAAAGAAATCATATTATAACAGTATGGATATTGTTTGTCTAAATCTAAACTAGCAAGATACACAAGTATATGCAGTTTACAAGTAATATAATGATAAGAGAGTGTCGAACTCACAGAGAATTATTTAATAATAATTATCAAGTACTAACTTATAATCAAATTAATTTTATGTAAACAATTCAATAATAGTTGTTGAATTTTGAAAATAAAGTACTAAGCTAACTAATCACTAAATATCAAGAATTGAATTCAGATAAAAAGGCTTAAGATTACAATTTTTCTTAATGTTTCACTTGAATTAATACACTTTCTGTTAAGTTATGTAAATTATTCCGGATTGTTAATCAAGAACTCATCAATATTTATAAGTATCTCTCGATACATCATAAACGAATCAACTTAAATCTACAAAAGTTAGAATTAAGATGAACACCCTAGTTAATTAATTCACTATATCTCTATGTGAATTACAATTAAAAAAGATTTAAAGCTCAGGTTCTTTTCCAGATTACCTGCGGCGTATAGGTATATGTAAGACCCCGATAATTTTAACAAAGAGAATTTATTTTTCTTCTCATTATTATTTTAAACAGAAAGGTGTTAAATCGATAATGATAAAGTTACTAGTGAAATGTGACAATTGAGAAGTCCAGTAATAACGCTAAATCACTATTCACGCGATCACTATTCACGGGAGACTATTCACGCTAAAAATATTTTTACACTTTCTTCGACCTTTGAATTACGTCATAATGTTTATATGAGCTGGATACAAAAATTATACGGTATAAATACGAAAGTACTATTTATACGAATATACTATTCATTTATACAAAAAAGTCAAACCTGTATGTCGAGGAATATTCCTTCTGTCGGATAATATTCGTTCTGTCGGAGAATATTATATTCGGTAAAGTACGACGGCGCCGTCGAAATAATCATTTTTATATTCGGTAACGTACGGCGCCGAAATAACAAAATATTAATGGGCCCCACAATGACAATATTGTCAACGATAGTGGGCCCCATTGTCGGATACTGAAAACGACAGTATGTTGTCAACAGTATATTATCACCGGCAACTGTTGAAATACCCGGTAATAAAAAGAATAGTAAAACGCGTTATTCCACAGTAGTACGCGGTATTTCTCAGGCACACGGTGTTGCACAGTATTTTAAATTATTGATTCAATAATTGATAAAGTAGCAATTGCACAGTATTTTGATTCAATAATTACAATAGCATCTGCATGGTACTTTTTATTATTTATCATGACACTGTAACTCATATTATTTGCTATGATATTTTAGCATTATTGACGGATTAAAAGTGAAGTCTAACTTAGGGGTACCTAATTGAAATTGTGAAGTTCACATGCTATGAACTATTGGTTCACATGATGTAACTATTGGTTCACATGTGAAAACTATTAGGGGATGTTATGCAAGATTGATAATACTTGAGGGATTATATTAAAAATAGAGGCAAAGATGGAGGTACTAAAGTGTAATAAGTCGAGCCCTTATTGTGCAATTAATGAAACTTAGTTTTCCTATAAATAGGAGGGATTATCTTAAAAAATCTTCACACCTTCTTTGCTTATACTCCATCTCTCTCTCTAAATTTCTTGAGTTCTCTTAGTGTGCTAGGCTATTATGAGTATTTGTGAGAATACTAGTATTGTCCAAGTTAGTAATATTCATAGAAAGCAAGATCCAGTCACTTGTTAACGAAGGTAGGGGATATCATTTCTTTCATACTCTTATGTAATATCATTTGCTTCCTTGTTCGTAAGTGATATTATACTCATAAAGGTTGTTATTCATTCCGTATTAATTTGTGGGGATAACCTGTCCGTGCGGATTGACGCATGCCTGGTGAATACCCTTCTGTATTCATTCCTTATTACTCTATGGGAATAACCTGTATGTACGGAGTGTCGTACCTGGTGAACACCCTTTTGTATTCATTCCTTATTACTATGTGGGAATAACCTGTATATGTACGGAGTGTCGTACCTGGTGAATACCCTTCTGTATTCATTCCTTATTACTCTGTGGGAATAACCTGTATGTACGGAGTGTCGTACCTGGTGAATATCCCTTTGCATTTGTTCCTTATTAATCTGTGGGTATAACCTATTCGTGCGGATTGACGCATGCCTGGTGAATAACCCTTCGTATTCATTACTTATTAATATTTTGTGGAAATAATCTGTTTACGCGGATTACCGCATGACGGGTGAAAATCCATTTGCAGTTTCATATATTTTGTTATACTCGTATAACGTATCATTTCTTTTGTACTCTTTAAGGGATATCTTTTTCTTTCACATTTCTCCATTTAAGAAATCTCTGTTTGTTTCCAAAACCTTATTTTTAAATGGTGAAAATCCCTGAAAATTTGTAGAATATCCTTACTAGTTTGTGCTTCATCTAATATCTTTTCACCTGAATCTTTCTATTTCGTTTGATACGATATAGTTGAATCGTGAATTTTATTCTTGAATATCGTTCTTGAATTTGACTCCACAATTTGGTCATCATGTTGGCAATTTGGTCAACCTTCGACACTGGATAAATTAAATATTTATTCTTATTCTTGATCTCACTGTATTCATTCTATATCATTATCATCATCCTCATCCTTAAATTGTGGTGATAGTTCTCTTTGGCCCGTAGTGCAAAGATGAACTGGCGTGACATGATTTTGACCAAACTATGTATTGGTATAATCATGACTTTTGGTGTTACAAACAAAGACGTATGGTGAAAGTTCTCTTTGGCCCGTAGTGGAAAGATGAACTGGCGTTTGACATGATCATGACCGATGATGTTACAAATAAATATCTTTGTCACATAGTGCAAAGAGAGGCTGTTGAATATAAATTGTTGATTTGGATGTTCATAAATAGGAACTGTTGATTGGTGTTACAGTGATAAAATATTGGTGGTGATCCTTTAACTTATAGAAGATGGTAGATATTATAATCTGCTTGACTCTTCTAATGGATTATTCATTCCGCTGCAGTTGTTGTTATTGAAAAATTATAATATTTTTTAAAATCTCTGATTTATTTTGGTTGAAGGCTAAAGAAAATTTTATTCTTCATTATCTTAGTCATGATATTTCTTACTAGGCTATTTGTGCTCACCTTTTTCCTTTTTGTTCCATTGTTCTCCTTAGGAAAAGAGAGTGTAGCGGGGACTAGCCGGGGAATGGAGTGATGATCCGAGACAATAGGAATATCTCAATACAATATTATTAGTGTGGCAATAAGTGTATTGAGAATTTAAGATGTATTTGTATTTTTGTATTGTGTTGTCGTATTTTGCACAACACTTATTAGTTATAAATGAAAAAATTCGTATTTGTATTTTGTAGAATATTATTGGCGACTCAAAATGGGTTGTGTGGACCTATTTTGGGGGCGTCACATATATCTCTATCGTAGACACAAATCATGAGTTTCATCACCATGCAGAAAACACAATCACATGCTACTATGATCAGGTCTAAATTTATAATCCATATCTCGAGTTCATATAGATTACCACGGTAATTGTTGATCAGACAATTAAGCAATTAATCATAAATCATAATAGACAATCCGATAATAATCAACAATAATTAACAAGGAAACATATTAATAAAATTTATACAATAAGTTCTATTGTAATCTTAAAAAAAATTAGTTCATGATTGAATAAAAATCCATAATTCACAAGTAAACCATCATCCAAGAATTACAAAATAAAAAGATAAAAGAAGAAAGGAAAAACTCTTTTGAAGCAATCCTTGATATCTTCCTTAACCTCCTATTTTGATATTCCTTCGTAATAATCTCTTGCTTCAAGCCTTCAATCTTTCTTAAATTCTAGGGTTAACAAAAAGTAGCAAGATCCACTTATTCTATACCTCACATCATGTATTTATAAGTTATAAGTCCAATCCTTAACATATGTGGAGAAACAAATCCAATTTGAAAAAAAAAGATGCAAAAATAAATACCTAATATTAACTTAAAATACTTAAGAACTCACAAATTATCAACCTAAACGTATTCAATTTGTAGGTATAAAGTCCACTCATCAAATATAAAATAAAATATTATAATTTAATTTTTAATATATTTTAAAAATATGTACCGTCTGAACATGCACAACATGACTAAGATTGATCCCCTCAACTTTACCTATTCATTCATTAACATTTTATAGAAATGAAATGTGAACACTATATGGCGATATATTCTCCGTCATATTCTTATAATCTCTTTTTTCGAGAACGTATTTTATTATAATTTAATTTTAAGAATATATTTCATCTTAGGAATTTCGGAAAAATTTACGAGAAATTTACCTTCAATCTATGTAGTGTCGGTTAATATTGTTTTCTTTTGTTGAGAAGTAAAATCAAACCTGTAATCTTCTAAAGAGAGAGAGATATTACTATATTTCAAGTGACATTTTCCGTTATAGAACATTATTTAAGAAAGTCTTGTGCTTCACTAGATGTTAATTTGTTTCCCTTCACAAAATTCAAAGTAAATTTAGATAGAATATCGAAAGGAGTAAGTAATTATAGGGATAAATGGGAGTAGTATATTTTACAATTCCCTGAAATAACAATAAAATCAAAAATAAAGAAAAGAGCATCTCAAGTACATTAATCAACACACTCATATTACTTCCTTCCTTCAAAAGTCCTCTTAGGCCCGGTACACTTGATGGGCTAGCCTAGGCCGTGGATGCACCATCAATGGCTCAGCCCGTTGCAAGGTCAGCCCATAAGCTTCCTCCATATTCAGCTTTTCTGCTACATGGCCCTCAGGGAGTTCCCAGTTAAATGCATGGACCAATGTCGCCGTCAGTAATTGTACCATGCGTAGCCCAAGGCTCATCCCGGCACAAATTCTTCGGCCCGCCCCAAATGGTATGACTTCAAAATCATTCCCTTTAACATCAACACTAGGCTTTTCACCACCCGTTAAAAACCGTTGGGGCCGGAATTCTAATGGATCGGCCCATGTGTTTGGGTCACGGGCTATGGCCCACACATTTACAAGGAGTGTGGAGTCCTTGGGAACAAAGTAGCCGTTGATTTCGCAGCTCTCGGCTGCCATCCGTGGGAGAGAGAGTGGAGTAGAAGGGTGGAGTCGGAAGGTTTCTTTGATGATGGCTTGGAGGTAAGGTAATTGGGTGAGGTCCGATTCCATTACAAGCCGATCTTGACCAACCACCAAATCCAACTCCTTTTGGGCTTGGGCTAAGATTTTTGGGTTACGAAGAATTTCTGCTAAGGCCCATTCCACTGTGCTGGATGAAGTGTCAGTCCCTGCCGTAAATAAGTCCTACATATTCGATTAACAAATTAAATTTGTGTGCATAATATTACTCTTTTCATAAAATATGTTAAATTTATAAAACTCGCTCCGTCCTAATTTATAAGATCAACATTAATTTATTTTAACTAATCAATTGACATATATTTAAAATTTAAAATCTATATCAATTTATTTAGTTTTATTCAATACAACTAGAAATAATACAAGTACCAAAATACACAACTACAAACTTGTCGATGAATGGCGTGAGCACTTGATTCATCACCTTTATAAATGTGTTCGGGGTATTGAATAGTCTAAATGACATAACTAACCATTCGGATAGTCCATTCTTCGTCTTAATAGCTGTTTTTCACTTATCCCTCGGTCTAATTATTTAAAAAAAAAAATAAGATTTATAGGCTTCAAAAGTTAGCGCAAAAGTCCCCCTAGCATTAATAACATTGGAAAATTTTCTTCATATTTGATTTTTTGGCGTGTTTCACTTGAAATGTTAACGTGGACATTCATGTGCCTTCATTAAATATGGCCCAAACAAGCCGTAGTTGTTACGGAGTTGGCAGAAAGAAAAGGATGGTGTTACTAAAGAGAAAAGGATAGAAATTGAAAACATGTAACATTAAATTAATGAAATGGGCCTAAGTCAAATCAAAATTAATTGGTAGTCGGAAGAGTTGGCCTAAATATTATATATTAAATATATTTTGTTAACGTAATAAGAGATACATACTATAACACTAAAGTTGAATTAAATTGTTGTTCTATAAGCAAGGGCTCATAAATTAATTAAGTCGTGATAAAAAAAAAAAGAGGGTCCAATTTTATATTTTGTATAATTAATCATAAAAAAATGTAAAAAAAAGATTATTTTCATAAAAAATGTACAAAAAGATTATTTATACACAAAATATATATCCTTGTGAAAACTGTTTTGCTCACTAATTGTTGTGCTCCTGCAAATCTCAATCTCATATCAATAGTGTTTTTTTGTGATTAAAGATTGAATATAAAAATTTATATAATATAAAATGACGTGCATGATAATTATGATAATGATTAGTTATATTATTTATTGAACTCACACATGAACATGTATGATTAGTGGAATATTAACTAATTATATATAATTTGATCCATCATTTTATAAATATATTTTTTTATATTCATATATATTTTGTTACCATATATAGTATTACACTATTACTCATCCCAGACGGATGAATATGTTACTTTGCATGCATGCAGTTATTGAGTGAAAATGCATGTAAACATAAAATACCAATTGAGAATAATATATATAGATCGACCACTTACCAAAAGTAAAGCTTTGATTTCAGTGTCATTGAGCTTCCCACCCTCACCATCCACATCATCCTTAAGCGAAATCAACGTACTCAACAAATCCACGTGCTTAGTTCCGGCGCCGCCGCTGCCACTGCCGGCGCCGCCCTTATGCTCATCCAAGATTTGATTCAAAAAGGAGTCGAACCGGGCGTGTAGCTTCTTCATCTTTGTGGCCACGCCTTGCAAGTCTAGCCACTCGAGGGCGGGGATAAAATCACCGATGTTAAACACACCGGCTAGCACCATTAGCTCCACCACCATTTCTTTGAACTCGTCGGCTTTAGGATCGCCGCCACCGTTGCCGTCACTAAACACCCTCCTGCCTAGCATCACCCGCCCTAGGGAGTTGGTGGTACATACATTGAGCAATGGTCCCAAATTCACCGGCGTCTTTCCAACACCGGCTAGGGCACGCACGAGTATGGCTACCTCCTCCTGATATTTTGGTAAATGCAAAGATTATTAAAAACTGTCATTAATTACTGTCCCACTACAAGAATTAGATCCGTGTTTGTTTTGTCTTAATTTGTTAGTGCACCAATTGTTCACCGCTGATCAAAAGGGATAGCCTATGGCCTTGGACCGACCCATGATTTAGGTCTAGTAAGGACGGAATTTGAAACAATATATTTAATAAAAATATAAATAATCAATAAAAATATGACTATTATATATATATATATAAGAGTATTTTTTTTACCATAAATTTATAACCACAAAAGAGAAACAACATCTTTATCATAGTTTATATGAAGTGGGTAAATTCATTCCCATAATAATACCAATAGAATATGGAATAGAGAATAAATTATATAAAGATTGCCAATAAATTAATATCAAATTTTATATTTTGAGAGAAAATCAAAGAGTTTTGCTTGTGTTAAAATAATTACATAGATTTTTCATGGTAAAAAATATTGCATAATCTGTTTAAAAAAGTCAAAAATACTTGATTTTCTCTAAAAATACAAAGCTATGTGTGTGAAAATACTAGTTTACAGTCAATTCGTATTAAATTGATTCTTTATTAAATAATATATAAATCTAGCGAGAGCCTAAGAACAAAAATGTACATATATCAAAGAAAGAAGAGTTAAATACACTTTGTATCCCTAAGTTTACCCTATTTTGCACATTACATCCTAGATTTCAAAACGCGACACTTTGCATCCCGCACTTTTAGCGAATCAATACATAACACCCTTTGACCCAAAATCCGTTATTAAAAGTGCAAAATCCGACACTTTTCCGTCATTTTTAGCTACGAATTTTGGATCAGAGGATGTTATGTGCCTGTTCACTAAAAGTGCAGTATGCAAAGTGTCATATTTTAAAATATAAAATGTATTGTGTAAAATAGAATATACTTAGGGCACGTAAA
Source organism: Aralia elata (assembly GCA_034770075.1). Taxonomy (NCBI): domain Eukaryota; kingdom Viridiplantae; phylum Streptophyta; class Magnoliopsida; order Apiales; family Araliaceae; genus Aralia; species Aralia elata. Next base: position 1,790,980 of record CM068380.1, on the reverse strand, counting down.
GTGCATTTAACTTAAGAAAGAAAAAAAATAAGCTAGTGAGAGCGACGACCTTCACTTTCACTTGACCTGTCTAATTTTGTCCCTGCATATAGTGGCAAATTAAAACTAATGTCATAATTTCGCAAATACTACAGAAGATTAAAAAGGTTATTAAGTTTTTCCTAAAGTCTATCTACTTCTCCTCTCGGCTTTTTTTCTCAAACTCTCTTATGTCATAAGATGAGATTTTACGATATAATAAATCGCACCTAGTGTTAATTTTACACTATTAATTATATTGTAAAAAGTACAATTTACACTTATTTTTGTTTTACTCGACGTTGGAATATATAGAAGTTAATCTTTTGAGCTTGACCCTCGGCTTTTGCAATAATATAAATTATGAGCAATGTATACAATTTTGGCCGTTTTGACTTTGAATGGTAAGTGAGGAAAGCTAACACTTTGTCCCCTCTACTAAAATAAAAAATAAAAATAAAGTATGAACACACCACCCTTCACTCACGTGATCACTGCTGCTTCAAAAGTCTACCTTATCATGATATAGTAGTCACTAGTCAGGGTTAAAAAATCCCATATGTAGGTATATATTGCAGAATATAAAATAGTGTTTTTTTTTTGGACCGTTACATGTTAAATCATAAGTACCGTCAAATCTTGTAACGGAGGATAAAAGATATCACTATTCGTGGCACACGTAATTGTGTAAATTATATAAAATAAAATTAAAATTTTATAAAATTTAAAAAATTAAATAAAAAGATAAAAAATTAAATTAACAAGTAAAAAATAGTAATATATCTAAAGTTGTAAGGGTAATAAAAAAATAATCATACGTGACACAAAATCACTAAAATTTCAATAAAAACTTTATAATATAGACACATAAATATATATAGATATAGATAATTAATTGTCATATAAACCACTATAAGGAAAGGGATATGGATAGGGCCACTTTAGAAAAATAATATAAAACACCTTTTAACATATAATTAACAATGATATTTTCATTTCTAAATTTAACTAATTAGCAAATAGTACCTTTAATATATAATTAGTAGTATAAAATTGATGCAAAAAGTATATTTTTGCATTAGTTATTTATAACAAGTTAATTAGCGGTTTGTTATATTGTAATTAAGATCGTGTACCCTATCAACACGAAGAGGTAAACTCATGTATAATTTTGTATTTTAGTCTAAAAAATATAAGAAGTTTTGAGGTGCAACAAATTTTGTACGTGCGAAAATGGAAAGAAATGAACCAAACTATGTACCTGACGCACATGGCGAAAATCATCAAGAGCCTTTGCCGAGAAAAGATGCACGGAGCATATTTTCCTCAGCATGCGCCACCTTGATCCGTAGGGTGCAAAAACCAAGTCTTGGTAATTATAAGCAATATGCTTGGCACCCGAATTCGGTGGGCGGCTGGAAAAATTGGCATCATGGGTCTTCAAGAACTGCGCGGCCACCTCTGCCGAGGCGGCAACCACCACGTGAACGAACCCTAGCCGGAGATGCATGAGGGGACCGTAGGTCCGAGCCATGGCAGCTAGGGAATGGTGTGGCTTGGTGCCAAGGTGCGGGAGGTTTCCTATGATAGGCCATGGTTTTGGACCCGGTGGGAGTTTTGGGCTCGGGTGACGGTTAAGGAGAAGGGTGCGCAGGTTAAGAAGACAATATAAAAGAAAGGCAGTAATGGAAGTGTAGAAAATGATGGCTAAGCTAGTTGTTGTTGTCATGGGTTGGGTTGGGTTGGGTTGTTCGTATTTGTTTGTGCTATTATTTATTTTGATATAAGAAAAAAAAATTGTTTATAGAGAGGCATATAAATAGAGAGTGGGTGGTATTGGGTACTTGGGTAGGTAGCACATGTGGTAGATTGTTTTATTTGATAAATAAATAAATATATATATATATATATATATATATATATAAAATATAGTATTTTCTAACCCCACATATATAGGGGGAGCATTTTTTTTATTTTAATTTGCGGAATGGAAGATATATTTTGTCCACAAGAAGTTGCAACGTGATCAATTTTTTACCTAGGGACTGGTAGGTAGAATGCATGGAGAGGAAGTACTCTTGGTCTTGGGAGACGACAGAGAAATTAAGGAGTACAGAAAGAAATCACAAGCTACCTACCTACCGGCTGTCTATTTATATAACCACCATTCGTTACTTCAATTCGGGGGATATATATATATATATATATATAAGATTATATGTAGGTACACAGTTGTGAAGTGCACAGTAGGACTATAGCGACGGTTTTTTGGGTTATAACGACGGTTCACCCGTCGCCATAGATATTTTGGGATATAGCGACGGGTGACCGTCGCTATAGTCCAAAAAAACTGTTGTCATAGTCTACTACTGTACTACACAGTTGTGTACCTATATTTTTGCCATAGTCGCTATAGTCCAAAAAAACTGTTGTCATAGTCTACTACTGTACTACACAGTTGTGTACCTATATTTTTGCCATATATATATATATATATATATATATTGTCATGTATATATCCACGTACCCTGGTTGCATGTGGTTGTCTCTCTCTCTCTCTGCATATATATTGTCACTTTTGTTGAGCAAACAAACTGAACAGTTCAATGGTAGTTAGCTAGGTTGTTTCAAATTTAACCATTAATTGGTTGTGATTCATCTATAGCTCCATTGTAGGATTTATAATTTAATTTTATTCATCAATTTGCATAATATTAATAGATAGAGAGACCTTAGGGTTTTGTTTTCTCATCTACTTATCATTATTTTATTTTCAACAATACATGACTTCTCAATGAAATTTTCTATACTACTCCCTTTGTCTAGTGAGAGTTAATTTTTATTTATTTATTTTTTTGACCTTTTTTATGGCACATTAAGGTTTATTTATTATACATTTATATGTAAATTTGTTTAATTAAGAATCCTAAAAATTTAATATTAGCAAATTTTAAAAAAGAAAAGTTGTAGGTAACCTTGATAAGGGTAAACAATACATAGAAGTCAAATAAAACTAAACTTTACGTAATATATAAAAGGAATATGTATACTGTATACATTACTAGACAAAAAGTCACGAGTTCATAAATTTAGGTAACTATTCAACCTTACCACAGTAATATACAATAATTGTAAAAAAATTACAATATTAGTGTACTAACAAAATAATTACAAAAAGAGTGTAAAATAATAACCACTGCTTATCTTTCAAACGCTAAAATCATTGGGAGTAACTGTCATTATCTTATCGACAGTTACCAAATATTTCAAACCCAAAATAATTCCTCAGGCGGCTCTCGGAGTTTTTAAAGATTGATAGTTGCTAAAAGCCATTCACTGTTTCAGACTTTTGGTTACTAATTAGATATATTTTAGTTACTACATACTATTGATTTGGTTACCATTCGCAATATTGTTTTATTTGTTTTAATAAAAATTGATAGTTGCAAACAATGTGTTTCATAATTTTGGTTACCAATTAGATTTATTTTGGTTATTATATACTATTGATTTGGTTACCATTCACACTATTGTTTTTTTTAAAAAAAATTGATAGTTGCAAACAATGTGTTTCATAATTTTGGTTACCAATTAGATTTATTTTGGTTACTACATACTATTGATTTGGTTATCATTCACAAGCATTGTTTCAGACTTTTGGTTACCAATTAAATATATTTTGGTTATTATATACTATTGATTTGGTTACCATTCAAAATATTATTTTATTTTTTTTTATTAAAATTGATAGTTGCAAACATTGTGTTTCATAATTTTGGTTACCAATTATATTTATTTTGGTTACCATTCACGCTATTGTTTTTTTTTAAAAAATTGATAGTTGCAAACAATGTGTTCTAGAATTTTGGTTACCAATTAGATATATTTTGGTTACTACATACTTCTCGAGCTCCAACCACCGCAAGTCGTGAAGAAAAAGGCGAAGCAGATGATGAATCGGAAAAGGTATGGTATTACGTTGATATATTGAGTAGTTTCTTCACAGGGTTTTGGGGAGCTATCGGGGTTTTGATGTTCAAGAAAAGCTGGAGACATGCTTATTTCCGGTTTCTGTGAGAGAACAAAGACAAGATACTAGCGGCGACAACCAGAAAATAATAAGAAATCGACGACGGCGACAACTAGGAAACAAACCGACGTCGACAACCTGGAAAGGCGACGAACCACATAAAGCACACGAAACATCGGCAGACGCAGAGCATAGCGGCGGCAACAGGAAGAAAAGAACGCCGGCAAAACGAAAAAGAGAAAAAGAGTGGTTGGTTACGGCTAGTGTCATTTTCTTCCTCCCAAAGAATAGCAATTTATTAGAGAAATCTTAGGAGAGATAAAGAATAGCCCTTAATCATAGGAAGTGGCCGTTGATTTCAAACTACCAATTATAATAATTATGTAAATAAAATATTGAAAATGCATTCTTTTTGTAATTATTTTGTTCGTACACTACTGTTGTAATTTTTTTTTTAAATGTACTAAAAAGTGTAATTGTTCCATGGGTGGGTCCACAAATAGGCAACTTGATTTGGTTTCACCTTGCCTAATATACCTTGACAGTTCATCAACCTAGACCAGGCTTTGACTAAAGGTCTGTCAAGTCAGGTCAGGGAGGGCTCTGGTGCTAAATATGTGGTCCGGTCTAGTCCAGTCCAACCCATTCCCCCCTTTTCTTTTCAACTTTTAATTTTAAATAGTAAAAGTAAAAACTATAAACTAGTAAAATTTAAATGAAGATGTATATTAATTAAATTTATTTACAAGAAATCAAGAATGAATTAAAATTTTAAGTTTTATTCATGTATTAATTAAAATTAATGTATTACAAGAATGAATAAGTAAAACTTTAAACTTCATTGATGAATAATTATAATTTTAAAATTTGAAAATTATAAATAACTTAAACAATAATGAGTCGGTTACAAATATTTGTTTTCAAATTTTTAATAATGTCTTCAAATAATTATAGTTTGTATAACTAAACCATACCAAACTCAGGCCTCGAACTAGACTCATCTCAGTCAGTACCGAACTGAGCCTTTCTTCAGACCGGACTAAGTCAGACTTTAGGACTAAATAGTGGCCTCTTCGTAGCCTTCAAATCGGACCAAATCGAGACTTGACTAGGCCGGACTCAGGCCACAAACCTTTTGTGCATCTCTAATAATAACCAACCAGTCATTTGGTAGATTTGTATTGCTACCACGTATTTTTGGCACAGCAAAGGAGAGTTTTCGAGTCCCTGCAATGGCCGAATATTATTAAATATTTCAAGAATAAAATAGGCTCATGGAGTCATGAGGTTGGGTTGGGTTAGGGTATTATTAGATACCAAGAATAAAATAAGCTCATGAGGTTTGGGGTTTGGAAGAAAGGGGTGGTTTCGGGGTTGAGTGAATATAAACATATATATATATATATATATATATATATATGTATATATATATATATATGTATATATGAGGAGTTATCCGGTCCGGGATCCCGCATTTTAACAAAATGCGGGACTTTATTTATTTTTATTTTTTTGCTTTTTTTTTTAAAACAACTAAAAAAAATAAATAAATAATTATGAAACTGAAATTTTTACATAATACAATGTTTTGAGCGTGATTTGGATACATATAACAAAACATGTATGTACAGTCTGCGCAAAAGTCCCGCATTTTAAAAAAATGCGGGATCCCGCACCTGATCACCAGTCTATATATATATATATATATATATATATATATATATATATATATATATATATATATGTGTGTATATATATATATATATATGTATATATATATATATATATGTATGTATTATGAGGCTAGCTGCCAATGGGCTTAAACTAGAATAAGGCATGGTATTTATTTTGCAAATAATTGAGAAAATAAAATACATCTTTTTAGTTAGTTATGTTTTCATGATTCACATGACTGACTAATAAATGTTGTTTTAGCTCGCGGTATGTGCATATATACTCTATTATTTGTGTATAGAAACTTAAAATAGTACTCCTTAGTTTCTGTTGAAATCTGAATTCCCGGCCGCCGGCCGGCACTGCAAGATTAATAATACCGATTAGTAGCATAGAGAATTAATTTATGGTTATTAATTATCAGACAAGTAACAGCTAGCCACCTCAACAATCTTTTGGACATACTTATATAATAAAACTGAAAAAAATAAATTATTAAAAAAGATCCATGCATGCATGCAGAATCTATATATAAACAACAATCTCTAATCCGACTGGTTTGGCACACCAATGTATATTGGAATTCCGAACATCCATCTTAATTACCGTATACTTCGTCCGTTCCAAATTAATTACTCAATTTTGACTTTTTTAAGTCAAATTAACTATTTTTAGAATTAATAATTACGCATATATAAATATATTGCTAAAATTATAAAAATTGGAGTTAGTAATAAATTGTATATACTTTCTTTTGGTTATAATCTCTTCACCTATATTTTAACAAAAATAGTAAAAAAATTAGTTTTAAAAATAGTCAATTTAACTTTAAAAAGTCAAAACTGAGCAATTAATTTGGGACGGAGGGAGTATTATCATTTCAGTCACTCCCATTGTAACACCTCCGTCCCACATTGAAGGATAAGGAAAAAATTTGTCTGTATATAAGGAATTGAGTTACTATCAATAGTACCTTCAGTCATGACCTTTTGGGTGAGCCTGTGGTGGGCTAAGATGACCCAAGAAAATACTATTGGGCCCTTAATTTAAAGACTTGTTTGGATGGATTTGTTTCGATTCGGACTTGGAATTTGACCCAAGATTTGTTATTTAACAGAGGTGGGGACACGAAGGCTGATGGTATTATCCTACAGCCACCAGTGGAGGAAAATATTTGGAAGTGTATCAAGCTCTGCTAAAACATGAGTCCAGAAGCAAAGATAAAAAAATAATATCTGCAGACAAAAAGGTTCCCACGAGGAAAATAAAAACTGCAATTTTTTTGGTTAATACATTGATATACACACTCATGGCATAGCCATAAACATCTTCAAAATGAAATGTATAGCATCTCGGGTAAATACACAATTCAACCGGGTGGAGCTTTCTGTCCGCATTTGTGCCCTAGTTTTCATACTGCCGGTATTAACAAAATTCAATCAATATTCTATGATATAAATCAACCAAACATGGAGAAAAACTTCAGATCAATCTGCTATAACATGGAAGGGCCTTTCAGCTAATGATATATCAATCACTGATATTAGAAAGAATGTTTTACTGCCTCTATTTGTCCAATGAAAACTTTTTTTGGACAAACCAGTTACAGAACTAGAGACACAGGTAAAACTCGTAGAACATAAGAACTGATAAAGGCCATTTCTTTCACTTAAAAGCCCACAAGCAGTATCCTGATACAAACAACTTCGGCAAGTAACTGTGAGACTATCCCTTTTGAATATCTGAACAGTGAACGCGCTCGGTTGGATCTAGTACATGTATTGAAGAGTACAATCAATTAAAATGTGAGAAACAAATAAATACATAATGTAAATAGCAGTATCTAGTTATATTGGAATAATGAAACAATCACACATAACTGACGAAGTAACTGGCACTCTGGTATAAACCTTGAATTTGCATTATTAACACTCTTTTGGAAGGATTTGGCCCATGAGATTTATGCACAACATGAATTCTATAAAGGAAAAAGTAATGTGTGTACCACATACAAACCAATATCATCAGAAAGTTTTTCTTTTAGTCATTTTCTTGCCACGACTTAAAAACATAGTTCAATACGTACTCAAGGACTACGTTTTGAGTTTAAAATGTTAATCCTATATAATGAACTCGCCAGCAAAAGTCCCTCTGAAGTCTGAACTAATACAAATTCGGTGTATAATGCCAAAAACTACTAGTCCCAGATAGAATATATAGTCTACCTTCAAATCTACAGTTAATATCTGGAATATGCAAAAATAAGTTGAAATAGAATAGAAGACTAAACTAAATGAATCTATATCTTCAAGTTCTATTAAGAAAATTCAAAGGCGACCAAAAAGAACAACTCTACCGTGAAGCAACCAAATGAGCAGATGATAGTAAATTGTTGATACATAGATAAGATGTGTGCTATGTGTGCGGCGTGATGGTTTTGAAACTCCTTTGTATCTCAGGAATGGGAGAATAGTGAATCTTACTTAAGTTTATGACATCCAAATCAGGTGACAGAGGAGGATTCAAAGGTCAGCATCTTGATCATCAATCTCCTCAAGAATAACATATCTAGCAGCAGCATTAGTTGTCAGAGACCCTGCCAGGTCATCTTCACTCGATTCACCCTTTTGTAGCTTTTGGTATCTGAGAAAGTTTATAAAAGAAAATAAAAAACACAGCTAATATAATACGATGAAATAACAAATTTAACCAGTTCAACATCAGCTTTCAAACAGAATTTAGGTCAGGATACTGAAGGCTTGGAAAGATACACACACACATGAATATGAGCAAGGATCAACCAGCTTCATATGTAAAACTATACCACATGAATATGGGACAAGATCAACTGATGTCATGTGTCAGAAAATTATGTAGGCCCTGGCTTAGCACTTCCTTCAGCTAAAGTCAACAGGCTAGGTTTGGAACTCGCTGCCCTCGAGAAGCTGGAAAGTGCCTATGTGGCACACCATCCACAAGCACTCCAAATTCACTACATAGACACCCATGTAAATTCCACCATTTTCTACAAAAGCCAAAATTTTCATTACTCCTTAAAAGCCCGGAAAGTGCACAGACAGCTGCCTTTTCCCTTTTTCACAATGTTTGTGAAGTTGCCGACGAATCACTCAACCTCATTCTCCGGAGAGAGTTTCCTACCTACGTTGTTGGGGGAAGGATCAAGACGAGGGTGGCGAAGCATTCGAAGCATATTTGCACACTCACACGATCTTTACTTTCACATTGTCCCAATTAATGCATATCATCCTAGTTGTCAGTTTCAAATTCAGTCGGTGCTACAGAGCTATCCATCAAGACATTATTCATATACTGGAGTTTAGATACACTAATTTACTTTCGGTTCTGAACAATGTGACAAATTGTTTCAGATCCATCTACAATTTGACACCCAAGATGCGCATGACGGATGTTTCCTGACAATGTGCTTAAAGCAAACAGATCCCACTTAAAATTTATGACAGGTATAAATCAATTATTGCTATATGGCAGGGGTAAGTTAGATTGGCTGTCCAATCAAAAGTTATGGCAAGTGAAAAGAGATTTTGTGTTCTACACCAAGTTTTAAGTTGATCTTGGTCCTACAATAAGTTAATAAATATATCTATTAACAGTTTGTTTCATTTCTTACTTTCCGGTTTGTTTTAAGGTTTACTAGTGATTGATAGGTCAAAGTATAGAATGAAATTCAGGATAGTGAGGGATTGGGATCAGTAATCAGAGAATGATAACTACAAAAGCAATTAGAAGGAGCTGAAGAAGAATCCAAGAATTTTGCGACATAAGAGAACATTTTAGAATTTTAATCACTTTTAAATTTATCATGCCATTGACTTTAACTTCTAAAGGACAAAGATCCGGCAAAAACAAAAAAAACTACGAAAATTTTACTCTTGGATTACCAAGGCTACTCTAGACCAGTAGAGATTCAGTGAGGCCCTAATGTACAAAACTTCAATCCAAATTACAAGCCATGAAGCACCCTAAAGTCCATCTTCAACAAATCTGCAAGTTCCTCAGCTTAAATAGTTGTGAATCAGACCAGAGGTAAACTAGACTTGAAATAAACTTGGAAATTCAAATACGACTTGATTATGAAGCTAAACAAGAATCCAGGAGGCGTCAAGCATGTTTCATGCAGAACAGAATACCCAGTTATCCAATTTATAATTAGCAGCTTGCCTCAAACTTGTATTTGCTCTTTTAAACATACATTTTGCAGTGACATTGTCAAAAAAACGAAAGCAAAATAGCACAAAAGAAACAAATAAAAATTGCAAAGATACAAACTCTTTTTTTTTCAAGGTAATTTGCACATAATTCAAACTTGTTTGAAATGGGAGTAGAGTAATGGATTATATACGCAGTTTACTACTTCAATCAAGTACCATGCATCACATAGTTATAGCTGGCTCAGTCATTCTCAAATAATATTGTGCAAGGAGATTTGAGTTTTTCTTCTATTTTTCTCTATGTCGATTATCATTTTATTCTAACCATGGGTAACCTAATTGAATATGAAGACATGCATAGATTCTTTTTATATATTAAAAAAAAGGTTAGATGTGGTGGTGCACCGTAAATATGTAACATATTAAACTTTAAAACAACATTATAAATTTCAAGCGGCATTCCTTCTTTCCACCAACATATTAATAACTTGGATCAGGTTTAAATTTGATTGGAACATTTAGCATAATTATTAAAAAAAAAAGTTATGAAATATTAAGAGCTTAGTCAACAACCACACAGTTGGATAAAGTCTGGAAATTTTCAGGTTCCCTCTTGCAAAACCATTTTATCTTGTCTTTGTGTTTGAGGAAAAAGAGAAGTTCTATAGCAGCCTCAACCTCTTTCATGCATATATATTGGACACTGATAAAACTGAAAACTAAGAATGTCTTTGTTTCATAGACGCAAATTGCGCACACAAAAAATTAGAAACTCTAAGGCCATGTTTGTTTGCAAGAATTATAATCCCGGGATTATAATCCATGGGATTATAATTCCAAGACTATTAATCCTAGGATTATAATCCCGGGATTATAATACCTAGTTGAACATGGTATTAAATAATCCCCCATATTAAGCCATTTTATAATCTCTGGACTAATAGTCCCAAGTCTAAATTTGAAAACAAACAAGACACTTGGGATTAATAGTCCTATCCCAAGTATAATCCTTGCAAACAAACATAGCCTAAAAGACTGATTGCTACAAACAAATTAGCAAGTGTCGGGATACCACAATCACATTATAAGCTAAAAATTCGGTATATTTCCTACTAAAGGAAAAGAGACAACAAACTTCATATGGCAGCACAAATAAGGAACAGGATCAAACAGGGAGAACAAAAGGCATAATAAAATGAGATTTTCTCAAACGTAGTCTGATCACTTACTTGTACCAGTTGAATAAACTAACACCAACCATGATTGTGATGAGACCAAACCCTTTCAACCATGTAAATTCATCATGGAAGTAAAATACAGCAACCTGAACATGCAACACAGAGGATCAGTAATTAAATAATGACATCAACAGCACCTAAATAACTGAGTGAAATCTAACCATTTCTGAGAACCAATCATGGCAGAGCAAATAATGACCTACTAAATTAGAATTTAGAATATTAATAATAATAATAATAATAAACAAATAAAAAAAAACTAACTAAAACTTGAAATCTTAACATATCACGCATTCCTAATTAAGGAATATGTTCTTAACAGATTCCAGGGTTCTGGAGAAAGATGGTAAGATTCTCTGGAAGTGCACACATTTACTCATTCTAGCCCTATATCCAGTTATAGTTCTCCAAATCCTATTCAATTATTTGGGGTGGATTTCTACGCGTCCCTTTGAGCTCTTGTTGATGGGTGCTGATGACTCTCCATCTAAAAGATCAAAGGGATGCCTCACAAAGACTACTCAGAGCAGGTTTCGTGTGCGAAACAATTAGCTCTATTTGGAAAGTACCCCTTAGGGAGTTCAGGCAACAAATTTCTTGATGAACCGTTCCGGGTACTTCTATAAAGATTTCTATTTGAAATCAATTTCAGGAACTGGTGGGGATGTGATCCTTAAAAGTTCACTGTTGGCGGACTGCCCTCTATTGAGGTATGTTTCTAATTCTTTATTTGGGTTTATTTTTCCTCCCTTTGTGTAGTATGCTCTCTCTCTCATACACGTCTTTTTCTGTTTTTTTGTTTTTGTTTTTGTTTTTTGGACAAAGAGTGAAGGTAAGCATTTAGTCTTTTTTCTAGTGAGGAGGAGGAACCGACTCCAAGTACCCTTCCATTTTAAATATTCAACAACAATATATGATCAACACTGGCCATAGGCTGATTATTATTTCCAGGTCAACTTAAATGAAAGCTGGCATCCAATTTTTACCCTTTTTTATGTTGTCTATTCAACTTCAATTCCCAAATTATGCAAATACTAATTTCATCAATGAGCATGGAGATGAGGCAGCTATCATTTGAGCAGATTAAGATGGTCAACTTGATCACAGCTCACACAAATACAGGTACACCAATCCTCAAACTTAAGTCAACGTTTTCAGCTTTAGATTCAATAAAGTTGGATGACTACTCCTACAAGCCTCATAAGTAAAGCTCATAAACATTTAATTCTGTAAGTTTTAATTAATTTGTGGATCCTCGAAAACTGACTTCGGCTATAGCAATTTATAAGATGTTCAAAATGATTAAGTGACGTGCACATAGGTAAAGTTAACCCACTGGCGTTTCACTTAGTAATCCAGGTTTCACTTCTCCTAAACTATTTGCAGGCTTTGGTATTGCAGTCACGAGTATATTTTCTTTCTACTAAAATGTACGAATTATTAGTATGCAAGAAACATGAAAAAAAAATTTGTCTAGAAGTGGAGAATCAACTGAAATTTTTTTATACCACTATAGTGACAGCTTCCTTGACAACTCCTGCTATAGTCACCGTTACAGCACTAGTTACCGAGACAAGGATGTATTCTGTTAATACCTGTGAGAAAAAGAACATTAAGTGGAATAGATTACTTGGTATCACACACCCACACACCCCAAAGTCCGAGAAAAAATCAGTCACTTGAAATAAAATACATTTTTTACAAACGAGAAGACAAAAAAGCTTAAGAGGAACAGAAACTCTTGAAACACAACAGAAAATGTAGAATATAAGAAAACAAAAAGGACAGTCAAATGAATGAGAAAGGACACTAAGATTCTTACCATGAAAAAGGCCAGACTTCCACCGAAAAGCATTAGCAAGCAGCTACGAATAATATGCCATGAGCTATTGAAGTAATCACTTTTTCCGAATTCGTCCCACGGATCCAAAATAAGAGAAAATAGACCAGTTGACACTGCCATTACTGGAGCTACATAGCTCATCAAGGTCAGGGGATTTTTCAGACCTGAACATAACCAAATTAGGGTAAGTATGTCCAAATCTGCTGTCTCAATAAAATAGCATATATGTTGATGTTGCAGCATTATTTTAATTTACCATACTACAAGGAGACATTGAATTTGTAATCTCTAAACCACAAAAGATCGGATAATCCGGCTATTTTGCCCCATTTGAAAGGTGAAGACAATAAAGGGAACCTACTACTAATGGAAATTCTGTATGATAGATATGGCTACAACAAAAAAAGTCTACCACACAGATTGTATATTGGCCTACTGGTTACTTTTTAAGTACAATGGTCTACTGAATCTACCTTCTTCTTTTTTTCAATGGACCACTCGCCTGTCAATTGTTCTATCAACGCAATGTACTGAAAAAAACATCTTTCCAATTGGCTGATTCGGTAATCATTTCCGGACGTCAATTAAATGTGACATGCACTCGAATATATTTCTACTTTTTTTTTTGGAGCAAAGAATATATTTCTACTAATCATTAAAAAATGCTGACATGGTCTGGAAAATTAAAACAATAAACTAAAAGTGACATGAGTTGACGTGACATGAAGAAGCTGATTAAGATCAAGCAACATAACTTCTTTCAAACTATTACAAGAATAGGCTTCACGGAGAATGAAACTGAGTTATACTCAATGGTTTGTGTGTCAAGTGCAGATCTGTCCAAGGTTTTAATTGAGGAGTCACCGTATGTGGGAAGTGGGCTTCGTGGAGAAGGACGAAGGATGTGGGTCACAATGAATATCTATTATTATTCCCAATATCTGATGGGTCATGGTATGAAAGTGCAGATACATTTTGTTATGTGAAGTTTAATTTTGGCAAATGTTAAGGCAGATCAGGGTTTAAGTGATTCGTCTAATGTCATGCAAGTAAGATTTGAGAATTTCCCACGTTCTGCAAATGTACCTAGTGGAGCATGTGGACGTGTGCATATGAGCTTTAATATCTTGAACTACAAATTTGTACAGAATATCAAGAATAGAGCTTACCGTAGACTTCTTTCTTTATATCGGATAGGGCAACAGAACGCGCCAATTATTCCAACCCAACAAATGTAGAGAAAGGAATGAGTCAAAAAACTCAAAAACCAAAAGTTGAAGTAAGATGTCAATCAAACAGTAACATAAATAGTACCTGAAGAAGGATCTGAGTCATTGTCCAACGAAAACCAGACATAACAGCAGCAAGCATAACAAAAATGAAGCCCCAAAACTCAAACTCTGTCTCCTTTGCAACTGATGAAAATAATGATACAGGTCAGAACAGCAAGACAAAACATAAATTACAGATTCATATACATTAAAATGCTCAAAAGTGCTATAGTGAATTCAAGATCACACATGTATATAGAAGGGAATTATTATTTCCAAAAGTCTACTCTCATGAGCATAGGACCCACTTGCTATATACAACCTACTTGAAACACCAGACAATTTATCTATGGTTCGTTCAAGTAGTTTTGGTTAAGTAGATTGCATAACTGTAAATAAGTTAAAAACCAAATATTTTCTATTCTAAATCCCAAAATGTTATTCGTCTCTATCACCTTGTCGGAAAACTCTTCTTCCTTTCCCCTCTTTAACACTGCACTCCAGTTTAACAACTCCAAACGTACCATGACAGAACTCTTGTTTCATCATCAAAACAAAGGAGACATGGTTTCCAATTCCTCACAACTCATCAATGGACCTCCATAATCCAACCCCCGACTGCTTAAGCGACCAGTAGACTAGTCGTCAGTATAGCAACAAATTATTTACATTACTCATTTTATACTGTTGGATCTTTAATGGATTTCTAGATAAAAGACGAATGCAAAAGATCAAAGATAGACAGCAGGCTTTTCAACATCCTAAAAGTAATGCCTGTTCCTCTCATGCCATTGTGGCCACCATAAAGCATGTGGAATCCTCAATCCTGTCAAACAGTCAAACTTCGTCCGGATTCCGCGGTACATCCCAAGTTAACCCCCTTCCTTCCAAGCGTGAAGGAACTCCACCACCAACCAATGGGCTAGGCATAACCGAAGACAATTCGTAGAAAGACAACACATCCCTCACAGTTCTCCAACAGACCAGCAGTGTGAAAGTAAACATCAGTCAACTCCAGTTCCTTCTAGCACATAAAGCCCCTATTCACAAAAAATCTCCCCTCTTCCAAAAATTGTCCAGGCAAAAATCCCCCTCATGCTGCCATCCAAGAGAAAAAGTACACTTCCCTAAGAATTTCCACCTTCCAAATGCACTTCAAGTAAAAGGAACCTGTCAATGCTTCCCTCCCCCTAGTAAAGGAACCTATGCCACCCAAAAATGACTAGTGTTCATCCATCTCCTCCAATTCCCAATCCTGGACATTTCTGCGTCAGTTCGGTTGCCATCAAGGAGTCCCATCCATGATTTTAAATAATCAATAGCCTTTACCTCTTTGTCCAACGGTAAAGAAAACAGTTTGGAAACTCTCCCTCAATGAAATACCAAACATCTCTCCCAACCGAATACTTCACCAATCATTACCCACATTAAAATAACATGGCTCACTGCTCACAAACCTATCCCAAGAACCCTAGATAGCTATGATTGGTCGAGATATAGCCTTCCACAACCTAAATCCATATTTGTCTTCTAGACATCTTAGTTCACCACCCTCCTATCCCCACCACAAATCTATTCACTGTCACTCACTTCGACAACCCATCCTGCCCTTCAACAATAAAAAGCCATAGCAATTCCAAGGAGAGCTTTGTTGAAAAAATAGTGAACACCCAACCCCCTAAATTCTCTTGTTGTGCAAACTATCCCCCACTCAACCAATTGATACTTACCCCCCCCCCCAATCCTTGACTACAAAAAACACCTAATCAACTTACTATATGAGGTGTATATAGTCTATGCATTAACTCTTTACCTATACAACATAGGCATCTTTTTATTTTTACAAAAGGCACACAGGGAATACCACTCGAGTACAAAGAGAAACAAAAAGCAGTCAACAATCAACAAGCGTGTAACCATCACAACACTAAATCATGACTAAAGGCCCATGATAAAAAGTCAACAAACGAAACAGCTGAACCAGGAAAAATAGCTTTTTACTAGAAAAATAGAAGGGACAAAATAAGTATATAACCTGGGCAATAGACCGCTACCTCCTCAAATGATAAAAATTCGCTCCTGCCACCCACAACACTCGCCAAAGCAATGAGGAATCATATTACAAAGAGCTCTTACCCTTTTGGACATCTGCACTCCCCTCCAAACCTCCAAAAACTCCATCATTTAGGCATCACCCATCGCCACCCCCCACAGCAAAAACCCCATTGAACTCATGAGGCTAACAAACTCACAATGAAGAAGAAAAATGATCCACCGACTGCCAATCTATCATAAACATATGATAACGATCAACCATCCACAATGATTCCTGAGTTAAAATACTCCCAAGAGCAGCTATCCATGTTAAAAAAGCTACCTTACAAAGCACCCCAACCCTCCAACTACTCCTACATGGATAAGTGACATAAGTCAGCTCACCCCAACTGCAAATACTCCGATAATACGACTTAACAATAATCCAGACAAGTTAGTAACTGCCCGAAATCCCCAGACCCACCAGAAGTTGACCCACCCCCCTCTAGTTCTCAATGCTAAAAATAACTCCGGAAAACTAGTTGCCAAGACACATGACCACCAATATCAAAGATTAATGAGCAAACAACGTATTTCTATCAACTGCTAAAGAAACAAGTTTAGGAAACTTGTGCCCCTAAAGTCTCTGGCTTTGCACCCACCCACACATCAATCTAAAGCAAATTCAACAACCATCACCAAAAACAAAAGAAGTACGCTTCACAAACTCATCCCAACCACTAGATATTGACTTCCTAAAACCCTCCACAAATGGCACTCTCGACTCCTTAGTAATCCAACCTCCAGACACACAACAAATCTCGCTCGTACAACTGTCTTTCACAACCGGTTCTCCTCAGAAATAAACCACCAAAACCACTTACCTTGAAAAGAATCATTAAAATTCTAAAATATTACACCTCTAATCCCCCACTCGGGAAGTTATGTAGGGCAAGGATGAAAGAAGGAATAAAGGAGATTCAAAAAACATAATTAGGTTAAAAGCCACAATGCACAAGGCTTAATGCAATAACAATAATAATAATAATAATAATAATAATAATAATAATAATAATAATAATGATGATGGATTACAATTGTTTATATAGAAATAAGAAAATCTTAATACTTGGAAGGTAAGTAAAATCCTAAGTAATCTAATTAAATAAAGAACCTAATTAAATAAGAACATACGATCTGTTAGATTTATAAAATGGGCTCAAAGTATAGTATATAAAGACATCAAGCTCTCTAACTCAAAACCAATTGGTAATAAGAAGAGTTGGCCCAAGTTATTATATACTAGACATATTTTCTCCAGATATTCTAATTTCTATATGGGACAAGATACATACTCTAACACTCCCTCTCACGTGTAAGCCGGTGTATTGAGGGTTGCACGTGGACCTGATAAATATGAAGGCCCATACAAGATATGCAAGCGTAAAAGAAGCTAGTCACAAGACAAGCCCAGAAAAAATATAGTAAACCACAAGCAACTATTGGCCCAATTGATAAGTGGTACTAGACTACTAGTTAATAAATGGGTAACTTTAACCCTTAAGAAATAGACTGCAAGTGGGTAAGAATGAAGGTTAAGAAGAGTGTTTAATTAGGCCCAATGATAGCCCGCTTTGATCCCAGGTTAGATTTATAAAATGGGCCCAAAGTCTAGTATATAAAGACATCAAGGTCTCTAACTCAAAACCAATTAGTAATGAGAAGAGTTGGTCCAAGTCATTTTATACTAGACATATTTTCTCAAGGTATTCAATATGAGACAAGGTATATACTCTAACACAATCCTTGTTTATCTACTATCTTAAATAATTAATACTCTAGAACGTTCTACTAATATAATTAAATATATATCCTAATCTTATCCACTAAATAAACTATTACACTGAAATCATCCATAAATAATAATATATAATAATAGCCCAATAGTATTAGTTTTCGTTTGCTTCCACCCTCATCGCTGGAGCACAAACCTAATCTCCAATTTATCAGCCTGTATTTCTCACCTCCTCATCATTCCCTCTCCAACAAAAAATCTCTGAACAATTTCACTAACTGCTTCCTAATTACTATTAGAAGATGAGCCAAGGACAAAAAATATGTCGTGAGACTTGAAAGAGTACTCTTAATCAACAACTCCTTCCACCTTTAAACAAATAATTCCCTTCCCCACCTGCAAGATGCCTCTTAAAGAGCTCAAACACCGAATCGCAACTGGTCATAGCATATAATTTGTTCCCGATAGCAAACTGAAATATGAAGTATGTAAGCAGACCCACCCAACACCCCAATTAGCCGCTAAAAAAATCGGATCATCCAAATCTCCCACTAGGATAAGCTTACTCTTACGGACATTAATGATTTTCTGAACAATCGAATTTCGTACATCAAATCATCCCTATCTCCTGATCGTTAAGCCAGACATTGCTTGAAAACAAAGTAAAACAACCTACATAAGGTAATTAAGATGACTCCGCACCAAGAAAAATAATCATACCATCAACATAGAACAAATGTGGCATCACCTCCAAACCTTCACCCCCCACCACAAAACCCATGAGAACTCTCAACTCAATTGTTTCCCTAACAATCTACTAAGTGCTTCCATAACTAGTAAAAATATTTGACGGGATAAGAAATCCCCGTCTCAACCCCTCGAATTAAAAAAGAAACCACAAGGAATACCATTAAACCATAATTGAGAATCTAGCAGCAGAGATGCAAGCCCAAATACAGCCCCTCCATCTATCTCCAAAACCCATCCTCTCAAGCAAAAAAATCAAAAATTTTAATTTTCCTAATCATAAGCTTTTTCCACATCCAACTTGCATATAATGCCAGGTATACCATATCAAAATCTCGTCTCCAGACATTCATTTGCCACCACGAAGCATCTAGAATCTGTCTTCGCCTAACAAAAGCATTATGAGTCTCCAACACGACATAATCCACGACCATCCTCAACCGACCCACAATGACCTTAGATAAAATCTTCTAAGCACTTCCCACTAGGCTGAGTGCCCGAAAATCCCTAATAAAACTATTGGTCTTGTTTTTTGTATTGATTTTGGAAATTTAGAAGCATTTTTTTTCTTTTAATAATAAAACATATGCATCATATTTCTAATGTTAATTCTAGGAAACTGCCAAAAATTATTATGATTAAAGATGAACCTCTGTTATCATCAATCACAAGTGAGTAAACCATTATGTAGATCAAGAAGGAACATACAATAGTTATATTACCCATATTCCACATCAAAAATCAAGTTAAAATAATTCTTATTTCTAACTAATTAGCACATAGAAGTAGAAAGTGTCTTCAAACTCAATGAGAGCTTAACTCTCCTGACTGACAATCAACAAAAACATAGCAAAAAGCTAGTAAGAATAATATTTAAATAAACTAAAAGTTACCAATGCAACCGATGAAACTACTAACCTGTTAACAATATTCCAACAGATATAACTAAGATGATGCCCAACAGTTTTACGCTTGGAGACTCCAACCTTCCACAAGAAGTTTGAAGTTATAGGCAGAAATGAAGGTAATTTACAAAATAAGTTGTTGAAGCTGCTCTATGGAAAACACACACTAGGGAAATAGAGTAAACATTGTACACAGAAAAAGATAGGATATGAAATTAAGAGCCGTGATACCACAACAACAACAACAAAACACTAAGAAGAAACAGTGATATTTAAGATAATTGTTTACCTGAATGCAAAAGCAAATACAAGGAGGAATATAGGAGATGCGGATTTACACTGCACAAAAGCAAAGGAAAACAATCAAAAGGAAAGTTTTCAAGCAGTAAAAGACAATGAAGAAGACAATACTTTATTTAGAATCCAAAACAAGTACACAGGAAACAGTCCATTTCTATGACATCATATCACAAGATATGTTAAAGACAATGGTGACTGACCATTGTGGCAAATGTTACAGAGATAAAAACAAGAGATGCATTGCTCAAGTTAATATCCAGTGCCGTTCCAAGAGCCGTTGGTACAACTGTGAAAAGCAAAGTCCATCTGTAGCATTAGTTGTTAGAAAAGTTAATAAAACAAGTCACAGAAATTCATGGTCAAATATTCAAAAATAACATTCAGATATGCGCCACAAGAGGTGGCAAATAGCATAGCAACCCAACCCAACCCTCCAAAAAAAGGAGAATGATAATACAAAATATTATATGCACTAAAATTGGCATGGAAAATGAAGTATGTGGCAAGAGTTCAAGTTTCATACACCGTAGTGTATACAAGAGCGGTGTTAGGATTACAACACATTATCAATGAAGTACTTATTTTGGACAAAATTACCTTAATTTTAATGAAATATCATAATCCTAAGTTCCTAACACAGCTAATGTATAGTCAGTGTATTAAATTTAACCTCATGTGGCAAAGTGACAAAAATTCTAGCATTCCTCTCGATCCAAATTCCTCACAAAATGACAAAAACATGCAATCACGTCTCCAAAGAATCCTCCTATTATTTGTATAGCCAAAACCCCTGAATTTGCATAGTAAAAGATTTTCCACCGAAGAGGGACATATCCAATTTTCACCCATCACACTAAACAAACAACACCACAACCGCCATACCATAGAACAATGAAGAAATAAACGAGAATGAGACTCATTATCCAACAAACACATAACACACAAATCTGGGGATAAAGATTTGTAAGGTCTACACCTCTGACACATATCATTAGTGTTAAACCATATAAAAACCTTAATTTTTGCGGGAGTCCTTGTTTTCCAAATATAAGTGGCTAGAGGAAAATGACGAACTGAAAGTGGACAATAACCCATAAGTAAGCAAAAAAAGATCGACACGAGAATATTCCCAAAGGATCAAAACACCAAATACAGCTATCCAAGGACCGAGGAAGAAAGGTTGAATTAAGAAGCTGAATAATAAAAGAGAATTCCTATATCTCCGTATCATTAAATTAGTGGGGGGAGGGGAAACCCAAGATACTGAATGTACATCCCAAGTATAGAAATTGGAGATGGAAGAATTATGCTCAAGTGAGAGGTAAAAAAGATAAAGAAAAGCTAAGGAAAGATGAACATTCCCAATCAAAATATATTCCTAAAACTGAATATTCATGTCATTATCAACTTGGAGTCAAACAAGAAAATGAAAGGAAGTGTATCCTTGGGATAAATTTCCAAGAATTGGAATAAGTTATACAAGAAGGACAAGGACTAAAACAAGGACTCTTCTTTACATCCAATTCTCCATCAACTCTATATGCCCATGCTGATGTTGATTTGGCTGGATATCCAAACACGTTGCAAATCTACCAAAAGTTGGTGTGTTTCCTAAGACTCCTAAAATATCTTTAGAATATAAGAAGCAAGATCATGTATCTAAATCTTCAACGGATGAAAAATACATGGCTATGTCTTTAGCATGATCATAAGTTACATGAATTCGTAGGTTGTTAACGGAGCTTGGATTTTCTCATGATGGTCTCGCACCTCTTTATGCCATTAATAGTAAGGTTGTTTATATCACTAAGAACCCGAGTTTCATGAGCGCACAGAGCATATCAAAGTTGTCTGCCATTACATTAGAGATTCTTATGAGCGTCATCTTGTTTCAGTGCCCTATGTTTTCTTAAGTCTTCAAAAATTTTGATATTCATAGGGATGCAAATTGGCTAGGCCGGTCTATTTTAGAGTCGGTGTAGTTGAGGGTCGGTTTAGCATTTTAGGGGGGGTGCGAGGTTTGGGCAAGTTCATAAAAGTAAATGTATCGGACACAACCCTAACCATGTGCCTTGACCCTACGAGCCGGTTCCGATTTGAACTTTGAACCGATAGCTTTTGGAGAAAAATAGGCTAAAACTAAAGGAAGAATAAAGGTTGGCGGATCAAACCGGGTCTGTTGTAGGACGAAAATTATTGAACAGATAATTAATCGAAAAAGGCGAAATCAACAAAGAGAATTAAAAAAACTTGGGTGATTCAACCGCAGGAGAACCACTACCTCTAGGATTTCCCAACTGCGAGTGTCGTCCAAGAGTCAACCAACGGAGACTAGCTTACTTACCCAATAAATCAAATCACTCCATATTCTTAATAGAAAGGAGTTTAAGTGGAGTGTGTTGGAGGAGAAGGTTATGTACGCGGTGGTAGCTAAAGAGATGAGAGATGTTCCTGAGGTGAGTACTAGAGAGAATGTGGTTGAGATGCGTTGAGTAGGGTGTTCGTCCTTGTCAACTCTTTGAGAGTGAAGGTTGTGGAATTTGAACGCATTATCTAGGAGTACCCTACTTGTCGAGACTTTAGTGATATTTATGCTATCCTACAGAACCCTCTAATGATTTTCATATCCATGATGGGAATCGTTTTAAGGGCACCCGCTTGTGTATTTCTAGTACATCAATGCGTGAGTATTTATTGTGAGAGTTACACACGGGAGGTTTAGCTGGATACTTTGGTCGAGATAAGACCATTGCGGATAGGTTCTTTTGGCCTAGCCTCAAGAAGGATGTAGCTCGTGTTGTTCCTGAGTGCCACACATGTCAGACTGCTAAGGGTAGGAAGCAGAACACGGGTTTGTACACTCCACTTCTAGTTCCCCGTGCACCTTGGGAGGATCTTTGCATAGATTTTGTCTTGGGATTACCAAGGATCTAGAGGGGTCATGATTCAATTTTTGTTGCAGTGGACCGTCATGATTTTCTTTAGTGAGATAGTGAGATTGTGTGGGTTACCATTGACTATAGTTTCTAATAGAGATGCGAAATTTATGAGTTATTTTTGGAAAACTCTCTGGAAGAAACTTAACACCACGCTTAAGTTTTTCATTGTTTATAATCCACATACCGATGGTCAGACTGAGGTTGTTAATAGGAGTCTAGGTGATTTAATACGTTGTCTTGTGAGTGATCATGTGTCTACATGAGATAAGATTTTACCTATGGCTGAGTTTGCATATAATAGCTCAGTTAACCGTTCGACTGGAGTGAGTCCTTTTCAGGCTTACAATGGTTATCAACCTAGGATGTTACATAGCTCCTCTTCCCACTGCATATAGGGCTAGTGAGTCTGCAGAGTCTTTTGCGCATCACATTCATGATTTGCATGCTGAGATAAGAAAGAAAATTAATTTGAGCAATGGAAATTATAAGTCTGCTGCAGATGTTCATCGTAGGTATCAAGAGTTTAATGAGAATGATCGAGTGATACTGTGATGCTGTGCTGAGAGATTACCTCCTAGCACATGGAAGAAAGTGCATGCTAAGAGAATAGGTCCATTTCGAGTTCGCGCTAATGCATACGAGTTGGATCGCCCTAGTAGAACATGTGCAACATCCATAGGAAGGACATCACACCAAATACTCTCCTCATAGCCCTGAAGGTGGATCAGCACTAGACATTTCTTTGACACAGGAATAGATGTCTTGTTGACCCAGGTGACGCTAAAAGGTTGGGGTTGTGGTTCTGCCTTTAACTTCATTTGTGGTAAAGCGGACTCAGCAACCACATTTAAGCAATTACCTCCATCCATGATCAACTTAGAAGAGACACCACCTACTTTGTTGTAGGTCTGAAATATGGTGGTTCTCCTCCAATCATCCTCTCTCCTATGACTCGTGAAAACGCACCTTATGACACCTACTTGATTACCTATCTCTTCTAGGTGCTCATCAACCTCCTCATCCTGCGAATCATATTCACCCTTGACTTCATCCCCAACAATATCCCCCTCCTCTTTTGAAGTTTCCCCTACTATTGTTACCAGCTGGCGATTGTGATTGGGGCATTCAAAAGACTTATGCCCTAACCCCTGGCACGTAAAGCACCTCTCCTAGGTAGTAGACTGAGAGTTAGGTGCAGCTACACCCTTCCCTTTGTCACGAGATGGCACAGCTATGATGTTACTAGCCCTAGAGAACACCTAAGAAGTGGGGAAAGGTTTACTCTGCGAGAAATTTCGGCCACTGGGTTGACCTGAGTAAAAAGGGACTCTCTTAGCGATACCATGTAACCTATACTCATTATCTAGAGCTGATTGGAAAAAGTCATCTAAGGTAGTGATGCCACTGGTCAGGATGTGTGATTGAAGTTCAGGTCATAACCCATTCTTGAACTTCATAATGGTCAATCTATCACTCTCACTGATCTTATATCTTTGAGTCAACTCCCTAAATTTGCAAATGTAATCAGCAACAGACATTATTACCCTGACAAAAGTTGTTATACTGCTCCATTAACCTATCGGTATGTCTTACGGATAAATAATATTGCTTTAGGTGAGTTTTAATCTCCCTCAATGCCTGATGGGTGGCTCACCTAGGCGTTCTAAGTCTCTTTCAACCCCTGACCAGAATAAACTAGCCAATTTCACCAATTTCATGTTGGCGAATCCACTTTCCTATCCTCAGACATCTCATGCCAGTCAAAATACCTCTCCATACTAGACAACTAGTCAAGGAATGCATTGGGATTAAATCTGTCGTCAAACCCTGGTGCATCTACCTTGATTTTCCAAGAGGCATCATCATTATCATGCCTAGGATGATCATGGTGTCAAACATGTGGGTTTTCGACATGCTCATTCCCATTATTCCCCTGAGGTTCCACTAAAAGTTGTCTTTGTTCAATGTGTGTGATCCTATCATTCATTTCACCCAGTTATGCAAAATTTCTTCTAAAACAGTTTGGGTACGTGTAGTCATGATGCAAATGCAAGTGCAAAGCTGAGGTCATTCAAAAATTTAATAGAAGAAAATTAAAATTACAAGTCTAAGCCTATGCAATTGCAATCCCAAAAGCTAATAATACTACTGAATAATATGCAATTAGATGGAATAATATGCAATTTTAAAAGAACAAATCCAAAACAAGCTTTCAAAAATTTTAGAACTAATGAACGAAGGAAATTCAAGTGATTAAATATTGAAAATCCGAATATTCAAAATGAAATATTTACTTTTACCTTCTTTTTTTAACTGATCAAAAAGTACGAGACTGGGGGTGAAAAGTGCTAAGGTTAAAAGTTTAGGGCTCTTTATGCAAGAAACAGGGGTGAAAAAAATGTAAACTAATAAACTGTGGGGCAATATTTAAATGAAGAGCGGAAGTTTAGGGCACTAAAAGGTAATTTGCAAGGCTTTTTAATTTAAATTAGGAAAGTTAGGGTTACCGCCCTATCTCCAAAACAACGCAGCAGTGGCAGCTTTTTTTCTTTTTCTTTTTTTTTTATGAACAGTGAACCACGATCAACAGTAACTCCGACGATGAACAGTGACTTTTTTTCTTTTTTGAAAACCCAAAATCTCCCAAAAATTAAGAAATTGATGAAGAAACCTTAAGCTCTTATGCCAATATGATGTAGGACAAAAAGTGTTGAACAAATAATTAATTGGAAAAGGCAAATCAACAAAGAGAATTAAAAGAACTAGGGTGATTCAACCGTAAGAGAACCACTACTCCTAGGGTTTACCAACAGCAGTAAGGAGGAAAATATTGATCGCAACCAATAATCAGAATAATTTCAATATCGAACTGTGTCCAATAATCTGTCATGACTTACATATTTATAATAAAAGAAACTCTAATAATCCTAAGCCCATTAACAATTGGACCTCTAAATAAATAACTAATTACTAAAATAAACAAATAAATAACAAGTCCACGAACTAAATAAATAAATAGACACTGATAAATAAATAACGAATCATCCACGACGACGACCCAACCCGACCCTATACATAAAGGAGTTAGGAGTTCATCAAAGCCTTGACTTGCAATCGCCATCATTTTCTAGTTAGCAAATTGTAGCTGATCAACAAACCAGCATTAATTGAGGGGGATGATAAAATATGTACTTGAGATATTGTAAAGTTGTGTAATAAGTTTCGTAGATCATAACAGCCCAAGAATTGGGCTGTGAGAATCATTCGGTATCTATAAAATAGTGGACAGTCAACTCTATAGTAAATGTAGATTCCGTATATTGTAAAAGCAAATTCTGTAGATTGTAACAGCCTACTAGTTTTGGAGCTTAATTGATGCTAAAAGATATTACATATTGCAAGGGTACTCAAAATGAGACTGAAGCAAATAATTTTCTAAGTGTTGGTTCGTCAGCATTTTGTCAAAAGGATATAATTCAAAAATTACAGCACATATCTCTCGGATTTCTTTTGTACATATAGGGTTGTATATTAAGGGATATATTAATAACAGCTACTGATTAATCATCAAAATAGGTGTAACTCTATCTTTTCAATTTCAGAAGCCACTATATCCAAGTTATGGTTGATTGAACTCCTATCTGAACTTTTCCAACTACAAGAAAAGTAGAGTAAAGATACTGGGAACCAGATAAGTGATGCGGTTCCCGTCAGTGAAGTTCACTTCAAAGAACAAACACAAACCAAACAACCAAACTTAGGGATTGATGTACAAACAATTTGTTACTAAATTTTACAAGGTTAACAACTTATCTTAAGGAGTGATTTTTGATAGATTACCTCGCACAAAGTAATCCCTCCATGACATAGTTACAGTAGGATGGAATCTATGAGACCAGCCCCACGTGATAACCTTTGCTAAAACTGCTTGCATCCCAAAGTGAAATGTATTCATCAATAAGGGAGCTGGGAATTTACCCATATGTTCTCCCAATAGAGTCTTATTGTACCTTTTTGTCAAAATTAAAATGAAAACCCAGAAAGAATTAATGAAGTGAACCCAAAATCAAACATTTAGCTAATAATTATGATAAAGGAGCAAAGGAGACTTACAATGTTAAGAATGTACTGAAAGTATACCAGACAAGTATGAAGAACAATGTCTTAAGTATATCAGCAGCAGAAACAGCAGGCTTCATTGAATCTGGGCGAGATAATTTATGGGTATTGACTGAATTACCATTTGAGAAATTGGGATCTCTTGCAGATACATCATCTTCAATGTCAAACGGCACATGTTTCTTCTCAATCCCAATCCTCTCACCTCGAGGAGAAACACCATCCCTGGTCCCACCATTCATCTCTGAGCTGAAAGTTGAAACTAGGGGTGGGTTTGGATCGGGTAAAACATGGATGGGCTACACCGCTACAGTAGTCCAGGATGGTCGGCCGGCGGTGAATGCAGATTGGGGGGGCCGTGGCCGCTCTATGAGGATTAAAAATGATGGGATTTGCAGGTCAAAAACCTGGCAAATGGGGGTTTGGGCAATAAAGATTCTTCAATGTTTGAGATATAGAGTAGCAGTGATAGAGATTTATATCAAAAAGAAAAGAGGGATTGGTGATCTGAGTTGTTTGTGTTGTTGGGTGGAAATTGAGATTCGGGGAGGTATTTGTTAATGTGGTTTGGTAGTTTGTCCCCATAAAGTCGTTGGATGAGTGAATTTAAAGTAATGTTTATCGACTAATTTTGTAAAAATTAGAAGTATAGATTAATTTATAATTGTCAATATATTAAATTTATAAAAAGTATATAAGAATCTTATTTATTATATGTTTTTTTAAAAAAATTATTACTGAAATTAAAATTTCAACCTAAATATTCGTAACATATACTATTTTTTATTATATATTTTTTTAAAAAAATTATCACTGAAATTAAAATTTTAACGTAAAACTTTCGTAATATATATTGTTTTTTATTTCAAATTAAGTTTTGCATCATTCTTTGTGATTTTAAATAAATTAAACATGCCAAACACAAGTAGTGAAATTCAGATGTTTTTTGCACCTTATTTTTGGGTGGGTTACCGTTTATGACATTTGTGTTTGACTATAAGTTGAATACTATTAATTACACATTACTAGACATTTATTTGTTGCTGATTAATTACTACACATTTTTGGTAAGTTATGTTTGGCTACCGACATTTGCATTTGCAAGTCCTTCCACGCAGACAGACGAATTGGACAGCCAAATTGGAGCGGTCCAATTTTTTTTTTTTTTTTTTTTTGTATTTGATTCCCAAAAAAATTATAATATTTATTTTAGCTCAATTTTTTTATAAAATTCAGCGATTTAGGTATAATTTGAATACATATAAAAAAACAGGATTGTACAGTCTGTATAATCCTGTTTTTTATATATATCCAAATTACACCTAAATCACTGAATTTTGTAAAAATTTGGGTTAAAATAAATATTATAAATTTTTTGGGAGTCAAAAAAAATTGGACCTGTCCAATTCGGCTGTCTGTGTAGATCAGACCTTGGGCATTGATCAGACCAAGACAGGCCTTAACCTTTGATCTGGCAGGTCAGGCCCAAAACTAGGCCATGAACGGTCTAGTCTAATCGGTCCAATCCTTTTTTTTTTTGTATTTATACTTGTAATGTTAAATATTAAATATTAAAAATATTACATATAAACTAATAAAATTATTTTTAATAAACTAACGTATTATTAATATTTAACATTAAAAGTTAGTTTATTGATGTATTAATTAATGTTAATATTGTAGCAAGGAATATTAATAAAATTTTAATATTAAATATTAGTATTTACAAAAAAAAATTAATTTATTATTAATATTTAGTCAATTAATTTTTAATGTTAAATATCAAATAAACTAACTAGTTCTGTTCATTAAAGATGTACAGTAACTAAGTTGTATAAACTAATTAAAGATGTACAGTAACTAGTCCTTCTACGCATACAGCCGATTTGGACAGCCAAATTGGAGCGGTCCAATTTTTTTATTTTTATTTTTGTTATTTGACTCCCAAAAAAATTATAATATTTATTTTAACTCAAATTTTTATAAAATTCAGCAATTTAGGTGTATAATCTGTATAATCCTGTTTTTTATATGTATCCAAATTACACCTAAATCGCTGAATTTTGTAAAAAATTGAGTTAAAATAAATATTATAAATTTTTTGAGAGTCAAATAACCAAAAAAAAAAAAAAATGGACCTGTCCAATTCGGCTGTCTGCGTAGATCACACTTTGTGCATTGATCAGACCAAGACAGGCCTTAACCTTTGATCTGGCAGGTCAGGCCCAAAACTAGGCCATGGCCGGTCTAGTCTAACCGGTCCAATCCTTTTTTTTTGTATTTAGACTTGTAATGTTAAATATTAAATATTAAAAATATAACATATAAACTAATAAAATTATTATTAATATTTAACATTAAAAATTAGTTTATTGATGTATTAATTAATGTTAATATTGTAACAAGGAATATTAATAAAATTTTAATAGTATTAATTATTAGTATTTATAAAAAACTAACTAATTATTAATATTTAGTCAATTAACTTTTAATGTTAAATATCAAATAAACTAACTAGTTTTCATTAAAGATGTACAGTAACTAAGTTGTATAAACTAATTATTTCCATTTTTTGTTTTTTTATTCGTTACGTTTTATCCTTTTCTTTTTTCTGGCCGGGGAAGTGGGAGAGTGGCGCATTGCGGCCTTGGGCTCACAGGTCACAACTCACTCACAAGACACACACAAACACAATTTTCTGTCCTGGGCCTTACTTTTTAATTGAATTGGGCTACTTGGTAAATGGACCAAGCCGGATCAAGGACCCAGGCCAAGGGCCAGCTCAGGTCGAGCTTTTTGCCAGGCCGAGCTTTGGATCCAAAACCTTGGCCTTTTCTTATCCTTCCGGGCCGGTTCTGACCGGTCCAAACCTTGACTAGACCAAGTGTTAATCAGGTCAGGTCCAAGCCGGACTAAGGCTAAGTCACAAACCGTTTTCCCACCCCCAGTCCATACCGGTGGAAGTATTTCTTAATAACCCCATCTCATCTTGGTCCAAAAATCAATATCAAGTGAGCCAATTTTATTTTTTTTATACCCAAAAAGAAAATATATACCTCCATTAAATCATTTGAGTGCGATTTTCACAAACACAATTTGTACTCCATCAATTTTAAATTATAAAATCAATATAAATATTTCAAACTTAATATACCTCATTTAACTTTTGAAAATAATAAATTTTTATAATTAGAAGAACTTTTTAAACAGTTTAACATTTTCATAATTATATTTTCCGAAACTATTTGAATTCATATCAATTTTGAATTTGAAAACGTCTCAAATTGACTTTAAAATATCAATATTGATCTTACATTTTAAACCAGAGACTATATTTTCATGAAATTTCTGTACACAACAAAGGAAATCACATAAAATCACATATTTTCTTCTGAAATGTCTACAAATAGCTTCTACTGATACACGTGTCTGATTTTCAAAAGAAAAACTTTGCAAGGTATTTTGTCCCAATAGCATAAGTGAACATTTGCCATCACTATTTCTGAGCAATAGTCTCTCTCTCTCTCTCTCTCTCTCTCTCTCCCTCTCTCTCCCTCTCTCTCTAATCATGTGATGAAAGAGATGAGCACAACATTGCATTGCAATATTATCACCTAAAAAAAACATTGCAATGCATTGCAGTGTAACCGTAAAACAATATTTCCTCAGCTAGCATTGGTAATAACAATATTTCCTCAGCTAGCATATGATGTTCCAGACATCACAATACCCAGACACACTGAGTCTGGACTTGCCAAATGCACATCTTTTGTTGGCATATCATTCTTAAGATATCACTCAGATGCTCTAATATCTTAGGATGCCCGCGATTTCAACCTCAACAACAAACTAAAGCAAGAATAAAAATAGATAGCCCCTTAATTAGCAAAAATAAAATAAAAAATAGATGGCCACTTGCTTAATTCATACACCACGGCCTGCGCTATTAAGAACCCACAGGAAAAGTTCAAAGACAAAAACAACCTTAATAAAGTCAGAGAGACGCTCTACATGATGATTTTGAACCCTAGCCAACTGTAATGTGACTAAATTTTGCCAAAACTTCAGCAGAAACAGTTAAGTGTGCATCTTGGTAATTGCCGATGACAAACGGTTTAATAGTCTACCAGTGACAACATTACTCCTTCCCTGGACCATTAGCTTTTGAACTAGCATCTTCGACGAGCTGAGAGTAGGAGGATTTGTATGAGTGTATCACCCACGCGTTAGCCCCGAGCCCTAAGACTAGCTCTTGTAGTGCAATAACAAGAAAAAAAGAGAAAAGTTTTATCTCTTGGCATAGCATAATGGCAATAAGATTATGCTACTAATTCAAATCAACAATATAGTATATTGTCAATTACTTTATCGAGGAGGGAAAGAAAAAAACTGTCTTGATGAATTTTGAGTAGCCTTATACATATATATTGGTTCGTGCCACGCCATGAAGATTTCAACCAAACAAGTCAAACAAGAGCAATCCATAGAAGATGAATTAATTGCAAAGCCAGAAAGAACGTTATTAGGAGAAGTTCAATACAGGCTGCACAATCCATGCTAATGTAACAGTAGAAAAGGATCATAAACAATACTAGCCTTCGCATTATCCCAAAGTAGGTTGACTTCGCTGGCGGAGTGTTTCACGCGTTAGCTGCACTATATTTAAACCAGTCTATGATCCAAAGTATTAACTTTGGGTACCAGGTCGAGAAGGTCCGAAGTAGTTTGTCACAATTCCCATAATAGCAAACCTGGTTTTTAGATTATTAAAAGAAAAAAGTGAAAAAAAAAAGAAATAAGAAAGACATTAATAAAGATATAATGCAAGGTCCTGTGACACACACTGGCTAGCACAGATCCTCTTTTTCACAGGCCATGCTGGCTTATTATGTTTTGAATGACAGATACTGTGACATTCCTCAACCCAAAATACTGATTCTCCCACGACATGGACAATACATGATAAGCTCCATGTCAGAAATATATTGTAGCATATCAAAGGCATTTCAGTCGGCAAAAAGCAATCAAACATCATACACGAATATAGCATATAAAGAAAAGCAAGACAACGTGCTTTACGTCATCTGGACATTGGCAATGTCAAAGTGGTGATTTCATATTCTTCAATTGGTTATGGCTTCCAAAAGGAATGGTTATTATGTTCTAACTTCTAAAGGTATGGGAAATCAAAAAACAGACAACTACCTACACCATCGGTAGTCGTAGTTTTATGACCTCCATAAATCCCACTTGGCTTTTATCTACAAGCTCAGGTTGTGTAGTATTTGC
Organism: Aralia elata; assembly: GCA_034770075.1. Lineage (NCBI taxonomy): Eukaryota > Viridiplantae > Streptophyta > Magnoliopsida > Apiales > Araliaceae > Aralia > Aralia elata. The sequence goes on along the minus strand of CM068380.1, from coordinate 1,758,588 downwards.
ATGCTGGTGAAAACCTCATATACTGAAGCTCTACCAGTAACCTATAGAGGAACAGGATATACATATCATGCATGAAGGTATTAATGGGGTTATAAACCTTGTACCCAGAGAAAATCCAAGTTGAATGAGATTATTATTATTATTTAGGACTTTTAGAATGATCATAACAGGGAGTAAGCTTGAAATTATTTGTCCCCGGTATATTTCAGATCCCGCCTATGAGAAGTACAACGTAGAAAACATATGATATTGTCCACTTCGAGACAGGCCCAAGTGGTGGGTTTCTAAATTGAGAAAACCATTGGTTGGCTAGCGCTCATTTTTAACTCTTAGCTACAATATTTTTCAAGCTTTTAATAGCCAGTTGATACATTATAACATTACCATTTATCAAGCAATATGACATTGAATACCTTGCACATTTGAGCCACATAGGAGGATTAGCAGTCACTTTTCCACTGATTGTTCACTTACCAATTGAATTGGCTATAGAATGAAGCAAATAATCTCTACTTATTTAATCAAACTTTTAGGCCTTACATTTAATGCATAATGGAGTTCCACCTTTCGTAGTCTTGGAGAAGAAGATTCAACTCAGGTTGATGTATAGCGTGATATAAATGCAATTCATGAGCTCAGTAGCACTCCAAAGAAAATGGCTCTAAGAATGACATCTTCAAAAACAGACAGTGAGACTTCTTCTACTGCCGGTAAACTTTAATTTTTATTTTTGAAAAAATATATATATATATATATATATATATATAAAGAGACTCCAAAAGAGGGTGGCGTCCCAATACACACGTGTATACAAAAGTAGGCAAATACAAAAAGACAGCCTGCACCACAAAAAGCCCCTATACACCAAAACAAAAGCTCTCAAAGAGACAGCTTGCACCACAAAAAGCCCCTATACACCAAAACAAAAGCTCTCAAAGAGCCCCTAAACTTAAGTCACCCAAAAATCAAAGAAATAAATCATAAATCCATGGAGTACCTCATTTTACCAAAAAAAATAGCAGTCACCTAAACCAAATTCTAACATGAAGAGTCGGCTTTTACTCATTTTACAAATACCTCCTATTTTTCTCTCGCCAAATTGTACACCATAAGCAATGAGGGATCATATCCCACCTCTTCGGAAACCTAACACCTTTCCACACAAGTAAATCAAACACAGCATCACCCATTCTATGCCGAAAAAATACTGTAGGTTTAATAATTGAAGTAAAGAAAACTAGAGGATTAAGCAAGTTCGAGGAAGCTATACCATGAGAAATGTAACTAATGACTACATGCTTTAGCTAAATCATTTGAGTTACAGTTTCATACATTTTAAGCCCAATCCTAGATCACACGTGTGTGATCTTCATAAACAAAGTCCAGATTAAGTAAACAATCATCCATATACTAGTAATCCAGCAATAACAAGATAAAGGGAGGTATTTAAACAAATATATAACGGTAACCAATGTTAAACAAACTTAAAGATACAACAGAATAAGAGTGAGCTAACTTACATAACAGCAGTAGAGATCTGCTTCAAATCAGTCTCTAAATTCCTCATGTTAGCAAGTGAATGAGCACAACATATCAAAGCAAGCCATGAACCAAGCTTATACTGCAATTTATTACATTAAAATATAATCAATCAATCAGAAGAGATATAAATAGAGAAATCTAGGGAAGAGAGAGAAGGAAGAGACGGACCCTAAACATGACGCCAGCAACACCGAAGACGATGGCGACGAAACCAGAGTAATCGATCGGAAGATTTTCAGGTGGCACCACCGGAGCTACGTACGGCTTCGCCGCTGACGGCTGCCGTGGATCGTTGCCTGCGGACGACATTCCGCTCCCACTCTCTTTCTCTCTAAAAAAACGACCAACAAGGAAATCTAAGTTGGCGTTGGACGTCGAGCCCACTAGTAATAGAGCCAATTAATTTGGGTTACCAAATTTTACAATACTCCCTCCAAAGGTTATTACACCCGGACTGTTCGTTAAATCGAAAAAGATATCGGATGAGTGACTCATTGATTTAATTAATAGTTAAATTATTATTCATTCAAATAATGACTCAGAACACATGGAGTCATTTTCTTTTTTTTTTTTATTAAAAAAATATGGCGGTAACGTCATTAATATATAAAAATATATATTATTAATAATTAATAAAATTTTAAAAAAAATTATTTTTTTATGAATTAAAACATAATAAAGATGATTTACAATATTAATAAAAGTAGTTAATTTTAATATTAAAATTTTTTGGTAAAAAAAAATTAAAAACTGGATCAACCGAGTCAATTAACCGGATTTACCGGTTGGACCAGTGGTCAATGGGTCAACCCGAATTTTGAAAAAAATCGGGTCATTGATCCAAACTGGACCGGAAGGCGGATCGATTCCAATTTTTACTGGTCCGACCGTCAGTCCTGTCCGAATTTTAAAACATGCTCCAAACCAAATTATATCATTATTTTTTATTGGACATTAATACCATATATCTTTTAAGTATAAAATTAATGAATTTATTAGAATTCATAAAATAACGAATTTTATAATTAATTAAATTTTAAATAATTTACAATATTTATTGTTGTACTAAATAAAGTTAGATAAATTTAAGTTAATTTTAAATATAAAATTATTTTAGGTTGACTTTAAAAATTAATATTATTATTATATTTATAACAGAGAGTATGAAACAAGTGTATTTTTTTACTTGCTTGATTAGAGTTTTAAATTAATATATTTTATTGCGTGCTTACTTGACGTCCATATATGCGAAGATCGATTAATGTTTAACACACAGAAAGTTAACGCTAAAAAATCTCAAAATTTTAGTCTCAACTAAATCTCAAATGATGTAAATTGATTATCTTAATACTCTTTGTCTTAGAATAAAAGTTTTTATTATTATTTTAAACAATTTCAAATTAAATGTCTACTTACTTTAAATAATCTATTTTTTTACGATAACTTACTTAGAATACATCTTGTTTATTTATAATGATTATAATCTCAAAAATATATTCCTATACATTATAATTCCAAAAGTATTAATCTTAAGATTAAATAGTCACATGTTTATTTTTTATGAGATTATTCATGAGATAATTTAAAATAATCTCATATTATGTTTGTTTTATCCAGAATTATTTAAAAAAATTAGATTAAATTAACCATTTTAACTATTATACCTTTGCCACTAATAACAAAAATATCATATTTTCATTAATATGAGTATAAATAAGTAAAATAAGATACATCGGTCTTTTTAAACAAAGTTAAAAGTTAATTTTGTCCACAGATTTTTAATCTCAAATGGTAAAAATTATAATACCTAATTAGACATAATATTAAATATTCCCCCTTTCAAGTCATTTTATTATCTCAGAACTAATAGTCTCAAATCTATTTTTAAACACAAACAAGAAAATTGAGATTAATAGTCCAATCTCAAGTGTAATAATTATAAACAAACACAGCCTTAGTATTATTTGCCATATTTTTATTCTCTATGTATAAATAGATTAAATAGAACATCACTAGTCATGTGTATAAAACTATGCAATTAAATGAAATTTTAATTATAGACAATATTGTCATTTTACATCTTTCTTAATATGCGCCAAAAGTCGATCAAAACTTTTATCCAAGGATGAAGGGAGTAATACTTTATAACAAATCACAAGAAATATATGTAGCCAACGTAACAATGATAAATTATTTGAGACACTTTTTGAAATCAAAAATTTGTTAAACTTTTAAAATGAAAATCCACATAACAGGAAGTCACAGAAACAAGAACGTTCATCTATATACTGAATTTGGTTGACTGCATCAAGCCTGCAACAATATGTTGTCCCCATTACCAAGACGCGGCAACCAAGTTCCTTAAAATTTCACATCACAGCATGTACATGAACCAAACTTTACATTTCTCAAGAATGATATCAATGGCCTAATACAAAAGATCAAACAGCCTCCATATATGAGGAGAAAATCTGCTCTCCATTCTTCTCTTGCATTTCCATTTGTGTGGTTCTTTGGTGTTGTAGCAAATGTCAGTATATAATATCAAGAAAATAGACTAGGGAAGCACAGAGATGCTAATACGGCTAAACCGAGGGGGAAATTAATTAATTAATGATCATAATGAAAGACATTGTACCCTATCAGGGAGATTCCTAGGCAATGGAACTACAGTAACATATTTCTGGGTGAAGGGTTTCTGAGCATTCACAGCTGTATTGGACGATGATGAGGTCTCAGCACCGTCAGTTTGCCACCGGCCATGAAACTTCGCGAATCGATTCATTACAGAAAATTTCTCTACATCTTGACATTCCACTCTCAAGTCCAAGACTGATGCCCTCTTGTCCAGTCTGCATTACGACAAGGAAGGTTGATAAAAAAAATAATAATAATAATAAAAAAAAGAGTTAGCAAGAGGCAAGACAACAACAATTGCAACTTCCAACATTTTGGGGGCAGGCAACAATTCCCCCCTCCCTCTTCTTTCTTTTTTTGGGTTAAGTCCCGCAACGAGCGCAACCCTCGTGTTTAGTTGCCATCGTTGAGTTTGGAACTCTGAACAGACTGCCGGTGATAAGCCGGAGGAAGGTGAGGATGACGTCAAGTCATCATGCCCCTTATGCCCTGGGCGACACACGTGCTACAATGGCCAGGACAAAGGGTTTTTGGAGTTAGCTCACCCTCGCGGGATCGCGGCCCTTTGTCCCGGCCATTGTAGCACGTGTGTCGCCCAAGGCATAAGGGGCATGATGACTTGACGTCATCCTCACCTTCCTCCGGCTTATCACCGGCAGTCTGTTCAGGGTTCCAAATTCAACGATGGAAAGTTCGAAACAATTGGGATTTTTTTGAAAATTGGATGCAGTTACTAATTCATGATCTGGCATGTATAGAATGAAAACTTCATTCTCGATTCTACGAGAATTTTTATGAAAGTCTTTCATTTGCTTCTCTTCGATGGAAGTTTGATTTTCCCAGAATGTATCCTAATTTTTGGCCTAATTCTTCTTCTTTTCTCCCTACAAACCTCAGCCCACCACGTCCCCACAAACAAGGAAGGAAATAATAAGCAAATTAATTAAACAAGAACTTAGCCGTAATGATAATAGCAAGTTCTAAATATTATTGGACTAGCTATATAAACAATGACTAATAGTCTCAAGTGTTGAACTAATAATTTATTGGGATGATTTTCTCTATGATGTGTTAGGAATTGTATAACATGGAGGGATAATCTAGTAATTTGTACTTGGGGATAGTTCTAGAATTAAGGCCATTTGAAGTCTCTTAAGGGGAATGGTAGTCTTTTTCCTTTTGTCTGTTAAAGAAATCACTAGGATCTCTCTTATATAAGCCTAGTTCAGCTAGTAAAGTTCACACTTTTGATGATGAATGAAATACAAGAGTTCATTTGGAGCTTCTCCTCTATCTCCCCTCTTCCAGTGGCGAACACAGGAATTTTATCAATAGCACTATTAGAACTAAATAAAATCAATAAAAATAAATGAAAATTACTAAAAATCACCAAAGATATGTTCCAATTAAAATTACATTAAAATCACTATACAATCATTCGAAATTTTAGGTGGGCATGAAATTAAGATTTATTGTTGTACTCCACGCTTTCCAATATTAGAGATACATATGTAAAACGACGACTTTTAAGAATAGTTTTATTTTTTCAAATAAATCCCAAACAATTGCTAGAAATATAATAGTGGTAGCGTGATAGTACAAACTAGAAATAGGTCATGACATATTAGAAACTTCACGTCACTTTATAATTTTAAAATACAAATGTATCCGTAATTTTAGAACAAACAAAAAAGAAAAATATATCTCTAGTTTTCATAGTTGTCACGGCCCCACAGCGAGACGCAGCGATAGTTGACCGCTAGGACGTCCAGGCAATAAGGCGCCCGCCATGGCGTCAAGTTGTTAACAATGTGAAATTTATACATTATTTATTTTACTTCAAAAGTATATTGAACAATAAAATTTTATACAGATTAAAACTCAAAACATAATAACTAACACTATTGAATACAATTAAAAACACAATTATATAAATACTCACAATCAAAATTCAAAAATAAAACATTTGACATTAAAAACTAGCAAAACAAGTCAACAAACATTATGTAGAAAATAAAGAATCAACCAAGTCAACATCCATCGCACATTACAAGTCTAATAAGTAATAAAAGTACACCATATAGCATGTCCATGAGTTATGATGAGTCATGGGTAAAAAAATGATTTAATCACTTGCCTTGGTCCAGCTACCTTGGCAGTTCAACGTCTAAAGCGTCGTCTTGTCCTTCTCTAGCGCTAGGACGCCTAGTTGTCGCCTAGGCGATGCCATCATAACTATGCTAATTTTAGAACGGATGGATTACTTCTTTTTTTCTTCTTTTTTTCATTTTATTCCATTACTTCTTTTTTTCTTCTTTTTTTAACCTTTTGATATATTTGTATCAAGAGTCCTTTGCCCTAACCTCCATCTGTGCATGTCCTCTACCTCTATTCTACTCAATCACCCATTCTTGCTTCTTCTCTTTCACCTAAACTCTTGAATCTAATCCTTCCTCTCTATTTTCTGGTTGTCTAGTTAGGCTCCATTGGAGGCCTAATACTATGACTGGCACTTGAGAACGAAAGAAAAAGAAAAAAACAGGAAGAGGAAAAGGAAAAAAATACAAAAAGTTGAAAAAGATTGAAAAAGAAAGACCTTCATATTAACAGGTAGTTACACGTACATTTAAAAAGTTTAATATTTAGTATAGGAATTAATATTTCCACAAGGGCCTCTCTCATGTGGATGCAATACCCGCTCACTATTCATGTGAGACAAGCCTTGTGGAAATTTCATATTTCCTTGTGGAAAGTTTATATTGTTTAGTGTGAGCTGTTTCCTAGTAGTGTCCGCTCACTATTAAGTTTATATTTCCTTGTGACAATCCCTCAAGTATAGTGTGAACTGTTTCCTAGTAGTGTCCTCTCAATAATCCCCACTTTGAAACCAAGTGAAAAGGAAAATAAAATAGGAAGTTACAAACTATAAGAGCTTTGTTCAACATATTATTATTACATTAAAATTTATCAATATACGTTATATCAGATAATGTAAGACTGGAACTTGGGTGTTCATTAGAAAGTGTGTCACCAATTTTACTTATCATTTTATTTTCTTTCCAGTTGTGTTTTCCGTATTCTAAGCTTAGGATAGGGCAATTATTTTCTAGTCCTACCTTTCATAGCCTTTGTACAGATTAATGTGAATACCTCAGCCCTCAGCTATATACCTAGTTTGCACTAATGACTCCCAAAGACTAGGATTAGTTGAAATCTTTCATATGGTAAAAGCAACTTCTATATATTATTGGATCAACTATAAACATATGACAATCAGCGTTGAGTGTTGACCTGACAATTTATTGGGATAATTGTCTCTTAAGGCTATGTTTGGTACTTGGAAAACTCAAGGGCTAGAAAAAATAAAGAAAAGGAAAACAATATAGAAAGTAGAAAAAGAAAAGACCTTCATAAACATTCTCTAGTTATATATACTCCTAAAAAAGTTTAATGTCAGGTATAATCAAAAAATATTTTCTAGTGTGCTCTTACTCTCAACTTCTAAATAAAAACTAAAGGAAAGGAAAATGAGAAGAAAATAGAATGTTAGAAACTAAAAGAGGTATGTTCAATTAGAAGCATGTGTGTTTCCTGGTTAGAGTGGAGGTGGTTTGGGGATTCAAGATTTGAGTATTTTTAACCATGCTTGGTCTGGCAAATGTTTATGATGATTTATGACAGAGGAGGTCATCCTTAGGAGGGTAATTATCTGACACTTTGACATTGTTCTAAAAGCGCTCTCGACACCGGCATAGCGTCGAAGGCCACTTCGCCGCTGTTGCACCTAGTACTCAAACTCGTTCATTGCTCGCGGTAGGAGTCGCATGACTCAGTTTCGACCCAAACTTGACTAAGCATCAACAGTTCCATAGAGAAATGCGTCCATAGTCTCCGTTCATTGTTGCCTTATAGGTGACCCAGAAAGGGGTGAGATGAAAAAAAGAGGTTTCTCTAGAAATCGATTCACAAATACCATTGTCCATCTAGGAACCTTAGTTGCTATCACTGGCTCTACTATCAGTCTCGATTATATCGAAGCTTTTAGGTTTTTGGTTTTTTTTTTTTTTTTAAAAATACACTAGTTCTCAATAATTGTCATAAGGTTATGTATTTAATTATGCTAAAAATATGAAGCATGGGCATTTCTTGTAGGTCGACAAATGCATGTCATACATGTAGACACCGACACTCCGCGAAGACTTTTGGGTATGGATTGCATACTTCTAAATACGCTAAGATAGGTGCTAGTATTTTCACTGAACTTAAGTATATGGAATTTACTTATTACATCGATATATGTAGATCTATAAAAATATATAAATTTTCATTTTGTATCTATGGTGAATTTTGATGCGAGTTTGTTGATAACTTACTGATATCCTGATGGAGAGCACTATTTCAACATGTGTTTTTGATATTTCTACATAGTTCTTTCTCACACAAAAGTGAGACCTACCTTATTCTGATGTGAGAAGGCCTCATGTGGAATTATCAAATATACATTTGGATTATCAATTCCCTTCCTTAATTTATATAATATGCCTTATTTACTAATTTCCCCTTTTTTCCACTATAATTAGTATTCAGTTAAATATCAACTATACAATTAGAAGGATCAAATAAAGACATATGAACATATGTGTCATACTTAAACATAGTTATCTCTTTGAGTTGTACATTATAATTTTATTTGTTATTAGACTTGGACATGTTTATAGTATAATGGTTTCACAATATTTTGCTTGATTTTAGCATGCACTATTAACAATGAAATTTATTTACACATTTATATTTATTAAAAAGTACATATAAAAGTCAACGTATCCCCAACTTATCGTATCTTGTTCTTTGAAAAGATGTCATGTCCCATATCGTGTCAAATTCGTATCTCGTGCAAGTATCTATGCTTCCTAGTCATAGTTGTTACGGCGTCGCCTAGGCGACGCCAAGTCGTCCAGTCGAAATGAAACAGGCAAGGCGAGCAAGCGACTTGGTTGCAACATGTGTTGATGGCTGAATGTTTGACTTTTTTTTGTTTTTTTTGTTTCCTTTATCCTTTCTGTTGACTGCTTGTTATATATATATATATATATATATATATATCCTGTCTGATTGTTATATATTAAATTCCAAGGACACTCTCCACTATCCCATGTGTTGCAGCATGTTAAGCAAAAAATATCATATTATATTATGTTAATGGAATTTGATGTATCCCAACAGCATGTTAAGTAAAAAATATCATATTATATTAGGTTAATGGAATTTGATGTATCCCAACAGCATGTTAAGTAAAAAATATCATATTATATTAGGTTAATGGAATTTGATGTATCCCACTATCCACTATTCCATGTGTTGTATTAATATATTATTTTGGACCACTTGATTTAGTTATACTAGTACTGCTACACGTTGGAGTCTAATATTTATTTAGTAGTTAGTTCTTACAAAATTAATAACACTTTCAAAATTAAAAATGATAATATGTTGATATTTTAATAAATTCTTATTTGGATCAATTGTTGAAATAAATTCAATACTAACTACTTATATTTATTTTGTAATAAGTACTTACTAAAGTAGTAAAACACTCAAAAATAAAAATAGATACTACTTTAATATTTTAATTTGATGAATTATTTCTTATTTGGGTCAATTGTTGAAATAAATTGAATGGTAATTTTTTGTGAATACTTTTTAATGGTATTTTATAGTGTTATGTTTTAGGTTTTAATGTATATGAAATTTTATTGTAAATATACTTGTGAATTAAAATAAATAATATATAAATTGTATGTTGCGAACGACTTGTCACCATATGGACGCCATGGCGGCCGCCTTGTCGCCTAGGCGTCCTGGCGGTCGGCTACCGCCATGCCTCGCCGTGGCGCCGTGACAACTATGTTCCTAGTGCTAAAGTAACCAACTCAAAGTTTCTTCATAATTTTACATATAGTTCTAAAGTTGGGTATATTTCAAAATTCCACTCCTGCACTTTCACAATTAAGAATACAAGAAAATAGAAATTACAACACCTTGAGCTTCCGCCTAAAACCTGGCTAGGAAACCACCAAGGTGAGCCTACAAGGCCTAGGCACTTGAAACTCCATTGCCTAGGTCCGCGTAGCGCTTTTAAAACATTGCATTGGATTCGGAGAAGGGATGTTTCCTTGCCGATAGAGGGGTGTTGAAAGTCATTGTGTCAGTAGGCTTTTATGAGTTCTTAGCTGCATTTCTTGGGAGCATGTGAATAAGAGGATCAACTTCCTGACGGATAATTGTTGCAGGGAGGTTTCTCTATGACTCAAAAATTGAGGAGAGATGGTCATTACAGTCATTGTTAAACATTCAAGATTAGGAGTTAGAGGAGAAAGTTTGCTGATTGCTCTTAGTGAGGAAGATCAAATGGATGATTACGATGATTCAATGCAGTGAATAGAGCACAACAGTGGATGCTTCTCAGTGCGTTCCTACTTCAGGGTGCCACAATGTAATGACGGTAGACACCTACCATGGAGGACCATATAAAAGGTTGGAGCACAACAAAAAGTGTCTTTCTTTCCTGGATGACGTTACCCAAAGTAACCTTTAGAAGAGAGGCATCGCTTACAAGTAAGTGTGCCATGTGTTGCTAGAAAAAAAAATGGTAGACCATTTGCGTTTTCACTATGAGGCGACAAAGAGCTTGTGGACAATTGTGTTTTCGCTTTGTGGTATCTCGTGGGAGATGTTGAGATCTGTTCCAGAGATGTTATAAGCTTGGAGTATAGGGTAAAGGATAGGAAGGAGCAGAGAAAAAGACAGATGTTGGTGCCTCATGGCATTTGGCAGATGCTTTGAATTGAACGAAACATCCAATATCTTGAAGTTATTGAGAGATCTTTTGTGTATATCGATTACTGAAAGATCTCGTGCATATTCGGTTTCTTTTTTCTTTACTCTTGGGACGGAGTGGAAAAGGGGAATGGATTCTCGAACACGAAAAAGGATCCAAAGACTTCAAAATAATTGAACGAGCATCCCGAGTATAAGCTTGGGGTGTCCTCAAACAATTCGAAATACCTCAACTTTTTTAGAATAGGTCCAAGTCAAATGGAAATTATTCGAAGCACTGGAAGTAAAGTAGCCGTATGCCCTACTATTCTAATACCAATACAATAAAAGCCTTCCATCTCATTGGAGACAAGACACTATCCAATCAAGATAATAGAATGATAGGTCAATTTGTCAACTGCTTACGGCCAAAGATGATATTTTGGAATGAAGGAAGTGGGCCACCTTAGTTCAATCGAATGACTTTTTTAGAGGCGCAGGCCTTCTTTTCTGGCTTATTGAGGCACTCTTGGACTCAGTTATTCATTTTGTAGATTTTTTGGGAGATTTTGCTTTAGGAGCCTAGTGTAGGTGTCCATTTTGGAGGCTCGTTGTTTGGGGTGCCTATTGGTTCTTGGGGTATAGACTTGCACTTTTATTTACCCTATGCTTTGTATACTGGACGCAAATTTAATTTCATTTTGGGGCTTATAGTGAATTTACTTATTAAAAAAAATAGCTTTTATTCAACATTCCATTATACCAAAATTCAGTAATATAATTCATATCAGCTATATGTATGATTTGGACTTATGTTCATTAAAAAGTGTGTTCACTACTTTTACTATATTTTTCTTTCAGTTGGGTCTTCCAAACTCCAAAATAACGTAAGGCAACTAATTTCGAGTTCCTACAAAAATTACACCTTCTGAACTGAAACCGGAACATATGCAATATTCAATTTCAAAATATTGAAGGTGGCAAGGTACAAGTCTCATCCTAACTTCTTAAAGTTACCACAAAACTATCATTGTTCCACATCATATCTGTAAATCTCATTCTCAGTAATTACATCAAATATAAAAGCCCACAAAAATAGTCAAAGAACTGGCCGAGGAAGAAAGTAAAGCAACATAAGAGGAACCAACATTAAAAAATTTCGGAAAACAAATTGAAAAGAAGACACAGTATAAACTACTGAAGGATTACCTCAATAAATCACTTTCTAGCTTCCGTACTCTACCCATGAAGTTTTCCATAACTAGTGAAAGGTTCAGGTCACCGATTCCATCAGATGTTTTGCACGTATCAGCTTGGCTACAAAACAGTTGCCCAAAACAAATTATTATGGACAAAATAATTTCATTCTTAAATGACAAGTAACACATGATCCTTCACAGATGTAGCTGAAAATTTTCGAACAACTTCAAAATAGTTCTACATACAAGTTTGCTCCCTCAGGATGCACATCAGAGTAACTTTTTGAGCAAGACATTAGGCTGCATGCATCACCTAATGCTAGTCTAGCAACAAAATATGCCACAATCTCAGGGTTCAAACTGGCACCAGCAGAGAGAATAACTGCTGGAGGAGCGTGAAACAGTTGTTGCATTAGTTGTGTCGTCAAGATCAGTCGCCGTCTTCTTGCTCTACAAATTGGTAGTCCATCTTCAATCATGTCAGCAGTATCTTCGACCTGTCATACGAAAATAAGAAATAAAACTACAAGATGGTGACAACAGCAAACAATGAAAGTACAGATGATGACAACAGCACACCTTATCACACAATCGATTTGCTGCTTTGGCCCAGTCTGCTTCTGCCATTCTGCTAACGATGAAAGTTACTGACGTTAGTAAACACAAAGTAACAAAAACAAAAAGTATAAAGTGGAAGGATAATTATAACTTATACGTAAATCTCCCTCGCTCTCATTGTAGATGTGTCCCCTTCTTTCCTTCTAGAGTGTGGCATGAATTTTAATGTGTCAAAAACAAATTTATAAATTATATTTTACTAGTCATCTGAGATACACACACTACGTGTGTGAATTTTTTTTTGAAAATAAGAGTTGAAGGAGAAGAGGTTATGAGAGAGTAGGAGAGTAAAAATAGAGATGAGAATAAAATAGAAGGGGGGGGGGGGAACAGTGGCACAGCTTTGAGAGACGCAGCTAAAACTTTTCCTCTCCCTTAAGAATCTTTTTCTAAAAAGTTGAAATGTAATACTACCTCCGTCCCAAAATTCAATGCCATCTTAGAAATTCATATTTCAAGACGGGATTATAGATGTTCAAGTGACACATTTAAAGGCTATTTTTTAAAACTGTTTTTCCTAAATTATTCTTTTAACATTTAAAAAAGTGCAGTTTTGGAAAGAAAATAAAATAAAATAAAATAATATATATATATACACACGAAAAGCATAATATTTAGTCATCCACACATTTTAAAATATGTGCCACTAACATAATTTTAAAACAGGGCACTTAACTTGGGACTGAGTGAGTGTATAAATATATTAAGAACATAAACATATGTTTAATATATGCTATGTAAATGCGTCTAACAGGTCTTTAAATTTGTGTTGCACACAAAAAGGTGGACAACTAAGGACGAAGCGAATATAAACAAAAGCTCCCCGAGGAAAAAATAGCATATAAATGCATATATTGGGGAAGATAGAAAAAGGAAGTAATTGCCCATGTATTACAAACCACCTGATAGTCTGGAGATTTAGGGAACCCTGTGACACTTCTTTGTTCCAAGATTGAAGCTCAGATGTAGCTTTCTTGCGTTTCTTTGGTCTCAAAACCCCAAACTGTTGACCTACATTATCTGGAGGCAACGACTGAAGTGAAGAGCAATTTTCAATTGCTAGTGACGCAGAGATTGAGCCTTGCCGATTATGACCAATTTGACTTGTATCAGCAGCAGCATTTACATGCTCCATTGAACTTAGCATATGCAAACTACTAGAGGACTTCTCAAACACGAATGGTTGCTCCACAGACTTTACAATGTTAGCTTTTCGCGCATCATACATTTGCAACATCTGCTCGTTTTTAAAGGTTCCATACTGATTAAACCAGGATGGTGCCATCTGTGGACTAATATTAGAGTGTTCAATTCTAACAGAAGCTGTATTGTTACCGTTTTGGTTAAACATTAGCACATCCTGACAAGAGACATTTCCAAGTAGAGAAGAAGATGCATTTCTCTCCAAATAATCATCCGACTCTGAGAAACTTACCGTTTTGGGGTCTCCAGATGGAACAGAGGAGCATGAAACTAATGTCTCTCCAACCATAGCATTGCATTCATTTGCCTGTCCTGACTTGGAAGCAACTTGCTCACCAACCAGAATAGTATTGGATCCTTTCAGTCTCTTCAAATCTCTATTACTTGGATCAGTCTCTACATTCTTCATGGATCGCATTTGATTCAGCAAGGAATAATTTTGATGGAAGAAGCTATTTGGTTTCAAAGAGCGGCCAAAGGCTTCAATATCTCTCTGAGTTGAAGCAGAATTCGAAGGGGATGCATCAGGGAGATGCTGGATGATGGCTCCTTTCCTCTGTGATTCATTCATCTTTTGCACCAAGTCTATATTTACAGATGATGCCTGCTGGCAGGGGTTTTCCTCCGTCAGTTGCTCGTCTCCGCACACAAAACCTTGTGAATGCACGGAGCCCGCACCCAACTCAGATGGGATATTCCCCCTCATTTTTGCACCTTGATCCTCCAGACTTCGCTGAAGAGAGGAAGTTGATTCCACAATATCTGATTGATGAGGCTGAGAAAGTTTTGGCTGGACCTGGCGAGCCTGAGCACCTAAAAATTGTTGCTGCGCAGGAACATTGGTCCATATGTTGGGAATTTTTTTTGGAAAGGCATCCTGTTGAGAGATGCCAGTAGTAGTGAAAGACTGAGAAATCGACAACACCTCCCTGGCTGAGATTTGTGCAGCTGGGGCTCTCTCATGAAGATGGTTGAGAGCAGTTGGGCGGGAAATGTTCGCAGATGAAGCAGCGTTATCATATGGAATACTGCCAGCTGCATCGCGCAAAGAAGTCTCTGCAGATAGACCAGTAAGTTTACGACAAGAATCATCTGCCTGTTTGGAAGGTAAAGCATGTCTATCAAAAGGCACATCAATTGACTGATTCATTGATCCTTGTCTCCTTGCTCCAGACATGAGTTGATCTTGAGGTTGGCTTCTTGAATAAGGAAAACCAGAATTAAATGCCGAAGAGAAGTTCCCCTGGATTGTACGCACTGATGATTCACAAGCAGTTTGTCCAGGAATAACAGTTTTATTATTCTTGAATTCTCCTTGAGATCTTTCATGAGAAGAAGGCAAAGATTGACCCGAAGTGGAGGGACTCGACTCTATCTGAACCTTGTCTCCTCTATCACTAGTTGCCAGAGTTGACGTACAAGAATTAACCATCTGCAAGGGGCTCTGAGAAACATGGTTTGAAACAGGTAACCTCTGTGATGGAGGGGCCAGTTGTAAGCCAAAGCCTTGACAAGCTGAGGACTGATTTTGCTGAAGGAGACCACCATCGGAGTTTTCTGATTTGGGCATTTCAGATAAAGGGCTGCGTTCGGAAGAGCTTAAGTGCATCACTACGCCACGCTCCTCTAATTGATCCACCTTGTGTAGAAGCTCAAGCATATGTTGACTGCAGTAAACAGAAGAAGTCAAAATATGCACTCGGGGATAAATGTGTCCCAGAGATGGAGAAAGAAATTTTTTATTTTTTTTGTGGTTGGGGGGAGTAAGCAACACACATTAAAGACCATAAAGAACAAAAAAGTCACTTTTCTATAGAGAAACTCGAACTAGAAATAAATATTTAAAATATAATGATATGATATACCTAATACACAAAACATAAGATATTATAATAACATGAATCTCAGCGAATGATCAAAAGGTAGAGGTTGATAGATTCTGATAATATAAAAAAAAATCTTATTTTTACAACAAAAAAAAAATTATAGATAACGCTATATACCTTGTATGAGATGCCTTGTTCAACGTGATCGTGCCAACAGATCTGTCTAAGGGAGAAGATGTATTAGACCCATAACCACAAGGAATGTCCCTGGAAGCGACCTCATCTAATCCTTTGGTATCTCTTTGACGATCAGGTAATTGCCCCTGTAGATAGAAGAGTGTTCACATTTTCTAGGCAACCAAAGGCCTAAGAATATACACATAAAATATCTATAGACATAAAATAAAACCCATAATTCACCTTCCCCGTCTCAGTAGAATTGTTAGGAATTTGACCAAAAAGCTTCGACTGCCCAAATAACTCTTGATGTTGACTTTTAAATCCTTCAGACTTGTGCAAATGCATAGACTGTGAATGGGTAGCCTGCCTCACTCGATAAGAAGGTTCAACATCCTCATCCAAGTTTCCCATAGGATGATACTGAAATTTTCGGAGGCCAGAAGTTTTCCGACCAACCTGATTAGACGACTTTTGCTTCCCACCAGCCAGACTCCGTGAATCACTAGCATCTGACAATACATTTTCCCTCAAACCAGCAGTGGAAGTGTGGTGCGACACATTAGAACGATAGCTGTCATTATGGTTCTCCGTTTTATTGAAGCTGTCTGTCTCATGCCTTTTAATTTCTTCCTTCTCAGAGCTATTCAATGACGACTCCACAAGCTGAGGACCCTTGTTAAGAGGATGCTGCGATTTTCCTGAACAATTACTTCCTTTAGATTTCACTGAGGTATCAACATGTTTCCAATTATTAAGATGATGACTATTAGGAAGAAATTGACTAGTTTCCCGACTGGCCCTTGCATTGCTTAAATTTGTTACTGCAGCAGCATTATTCAAGCTAGATTCCTCTCTGTTCAACTGTGGAGTTCCCATGGTAGATCTTAGCTGCTCCAATTCAACTACTGAATTAGGCATAGAATTAACTTTCAACACACCATCTTTCTTACTCAATTTCTCATGCAGAACTCGATTCTGATCACTGTTTTGAGAAGTTTGTATGGATTTTTCATTTTCATGGATATCAAATGAAGCATCCCCACCGGCTGTCACAGACTCGGTAGCACTCCAGTTATTTGGTTTATTGGATAGTTGGCTAGATCCACTCTGCTGAGGAGTCCAATTACTTAAAATATTCTGTCCATTCATATTTGCATGCATAGAATGAGAAGCATTTCCATAAATCTGACTGCCACGATTTAACCACTCATTTCCTCCTGCTGGGGGGGACTGCTGAATCGGTCTTTGAGAAGAATTATTCTGCAGTCTCTCACCATTTTCTTGTGAAATCTTTTGTCCAAATCGCTGAAATCCTTGGACAGTATGATAGTTATTTTTCAAATTGGCATCATCAGATGGGGGAACAGATCCAAAACTAAATGCCGAGGAAATCTGCAAATTGGTATCAGCCAAAGCTGTCTGACGTTTTCCTGTGCCATTATACATTTTAGGCTGATGATTCCCAGCAGGAAGACCAGGATTCTGAAAGCTCAAACCAGTCTGTTCTTCCTGAAGCCCTACATCGCTACTAGAAGTCTCTGCAACAGCAGACTGCATAAGAGCACTCCAACTGCCACTTTGAATAGAAGGGAACCCATTCATAAATCCTGTACCATCTAATAAACTAGAGGCCCCTCCACTCATGTTGGTGTTCCTGCCAAATGCATCCCATATGCTATCATCGTCAGAACCAAACAAAATCTTTTCTTCAGTAGGATCTAGAGCAACTGAATTTTGTGAAGAAGCTGCTTGTACAGCCATTTTCTCTTGTAATATTTCTGATGGACTATCTCTCTCCTGCCTCCCTTGCAATTCCTGCAAAGGTACATTCCTTTCCGGTGGATTCAGTTGCTGAAGGTTTTCCATATTTATCCCACTATTTACACCTTGATTAAAAGTATGTCCAAACAAGGTTTTACCTTGAAACCCCGGTCTATCAATTAAGGTCCCATCTTGCATACTAACCTGTTCTGGGAATACCGCATAATGATTACCTTGAAAAGAATTGCTATATGCTGCCATATGCTGCGGAGACTTATCCGCTGCAATATGAGGATATTGGTTTGAGCTGCCCCTCGAGTTAGAAACAGGAACTCCATGTAGAGATTGATCAACCTGCTGATGAACCAAACCCACTGAGCGTGATGACTGACCTTGCTCGGGAGAAAACAAATGTCCACTAGAGGATCCTTGAATAGCAGGAGAAGCATGCTGAAGCCACTTTGTGTTTCCTGCTGTAAGCTCAGTCACCCAAGAATAATTAGATGCATCAGAAATTGGAGTGCCATTAATAAGTGCATGAGAATGGTTGCCGGATGTCTGTCTGGTTAAAAATGGAACCTGATTTACTGAGTTTTGTTGCCTTGCATCTAGTTGGCGAAGATCCTTCTGCTTTTGAAGCTCTTGCATCTTCCTTAACATGAATTGTTGCTGCAGTTGTTGCATGTCACCAAATCCAGATTGTTGCTGTGGTAAAGATTGCAGCACACCTGGATGCTGGTCAACCATTTGTTGTTGACCACCAAAAAGGTCAAAACTAACAGGAGATTCCGATGACTCCAATCTATTAGGAATACTCCCTTGTGATGGTTCATATATGGATAAGCTTCTCTCTATTAAATCATTCCGATCAGATTCTGTATCCACTCCCAAAAAATTTGCTTCGCCTGGCCTTGTCTGGAAAACCTGACGTCCATAGATAGCGCCATTTAAATTCAGGTGTTGGTTATGAGATTGACTTCTAGTCAATTCAGGCCTTAAACTTGGATGTTTCGAATTCAAACCATGTTGCACCTGTAGAGAATGATTGCTGTGTCCTCTCTCAAGATCTGTGAATGCTAGGAGAAGGCCAGATATAATTGAAAAGTAGTGAGTTAAAGATTCAAATAATAATTTAAATGAATGTTTCAAAAGGTCTTTACCCTCATATGACCGAAAGGTAATAACAACAGTACAATGTAATTAGCATTCAAGATATATTACTCCTCCATCCTGAAAATAGAGTACTACTTCCACAGTTTAATTTTGAATATAGTGGCTCGAAATCATGTTTGTGGCACAAATTTTAAGACATTTAAAAAAATATTTAGGAATAATATTTTTGTAAATATAGTTTTTCTAAAGTTTTGTTTAACATCAAAAGTTAAATTTTAAATTTTTAAAAAGCATTATATCTACTAATGTATTGATACCTCATAAACTCTGTGCCAAAACTTTCAAAAGCAGTTTTGCTAAAAATAAAAATTGCATAAGAAACATTCAAGAAAGAAAAAAAATCAATAATAAATTTTAGTCTTTAGATCAATATTGAAAAAAATAATCATCGAAGAAATTTATATCCAAGTCAATAATATTCAGGTGAAGAAATCAACAATAAAAAGTAGTACTCTTTTTATAGGATTAAAGGAGAATGTGAGAAAATCATACTCGTTTTGTCCCTATTTAAATCAAATTACATTATATAAATCCAAAATGGTCCCTATTGAATTTGTGGGACCATCTTACTCTCGTTTCAATGGCTACAATGGTAATATGAAACATGTTATAATAGTTATCAATCCCATACCGTACCGTACCGACCGATACAGTACGAAATATGGGTTTTTTGGAGAAAAACGGTACGCTAATAGGTGTTTTCCGTCCCAGTTTACCGGGTGTTTGACTAATCCCGGATGGTATATTCATTGATCCAACTTTCTAGTTTTCTACAGTCTGGGCCCATTGGTATTCCTTTCTAGTATTCTTCAACTCAACATTCTACACTCTAGGCCCATTGTTGTTCCTTTCTTAGTTTATTTAATATTGTGTTCATTAAACTTTAACAGGTTATTAATAGTGATTGTTTATTTAAACTAGTGATTAATTATATAATGTTTACTTATGAGTTATGAGTATCATACACATAAGCTTGCTTTTCTGTATACATATATATAAATATATATCTAAAACATATTTTATTTTTTTTAATAATAAATCTGAGACGGTACACCGGTATGCACCTGTACTGGTATGTACCACTCAAACGAGAAAAACGGTACGCATGCCGGTACAGCATTTATAACTATACTTATATCTTAATAGTGCAACTTTGACATTTAATTTGGAATGTCCGAAAAGGAAAGTTGTTATTCAAAGTGGGATCGATGAAGTATAACAGTAGAAGTCTGTAGGTATTTGGACCATTGATACCTGATTGTTGTGGATTGTAATCTTTCAGACTGGAACTCAGTACATCAATTTGCCTCGGGCTACCAACCCACAGATTGTTATTTGGCACCGCCCAATTCCCGCCTGAAACCTGTGAGTGATGCTGGCTATGGGACAAGTTGTCTTGTGCAAAAAAATTGTGAACCCTATCTCCAACTTCGTTGCCAGGCATTAAAAATTTGATCTCCAAATTTCAGCGGCTAAACTTTGTACCTAAAAAATTAGTAAAAGAAATCAATCAAGCAAAAACTTTTGAATTCCACTTGTCGGGGACCAATCTATCTGAGGTACAAACCTATAGCAAGTTTTCAAAATAATAAGATCATGCTATATCCGAACAGCCAAGTGTTACTCCACTCCAAAAAATCAAACTTCATAGCCTCATCCTGAATAAAGAGCCATCAAGTGTATGAATAAATAGAAAAAATAAGATAGGTAATGTGACATAAAAATGGCCACATAACTTTCTGCACGATTATGTGCAAGAATTTATTATGTATCATTCAAGTTTTCAAGTCTTGATGCACACCTACTAAATATGGTAGCCAGACAAATAAAAGTCATACATGAATCCTGAGACCATTTGGAAAAATAACCTACCTCCTAGAGTTTGAACAATGTAAATTTTTTATTATTAGAAAGATTGACCTTTTCAAAGTTATGTTTATGTCCAAAGAGGCTTAAGACTATGGACTTTCGATCTACTCTAAATAATCCCAATAAAGAGAGAAACTTTGCAGGGTTAAAAACTATTGACATCTATTATTGGTGAAGCCTAATCCGACTTTCACTCAGAAATGATTGGAAAACTATCCAAATTGGGCATATTCCTGACGCAAAGGGCCGGTAGGTCCAGAACATCTTGTATAAGTACCCCCTCATTTTACTTATTAAAGAGCACCATTCCTCTATATATACCCCCATCATTTCTATAGAGGGGACTTTTGGATCTTTACTCACTCCATAAAATGAATGTTCTCAAGAAAGAGTTATGTCCTAGATTTGCCTATATTTTGCTTCACCACTTTTCTCCCCTCTCCTAGCCCTAGAGCAAGACTCATATCCTTTGAATCTCTCGTCCTTAACCAACCGAAACCCTATTTTCGAAGGTGCGATTACCGACCTAAATGCCTATTTATTTTCTATCATTTTTAAAGTCTTCACATGAGTTAAACTGTGCTTAGGGCCCTATATTGTAGTACTTATATAGTTATATTGAATGCAAATAAAATCATCTTTTCAAATAATTTGGTGTCTTTTAAGGTCGCCAATCAAAAATAGCCATTTTCTTCTTTTTTGGATAAAAGAAGAAGATTTTATTGATGAAAAGAGAAGAAAGATGTCATCTCAAAATAAAGTAAATAAATTGAGTGGAAAAACATACGGAAATTAGTGAACAACCGCCTGCCAACAGAAATTAGTAAACCACCGCCTGCCAACATGTGACAATATGACAAAGAAATTCTTCGAAAAGTACCCAATAAATGAGCTCAAAAAGAAGCATAAAAAAGACGGTCGATATTCATTGCTCTGACAGCAAAAAAACACATGGAGAAAAACGTTCTATTCCACTATCAATAAATGACACTGATTTACATAGACATGTCATACTCTTAATAATATAATAGGAAGCAGATTCCAATTTGGAAACTAGTTTACTGGATACAAAAACTTAATTAGATTATAATAAACAAAACAAAAAACCGATAACATGCTATCCAACAAGTTTGGTCACTAATAAGACATCCAAAAACAAGAAAATAATCTAAAATAGAACACAAACAAAATTGTGATAAAATAAAATCAAGCTACCATCCAACTTTCCTTGCTTCTCTGATATTACTTTGTCGTAAGCTTTTTACAGCAGGGTAACCACTATTATTGTAATTGATAATTGATTTGACACACAAAACACAATACTTAATAGAAGAACATGTGATAACAAAAATGGAGATACTATGGCCATTCTCTCGATGTTAAATGAAATATAACATAAAAATCCATTAACATACATAAATGGATGATTATATTTGGTTTATTATATTTAGACCATGTAGGCTTATATTTTGGTTCGCCTTGCAGGCCCCTTATGTGTATTTTACTATTTTATAATGCTGCTTTATCCCTAATCTAAATCCAACAAATAAAATTTAAGAAAAATTGTGTTATCTTGAATAAATAGAGCTAAACAATTAACAAGTTTTTACAAAGAATTTTCTAGTTTACCACTAATTTTTGAAGTATCAGCCACTATGCCTCGATATTGTCCACATCAGTGGTATCAGCAGTTACTGAAATGGTACCATTCCTTTTTATTTGTCTTCTTCAGGCTAACCGAAAAAGACCAATCTGGATTTTTATAGGAGACAGGGCCACAAGAGATAGGAAGTGAAATTGTTGGGGGAGAGAAAATTGGGTGTGGGACTTGAGGAGAGAGTCTCAAAAAAAAATGAAAACTAAACAGGAAAATAAACTTGCGCATTGTATGAGGACTGTGGAAACTTCTAGTATTATACTCCCTTCATTCTTTTATCTAGCTTATTAGAAAGAAAATTTGTTCTATTTATTTGTCGTTTGTAGATTTTAAGGGATAATTAGTAACTTAGTTTCCCATGTTTATCTTTAAACATTAAATATTAATTTGTTTCTCTTTTATCTTTTCCATGAATACTAATTTGTTTCTCTTTTAACTTTTCAATGAATTTTAGAAAGGTAACATTGAGATTTTATACCTTATTTAATCAATTAGATAAAGCATTGATTACATTTATTAATATGTGTGTTTTCTCCTAAATCGTCAATTAAAAAAACAGATGGAGTATAAGATTGAGATAAATAGGTGAGAGGTAATGAAAAGGAGCCAACTCCCAAAGAGTAAAGCACCATAAATTAATTTCTTTATTAAGCTCCCAAATTTGTAAATTCAAAATAGAATTACTGTCATGGCAGGGATTTGGCGGGAAAGAACTCTCTCGAGAAACACAACTAGACATGGTGAGAGAATCTATAAAAATTGTTGTTTTATGCCCCTCTCTCAATGCATATAAATAAATATATATACATATATATCACTAGAACACAATTTGCGTTTCGTTGCAAGATCAATGGCGGAGACCACCAAAGAGCACATTCCGATCGAAATCAAACCACCATGACCATCCAGACTCTCCACCGAATTCAACACCAATGATCTTCTGATGAGAGAGGAGAAGGTTCCTTTCTTCAAACCCCCCTCTCACAGAGGAGAGACAACGCTTGGATCATTTCTCTCTTCATATTCCTCCCTTCAATTGCCTTCACAGCCACCATGTTTGTCAACTATTGCTGGCACAACTCTCACCGTGATTGCGCTCTCCAGTCTCTTAGAAGATTCTCTTTTCAGCCTCTCCGTGAAAATCCCCTTCTTGGTCCCTTTGCTTCAGCGTGAGTGATCACTCTTCTTTTTTCTTTTCTCAATTAGGCAATGTATGTATACTAGACGGTGATTCTGGACGTATTTAATTGATTCTCCTTATTCTTAATTTTAACAGAATTTGTTAGCATTTTAAGTAGCATTTATCTATATTATAAAGAGGGAGGACGATGATGGCAGTTATTTTTGGTGTAAACACCAAAGTGAAGCTTTTTTGTTTCCTTTCTTACCCTTTAAAGTTAGTTATCTATTAAGGAAATAGGAGTGGTGAATCTTGGATTCTTGAAGATAAACTGTACTGAACGTGGACTAAAACTAATGAAAAAATTTGAGGAGAGAAAATAGGATGGTAGGATAAATGAAATTTATGTGATAAATTTGCCAGCAAAATTTTATGATGACGCCCCTTTTTTGTATTTTATATAATTTTTTCACACACAACGCGTGTGTCCAGATACTAGTTCATATAATGCATGCAGTTCAGAACATTCCCGTAAGATCTTATAAGCAAACCACATAGTTAACAGAAAAAAAACATAATACATACATATACAGAGAAAAAGAGAGCATACGTAAAATAGCATCCACCCGACGACAAGAAGTTTGCCACATTGCACATATAATACATACATACTGAAAGACAGGATACATCCAATAACTGAGAGAAAGCATAATACTGACTAGTGAGAGACAGCATATGTTCACTTTGCACATATACATATATATATATATATATATATCAAGAGAAATACATCTAAATAGTGACAGAAACCCTCACCAAATCTAACAGAAATCTCCACACACTTCATTTGCATAAGCATACATTTATTAGCAAAAATAACTATTTAGACAGTATAACAAGAAGATCAAAGTCATAAATACGAATCGTCTAGCTATGAATCAGCGATTGAATCAAGCAAAAAATTAAAAGAGGGACAGTGGCAATCCCAAGGCACCCTATTCGATGCAAATGGTGTGGGAGAAAAAAACATAAAATTAGGGTTCTTGAGGAGAGAGAAAGTGGAGTGAACTTACTCGAATGTTGACTTAACCAACATTGAAGCTTAAAATGGATCTTGCGATAGTTTTGGATTTTACACTTTCTAGTGTATGAATCGGCGAGATAAATGGTGAGAGAGAGAGAGAGGTGTTGCATAGAAAAAATGATCGAAATAGTGCGAATTTTTCAACGAACTGTAGAACCAACTTGGGTTCGGGCGATAAACCGGGTCATTCGGATCCTATTCTGAAAATCGGGTGGGCTTTATTTGGATCGGGGCACTCACATGACCCTATACTTGGGCCCGATAATTTCACCCGAATTTAATGGGGCTAATCAATCCCAATTATAATCGGACCTAATTTTTTAGATCTTATTTTATAAGGAATATGGGATATACTTTATCACCCTTGCCCAACCCAATATATATATATATATGTATAGTTTTTCTAAAATTAGCATTATATATATATATATAATATTATGTACTTATTTAAGTTAATTCATGACGTATTGCTAGTAATAAAAATATTGAATGTTGTTTAATTTTGAATTATAAATAGTTGTACAAAGTAATATTAAAAAAATAGAGAATTTAATTTGGAAAAAAATAAAATAAAAAAATTGGATAAATGGGATAGGGTGGGACAGGTATTGAGTAGTGTTCTCGAGTTCAAGTTAAATTCAAAGAAAAGTTTACATATTGATGAGGCGAAAAAGGTCTCCCGAACCATATTCATCTCGTTGTCAGACTTACATATACTTTACACTTTTTATGAAATTGTATCGTAATTGGTTCAAGGTTAAAATAATATGGGGCAATTATTTATACAAAGAAAATATTTTAGATTTTCAAGTGGATTTAATTAAATTAAATTAAATTGCGGTATTTTAGTCTTCATAAATTTTTTGAATTGATGACTTTGTGGCCAAAGACATAAAAAATTAAAATATATTTTATGGTTGTGCACTATCTTAATATCAATTCTATTATATGTACGCGTAAAATGCTTGAGTATGACAATGCGATTTGTTGACACGTGTTGAGGTTCTTAAGGTTTCACAAATATTTCTGCAAACATATATAATCTTGGGTTGAAAATGCTAATTAAATTGAGAAAAATAAATACCATTTGTATATAGTTTCCTTTCCGACTAGGGTCTTGATGCAACCTTACAATATTTTATTAAAACTGGCACTCATATGGCAGCTGAGTTTGAGTACACGATCTTTCTTTCCGTTTCAAAATTAGAGATATATTTTAATTTTTTAAAGTTAATTTTTAAAATTTTAAAATTTAAAATTAATATGAAGTTGTTTAGTTTTGATATAAACAAATATAATATTTATAAATTAATTATGAAGTACTACTAACTATCACATTTGTCGTTTTCGAAATTTTTGGAAAAGTCTACAAGAGAGACTGGGAACACAGTTAAGAATGAGTACGGCATATCACCCTCAGACTGATGGTCAGAGTGAGCGAACAATTCAGACTCTAGAAGATATGCTCCGGGCAGTCGTGATGGACTTAAGTGGCAGCTGGGACGATCACTTGCCACTAGTAGAGTTCGCTTACAACAACAGTTATCATGCTAGCATTGGTATGCCACCGTACGAAGCATTATACGGAAGAAAGTGTCGAACACCGTTGTGTTGGGATGAAGTTGGTGAACGGAGGTTGTTGGGACCAGAATTGGTACAACAAACCGTGGAAATCATTAAAGTAATAAGACAACGGTTAGTAGCAGCACAGGACCGCCAGAAGAAGTATGCCGACTTACATCGCCAGAAACGAGACTTTGAAGTTGGAAGTTTTGTGTTTCTGAAGGTATCTCCCTGGAAAGGAAAGATCCGTTTTGGGAAAAAGGGTAAATTGAGCCCTAGGTTCATAGGACCTTTTGAAATATTGAGGAAGATAGGCGAGGTGGCGTACGAGGTAGCATTACCTCCTGAACTTGAGCACATTCACAACGTGTTTCACGTATCAGTGTTGCGTCCGTACAAGCCAGACTACAAACATGTCATCTCCTATGAACCAATTCAAGTCGAAAGGGATTTATCGTACGAGGAGATTCCTGTTCAAATACTGGATAGAAAAGAGCAGAAGCTGAGGAACAAAATCATTCACTCTGTTAAAGTTCTCTGGAGGAACCACGCGGTGGAAGAAGCTACGTGGGAACTCGAAGAGAAAATGAGGGCGAGTCACCCCCAGTTATTTGAGTAACCTTAGATTGAAATTTCGAGGACGGAATTTTTATAAGGGGGAGAGGATGTAATGTCCAGGAATTTTCGAAACATTGTATCAAATTATTTTGAAAAATAAAATTCATCTTATATAATTTTATGAATTTAATTGGACTCATGTAAGAATTATATTTAATTATATAATTATATGGTCCAATAATTTTCTTACATTAAGGGGCCCATTAATAGTGCGATTTAAATTAGTGGGTTAACCCCAAGTTTTTATTTGAAAGAAATTGGAAGAAGATTAATAAATAAACCCATTTTATTTAATAATTCGAAAGAGAAATTTTGCCGAAACAAATGTTCAAATAATTAATTTATTGAATTAGTTATTCAAGTTAAATATTAGAACATAATATTATTAATTTATATTTGGGTCACCTTCATTTGGATTGGCCATTGGTTTTTACTTATTTTGAATTGGACCCCAAATCCCCTTTTATTTTCTGGATTGGGCCAAACCCATGTTATCTTATTTCTGAGCCCAAATTCTAGACCAGCCGGGTTGAGCCAAGCAAATCGGGTCGACCCATTCTCCAGTCGGATGGCTTCAATTGGGGCTGGGGTTATATTAGAACCGACGAAATCAGCTGGGAAGGAAAAAAAAACCGAACGGAATCAAATCCTCATACCAGCTAGCAACGGGAAGAAGAAATAGGGGTAGGCCTAGCCACACCAAGTCAATCGAACCAAACTCTAGCACCTCAATCAATCGACCAGCCAAGTCTTGAAACGGACAGGTGGAGAAGGCGCCGGCGACACCAGGGGTAAACCAGCGGGGAAAGGAGGAGAGTCACGAGCGACCGAGCCACAAGCGGCAAGGACCGGAGGTCCCGGAATTTCAGCGACACGACCGGCGACTAACGGAGTGAAGCACGCGACTCGAGAATTTGTCGGCGAGTCCAGTCGGCTGATGGGAGTCAGTCACAGCTCATCCCCTCTCCTTACCAAAGGTCAATAACCAGTCGTTTGGGGTATTACCCAAATGATTTGGGTAATTTTCTTTCTATAAATTGAATCCCCACCCCCATACCCTAGCTGCCGATTTCCTTTGATTGAGAGAATTCCCAAATTAGGAACTAGGGTTTCAACTTGTGAGAAGATACAGAGAGAAGAGGCAACATGGGAAGGCCATTGTGAATGAGCGGTTGGGTTGTGTACTGTGGGAGAAGGAGGAGAGCAGCAGCTAGAAGTCATCACCGTGCCGACCAAACACGAAGGTATAGTTGGTCCTGTGGTACCTAGTAACTGTAATAGGATTTTAGTTCTCTTTTCTGTTGATGGGCTATACTTCCGTGTGTTGTCTCCTTGTTCATTTTTACTGGATTCCCGTTGCTTTTAGATTTGGGGAAATCTGGTATAGTGTTGATTGTACTATACCTTGTGTTGTATTGAATTAAAATCTTCCTCTGTGTTGGGATAATTGGTCCTATATACTGGGTTTAATTTTCCTTTATACTGGAAATGGTTGTCCTCTGTATTAGCAAATTACTCTCTGTATTGGGTTTTATTTTTGGAAAATTTTGGATTGGGGTTGCCAACTGTGATAGTGATGGTTATAATATGTATTGTGCTGGCTTATATTAATGTATTAACTGTGTAATGATACCTTGAGTTGGTTGATATACACTGTGTTGGGAGTGATTCTAGGTTGAAGCTTCGGTATATTAAAGGACCTTAGAGTTCTGATGGCTTAAAATTATACTGTAAACAGGTCGGCATAAATGGTTTAGGAAATGCTTAAAATATGCTGTTGAAATGCTTGAGTAAAATTGGGTTCCAATTGGGTTATGTAATGTCTAACCATTACTTAAATTGGCTTAAATCAATATTGGCTAAACTTGGGCATCTGTGTGATTTTGTGGCTACTGTTAGTACAGGAGGAAATGATCGTATGATGGGTGTCATCAGTAAAAATATGTACTAGTGCAGTAACCTCAAATAATAAATATTTAATTATTATTAAGTAATAATTAAATATAAATAAAGTTAATAAATAATTATTTATCATTTATTAATAAATAATAAATAAAAATAATAAATATTTAATCATTATTTAATAATAATAATAATCAAATATAAATAAAGTTAATGAAATAATTATTTATTTTTGATAAGTAATAAATTTTTTTATTAAGTATGAATAAAGTTATTAATTAATAAAGATAATAATTACTTAATCATTAATGAAATAATGATTAAGTATAAGGGAAATTATTAAGCTAGTTATTTATTTTTGGTCCCTAATAAATAATGATAACAAACACTTAAGGACTATTTAAATATATTAAGTGTGGGGAGAATTAATACAGTAAGTATTAAATTAATATTAAACGAGGAACAAGATTAACAATTACTCAATTACCCCTAAGGTAAGTAGTAATTGAGCGCAACAAATTTTAATAAGTAATCAATCGTTACTTAGTTGTTTTTAAGTCAAAATAAATTTATTATTTATAATAAATAAAGATTGTTAGTTCACATTCTGAGACAAACAAAGGGACTCAAATAATAAGTAACCCTAATTAGCTATCATATATAGTTAGGAGTCAGTAATTAAATTCTGTTTAGCTAATGCTAATAGTAGTTAAATGTGTTCAGTGAGCTGTTTATCTGTTAAATAAATAGCAAAAGTGGATATAATTACGCAATGCTAATGGATAAACCAACTCTACCAACTGATAGGTTATCCAAGGTCAAGTAATTAAAACTACGATTTAATTGTAGCTGAGCAAACAGGCAAGTTCCTAACCCTAAACTTCTTTCATTTTTGCAAGTTCTTCTCACTCAATTTTTGCATTGAGCAAGTTTTTAAACCTTATGCATTGTTTTTAATTCGTGCAAAAAGGTATATATTGTTGCAAGTTATTCTTTAAGCTTGAATCTTATTTCCGAGCACGCCTTAAGTGGTCTAATTACTTTTAAAATTATTCCACATCTGTATATTTATTGACATTCGCACTCGCGCATTTGATTTCATATAATCATTTAAATTCAGAAATTTTGAACTACTCATGGTTAAGTCTGAACCCTTGTTCGGTCAGGAAAGTATGAATTTATAAAAGCTATCCAAACCAATCAATGGTACGGATTCTTAGACTGTATGAACACCCCTTTATTTATAGGGGAGTACCCCACGTACCGTATATAAGGTACAAACAGCAGAATTAAATGTTATGCATATACATAGGGTACGCGAGGCTGATCCCCTCAAGTACGTTATTCTGTAGCCAGTAACCAGAGGGTCAACCAGCTATTGACTCCTTTGGAAGTTATCGTTCAAAGTCTATTTGACTATCAATTGTTCTAAAAGCAATTATTATTCTTGCTTCTGATTTTTTTTTCTAATGTTGAAATTCCTTTAATATCCCTTCATCATGATATATCTTTATTGTTGCACTTTAAACTTGCTGGGCAAACTCGTTGCTCATTCTTGCTATATCATGATTTCATTGCAGCTAAACCCGAGACGTCAGGGAAGAACAAAGGGAAAGAAAAGATGAAATGATAGACTTCTCGTAGCAGACTTTAGGTTCATGTGTTAGTTAATTACTGTTAATGTAATTTAAACCCTGATAGCTGTTTAGGGTATGGATTGTGTAATTGTTTAAGGTTAATCGTATTCTGGGACTAGCAACACCTTGTAATGAACAACGTATGTTTATTTTATTCCGCATTTTAGATACCATATGTTGTTATAGGTGGATGTTTATGTTGGATCGTGATGACCGGATCCGGGTATTTGGAGACCCGAATTTGGGGGCGTCACAATATTATAGCTTAATTATTAATTTGTCATATGTATTGGAGTTTAATTATTAATGAATGTTTTTAATCATGGGTTTAATGGATAAATATTTATTTATGGGTTCTTATTATTATTATTTTGTAATAAATAATAATAATAAACATATTGGACCAATTTTGCAATTGAAATGGATTATACTCTTGCGCTCTAAAAGCCGAAAAGCCGAAGGCCCACAAAATCTTATCTGCTTGCTCAACCATAACCTCAAAATCTTATTTATTTATTTTGAAATATAATATTATTATTGATATTTTAAAATTACTTCAATATATTTTTGTACTTCCTTCGTTTTGAATTATAAGTTCATTATTAACTTTATAAAAATCAATTTAAAATATTTTTAAATTTAAAATTAATATGATTAATTTAAGTTCTAAAAATAAGAAATTTTATAACTAGTAGTACTTTTTAAGTAGTTTGTGATATTCATAATTGTATTGACATGAACTAAATAAATTAATGTCAATTTTGAGTTTAAAAATGCTTCAAATTAACTTTTAAAAAGTCAATATTAATCTTATAATTTAGAACAAATGAAGTATTTAAAAGTGATGTAATCCATTTAAATTTTAAAATAACAAATCTTATAAGTGAAAATATTTTTTTAAACAACTTATACTCAAATCATCTATACTTAAATAAATTTATATCAAATTTTAATTTTAAAATATTTTAAATTGACTTTGTATAGCATCATATAATTTTGAATTGGGAGTACTAAAAATTATTAACACATTACGACAATGCTCAAGTTGAGGAGTTTTTATTAGGAGGTTCAGGTCTTTCAACTAGGAAAATGACATTCCTATACATTTTTGGCACGTGTACAATAATTATTTTTTTAACCAATAGCCCATAACATGTGGGAGCCAATTTATATTAATTATGTATGACTATTACACGTGTCGAAAATGTAATGGAAGGTCCTAAGAAAACCTGAACCTCCTAATAAAAATTCCAAGTTGAGATGCATGGTTCTTGACATTCATAATTTAGTCTATTCAATGGTTGAATAAGAAGATTATTGTATTTATCATATTCATCATTAAGTTTTTTTTTTTTTTATTTGGTCTTTTTTTAAGGAAAAAAAAAACACAAGGAAAATATTACTAAACATACTCAATTGCCACGAAAATTCTAGCGCATGTTTAAGTATGTGTAACCATTTTGTAGTGATAAAATCAAACGAAAAACAACATTACAAATCATTATCCTACAATAAAGCTGAAACAAAACACTCATGTAATTAATTTAATCAGTAATAGAACTAGAACTATCAATTGGGTCGATCAAATTCAAAGTTTGATTGTTTGGCCCGTTAAAAATTTGTTCGTATTTAATTTGGGAGTTGGTCAAATTAAACTTGGACAAAAACTCAAACCCAAAATAAAATTCGGACCAAATTTAGTCAATAGACTATTCAACCCATTATAGAGCCGATCAAATTATAATTTTAAGAACTTATAAATATATTGACTATTTATATTAATTACTACATATTTACACTATATATATAGATTATAGAGAGAGGAGAGAGAGAGAGTCATTAACTTAAATTTAAGTAACATGTTTTCTTTAAAGTTAATCATATATATGTTTTATTAGTTTTTTGTTATTCATTTTTGATTTATTAATTTTCATCTTTTTTTGTTTAGACTTGCCCGAAAAAAGATCTGAAACTCGTTAATATTTGAATGAGCTAAATTTAAATAGTTTTGAGCCCGACTTATTTAACTCAATTCAAAGTCCTAATACAACATTTAAAACTTAAATAATTTTGAGCCCGACTCATTTAACTCAATTCACGGTCCTAATACAACCTTTAGAAACGTCAAACATGTTTATTTATAAACGTCTAAATCTAGCGTTCGCCAATAAATATAAATATCAGGACAAACATTTTTCATATACAACTTGTAAAAATTCAACATTTAGAGTATTTCAATTCATACTATGTTTATAAATTCAAGGAGAAAGCTTGAGATTAATAAATTTAAGAACAATTTCACTGTTTTAAATAAATGTGTTAATTATCATCATTTTAATTGAACTAGTTCACAAACTTGTCGTATGGTCTGTTCGAGAGTAACTTATTTTAAAATAATCTATAAATTGAAATTTAAAACGAGTTTAAGTCATTTTAAGTTGTGATTTATAAATAAAAGTGTTTGGCACTATTTTTACTTATACGTTAAAAATTAAGTTAAAACAAGTTGTGAAAGTATTTAGCTAAAACAACTTATAAGTTAAAATGAATTGTAAGGATAATTAAAATAAACGCAAAAGAGTCATTACAGTCAAACTTACTTATTTTAAAATGACTTATAAGTCATTTTTGGAGAAGCAATAAATTTTTACTTCTCAAAAATGACTTATAAGACATAAAATAAGCCACGCGCGAATATCTAAATAGTAAAAATTACTTATAAGTAATTGTCGAACAACCTCTTAAGCAAGCCAGTTTAAAAAATATATTATTTCTATTCTGAAATTAAAAATGTAATTTGACTTTTGAGGTTAAACAACGACATATTAAACTTCAAAATTGGTATTATTCATAAAAGTTTAGAATGAAATAAATTGTGTGATTAATAGTTTTGTTACATACTACAATTATAATAATTGTATATACTAAAATTAAATAAATTCACATCAATTTGAAATTTAATATATTATTGTTTGACCTCAAAAGTCAAATTACATCTCTAATTATAAAATGAGAGAATAAAACATAGAATATGATAAATATTATGAACTTAAAATAAGAAAAAAGTTTATAGCCTAGACGATAAAAGGTTTTCAACTTATAATAAGAACAAAATTTAAACTAATAATAAGAGAAAAGGTTTCAACTTGTAACGGAAAAAATTTCAACTTAAAACAACAAAAAGGTTTCAAACTAATAATAAGAAATTGTTCTCAATTTAAAATAAGAATAAAATGTCTAATAGAATTGAATACGACTTTCAACTTAAATAGGAAAAAGATTTTCCAACATAGAATTAAAAAGTACTTTTAGTTTAGAATAACTTTTAATAAAAAAAATGAGAACATAACACTTAATTATATATTACCTTTGTTTTAAATTATAGGAGTAATATGACTTTTTAAAACCCAGTTATAAATATTTTTAAATTAAAAATTGATATAAATGAATTTATTTAGTTTATTTCAGTACAAAAATATCATAATTTATTTAAAAAGTACTACTAATTATAATTTTTATTATTTTTAAAATTTAAATAAATTATGCTATATTTAAATTTAAAAATATTTTAAATTAATTTATAAAAAATTAATATTAATTTTATAATTTAGAACAAAGATAGAAATTTATGTGTATAAATGGGTACGTGTACCCAATTGTACTTGGGAGTTGCCGAGTTTCATTCAATCTATCATTACTTTCGAGTAGCGTAATAAGTTGATATTTGTATAAATTAATATTTAAATAAAAATTTATATAATATTTTTATTAATTTTTAAAAATAAATTTTTTTATCAGTTAAGTCATTCTCTCGGAAATTGATGGAGTATTTAGTTTATGAGTACGTATGGGTCAATATTATAATATTAGAAAATCAATGATGTATCCAATTTTTTATGTTAAGATAAATACTTTATGTCAAATCTAGTAGGATGATTTCCAAACAAAAATAATCCTGCTAAGAAATAAATAAGAATTTAAAAAAAAGAAGGAAGTCTAGTAGTTTCTAGTTTCTACTTTCTAGGCCCACCTTCCAGTTTCTAGACTTTTCTCTTTCCTTTACAAAACAACACTCGCTCTCTGTTTTCTGCAATCAAATTCACATCTCAAGAACACAGAAAATCGCACAGATTCTACAAAAGCAAAGAAACCAACGCTACATTCGCCAAATTAATCAACTTCAAGTTTATTTCGTTCGCCAGTAAGGTAGGAGGAGCAATCTCTTATTAATTATATATATATATATATATATATGTGTGTGTGTGTGTGTGTGTTATTATATAGGGGTTTGTTGTCTAAATAGATATGTGATTTATTGATGTTTTTAGTCCAATATTTGGAGAAAACGTTACGATAGTTTGATCATTGCTTCGGAGGTTATGTGTCTTTCTTTGCTGTGATTGTGATTTTTAATTTGTTAAGTTTGAATGGGTTCTTGAAATGCTGGGGTTTATTATGGATTATTTCTTATTGTGTAGTAATTATCATTTTATATGATTTACTATATAAAATTCATGTTAATAATTATGGGAATTTGTTTTCATAAAATTCTGAATTGGGCAGCATTTGAGAGTGAATGAGTTTCTTTTATCTTTGTGTGACAACTAGCTAGTTTCTATGTTGAAATTTATTTGTTTATTTACCTATTATGTTAATGTTAATCTGTTAGAAAAGTGTAACAGAACATGAAATCTATTGAAAGAGGTGGACATGGCAAAGTTTGTTTTTGTTAAAACTATAATGTATCTATAGATAAACTTGAAATTCAAGATTATAAAGTACCTGTAATTAGCATAACAGAGATAACATTCTATGACAAATATCAGGAAAGAA
The DNA here is from genome assembly GCA_034770075.1 of Aralia elata. NCBI lineage: Eukaryota > Viridiplantae > Streptophyta > Magnoliopsida > Apiales > Araliaceae > Aralia > Aralia elata. The sequence goes on along the minus strand of CM068380.1, from coordinate 1,723,350 downwards.
ACAATGGTTTTTCCCCCTTCTTGTAGATATGGTTTGCGATTTGGGAGAGATGATCAAAGATATCCTATTTCATTTTCTATGGTGTTAAGTTATGCAGTGATTACAGTTTTCTTAGTCACTGATATATTGCCCATCTAGCAAATGTTTAATTTTAGCTTAGGACTTTAACCCTGTTTCTGATTTGCTGACTTTAATTATGCAAGTGAACTATGTTACTGGGGTTTACTTTTTAAGGCATACTTAGCCATGTTCTCTTGGCCTGTTGACCAAGATTCATTACTGATATGGAAAATTTAGTATATTTAGTTGTTAGTTTTTCTTAAGTAATTTTAAGTTGTAATTCTTCAACTCAGTTATTCTGTTATTGCATTTTTTGTAGGAATACTTTGTGTTATTAACCATGAATCCTGGAAATTTTACGCACAAAACAAATGAAGCTATTGCCGGGGCTCATGAACTTGCAATGAATGCTGGACACGCACAGTTCACTCCCCTTCATATTGCAGCATCTTTAATTTCAGATCCTAGTGGCATTTTCCGCCAAGCAATTGCCAATGCTACTGGTAATGAAGAGTCTGGGAAATCAGTTGAAAGGGTTTTTAATCAAGCAATGAAGAAACTACCCTCCCAAACACCTCCTCCTGATGAAATCCCAGCAAGCACTTCATTAGTTAAGGTGATTAGAAGAGCCCAATCAGCACAGAAGTCTCGCGGTGACACCCATTTGGCAGTTGATCAATTGATCTTGGGTCTTTTGGAGGATTCCCAGATTGGAGACCTTCTTAAAGAAGCTGGGGTGAATGCATCACAAATAAAATCAGAAATTGAAAAGCTTCGCGGAAAGGAAGGAAAAAAGGTTGAAAGTGCTTCTGGTGACACTAATTTTCAGGCTCTTAAGACCTATGGTAGAGACCTCGTGGAGCAAGCCGGAAAGCTTGACCCTGTCATTGGCAGGGATGAAGAAATCCGCAGAGTCATTAGGATCCTTTCAAGAAGAACCAAGAACAATCCGGTTCTTATTGGAGAGCCTGGCGTGGGTAAAACAGCAGTTGTTGAAGGTTTAGCTCAGAGGATTGTTAGAGGAGATGTTCCTAGTAATCTCTCTGAGGTTAGGATAATAGCATTAGACATGGGTGCATTGGTTGCTGGAGCAAAATATAGAGGGGAGTTTGAGGAGAGATTGAAAGCTGTTTTGAAAGAAGTTGAAGACGCCGATGGAAAAGTGATCCTGTTTATTGATGAAATTCACCTAGTTCTTGGTGCTGGTCGAACTGAGGGGTCCATGGATGCTGCTAACCTCTTTAAACCAATGCTTGCAAGAGGTCAGCTGCGCTGCATTGGTGCCACTACTTTGGAGGAGTACAGGAAATATGTGGAAAAGGATGCTGCGTTTGAGAGGCGTTTCCAACAGGTATATGTGGCTGAACCTAGTGTGCCAGACACAATCAGCATTCTTCGAGGGCTGAAGGAGAGATATGAAGGACATCATGGTGTTCGAATTCAGGATCGAGCTCTTGTTGTTGCAGCACAGTTGTCAAGCAGATACATAACTGGTAAGATTCGAATCAGCTCTGCTTCAATGATTTTGTATTGCTGTTTGTATTATCTATGTTTGCGCAAGGTTTTACATATTTTAATTTTTGAAGTTGCTATGACCACAACTTTCTTAATTTAATTTCAAATAAGAAATAACTACTTTCTTGATATGAATTCTCTGTTTCCTAGCTGTTGGATTTAAAAAGGTTAGTACAGATAGAGTTCATTATTAATGGGCTTAGATTCAAAATTTTAATCTTCGTATCTTCTTTCTCGGATACAGTCCTATACATTTGTTACTTTCTTACTCAATGATCACCTATTGTGGAATATGAGCTTAACATTATGGGCTAGTGCTGCTAAATTCTTAGGTATATGTCATTAATATGTGCATGAAACATGATTTCTCACATTTGTTTTCACATTATTACAGGTAGACACTTGCCGGATAAGGCAATTGATCTTGTTGATGAGGCTTGTGCAAATGTGAGAGTACAGCTTGATAGTCAGCCTGAAGAAATTGATAATCTTGAGAGGAAGAGAATGCAGTTGGAAATTGAGCTTCATGCCCTTGAAAAGGAGAAAGATAAAGCCAGCAAAGCTCGGCTTGCAGAGGTTAGTATACTCTTATGGTTTTGGTTTGAATCTAGTTATTGATTATACCTGAAATCTAATGCTGATTTGCTTATCGTATCGTTTTCTATATTCAGGTGAGATCAGAGCTTGATGATCTTAGAGATAAGCTTCAGCCGCTTATGATGAAATATAGGAAGGAGAAGGAGAGGATAGATGAGATTCGCAGACTCAAGCAGAAGAGGGAGGAGCTAAATATTGCAGCAATGGAAGCTGAAAGAAGAGGTGACTTGGCTAGGGTGGCAGACTTGAGATATGGAGCAATTCAGGAAGTGGAGTCTGCATTAGCAAGGCTTGAAGGGAATACAGATGAAAATGTGATGCTCACAGAGACTGTCGGACCAGAGCAAATTGCTGAAGTAGTTAGTCGATGGACTGGTATACCTGTGACAAGGCTTGGACAAAATGAAAAGCAGAGGTTAATCGGTCTTGCTGACAGGCTGCACCAAAGAGTGGTTGGCCAAGATCAAGCTGTTAGTGCTGTTGCTGAAGCTGTCCTGAGATCGAGAGCAGGGTTAGGGAGAGCTCAACAGCCAACTGGTTCATTCCTCTTTTTGGGTCCGACCGGAGTTGGAAAAACGGAGCTTGCTAAGGCTCTGGCAGAACAATTATTTGATGATGATAAATTGTTGGTCAGGATTGATATGTCAGAGTACATGGAGCAACACTCAGTTGCCCGATTAATTGGAGCTCCACCTGGGTAAGTGGAATCATTTTGAAATTCAGACTTGTTTTAAATGCGAGAAAATGAAATGTTGACAATAATTTGGTGCTTGATTCCATTCTAGAACTTAAATTCCTTTTCTTAAAAAAATAAAAATAAAAAATAAAATAGACAATGTGAGATGCTGATGATGATTTGTTGTTCTATTTTTCAAGCTATGTTGGCCATGAAGAAGGTGGGCAACTAACAGAAGCTGTGAGGAGGAGACCTTACAGTGTTGTACTCTTTGATGAAGTAGAAAAGGCACACCCTTCTGTGTTCAATACTCTGCTTCAAGTGTTGGATGATGGAAGATTGACTGATGGTCAAGGCCGCACGGTGGACTTTACTAATACTGTGGTCATCATGACTTCAAATATTGGAGCTGATTATCTTTTATCAGGATTAATGGGCAAAAGTACAATGGAAAAAGCTCGTGATATGGTGATGCAAGAAGTAAGTTTTTAGTTATGCCACACTTATTCATTTATTCATGTTTAGCACATATTTTATATGTCAATTAATCAAACGATCCGTGTGATATGTACTACAGGTGAGGAAACACTTCAAACCAGAGTTACTAAACCGACTCGATGAGATTGTGGTTTTCGACCCTCTTTCTCATGATCAACTGAGAAAAGTTGCTAGGCTTCAGTTGAAGGACGTTGCAAGCCGCCTGGCAGAGAGGGGTATTGCTTTAGGTGTTTCTGAAGCAGCACTGGATGTTATACTGGAAGAAAGCTATGATCCAGTAAGTATTTTGCTAGACTATAACTTATTAGTATCTGTTTATTGCTTGTGTATTACTTATAAAACAATGTCGGATGGAAACAACTTAACTTGGTCCTTTATTGCTATTTAGGTTTATGGTGCGAGACCGATTAGGAGATGGCTAGAGAGAAAGGTGGTAACAGAGTTATCGAAAATGCTTGTGAGGGAGGAGATTGATGAGAACTCGACTGTGTATATAGATGCTGCGCCGAAAGGGAAAGGGTTGAGCTATAGAGTGGAAAAGAATGGAGGACTTGTTAATGCAGTCACCGGACAAAAATCCGACATATTAATCCAAATACCTAATGGACCTAGAAATGATGCTGCACAAGCGGTGAAGAGAATGAAAATCGAGGAAATAGACGAGGATGATGAGATGGATGAGTGATTTAGCTGCTGGGGATGAAGGTTCTGGTGGCCTTGTTCTTGTGAAGGAAGTGGGATGTTTTAATGTTGTTTGCTTGTAAGGATTTGGATGCAACTATGTTTTCTTGTTCTTGTGTTAAAATGTAATCCGGGGGGTTCTTTGATATATAATTCCCCATCTTCAATGATTTTATGATGTTTATGTGATGTTTTGGTTCTTGAGATAAGTTAAATTTTATTAAAAACTTTGAAATAAATTTATTTTATAAAATTAAGGTATATAATTTATATAATAAATTGATATTTTAACAAGTAAATTTAATAATTTTGTAAAAAAAAATTATATGGAGTTTATTCTCATGGAAGTTGTGTAACTAATATTTTTCTTTATAAAAAAAATATTTTTTCTTATAAAAATATTAATTTCTTTTATATAGAGAATATCTCCTTTAAACCCATTTAATATTCTATACATCCTAAAGTATTCAAAAAGACTTTAAAAAACATGTAAGACACACGTGGTGGGGGACCTATTCTGATTTCAATAATTCTAGAGAGCCTGAGATTTAGGGATCAGTTTGGGACCAGTCTAATTTTTTGTTTGTTTCTGTTTTCACTTTTAAATAATTTATATGATTTATTAGAACCGAATGTTTTTTAAAAAAATAGTAATTTAGGTGTAATTTGAATACATATCAAAAATAATATTATATATATAAAAAATTAGATCGTCTTCAAACCGGTCGGCATTCCCGAGCTACTGATTTACATTCTATCTCAGTCACAGGATACTCAAAAAAAATAAAACTTGGGAACTAATAAATCCACCCTATTTTTTGTTATTTTCGCCCCTATAGCCCACACATTAACTATGATTTACTAACTTAACAACGATGCACCATTCTTTTCCAAAATTGCCCTTATTTCTATGTTTGAGTTTTTTGTCCTCACCTAACATTTTCTATGGTGTACAGAATACTCCATCCTTATTTTACTAGATGAATACTCCCTCGGATGAATACAGATGGGATACATATGAATTTGGGATATATGAATTTTTTACCTCAAATTGAACCAATCTTGCACTAGTTCACCTTTTTGCCGAGAGAAATTTTTGATGTAAACATTGCATATACCAAGTTAAAGAAGAGAAAAGAGTTTGATTCTCAATTCATGACCATCCAATGAAAAACTTAGATCTGTTCGGAAGAAGAGAGAGATAAAGAGAAAATAGTTCAGGAACAAGGGGAATATTCATCCCAGCAAAACAAGAAAAGGGTATTCATCTAGCAAAACAGGAAGCGGGTATATCTCAAAAAAACATGGAGGGAGTATTATACCAAGGATGCAATAATCGAGTTCTATAAGTCCTTATTTGGTACTGGCAATGATTATCTTTATCCATGATATTGACAATAATAGGTTAGCTGCTCTTCTTTCTATATTAGTCCCATACATGATTAACAATACCATGGAATATATTAGTCCCATACATGTGAAGTGTCAAGCAAACAACCCATAGGATGCCAATTATCAAGCCATAAATGAATATCTCACTGAACCACAAATTCTCAAATCAAAAATCTATAAAACATAAGCAGCTTAAAGTACAGACTATAGTTGCTTACATGTGAGGATGATTGCATGATTTTGCCCAATAAATTTTTAAGAATTCAATTGGGCCAACTCTAATATAGTGTTGAAATCCAAACTATTATGTTTTAAACTCTAAAAATACACTTTTGATACAATGAACATTATTTAATTATTAAAAATAATTAATATCACTTACAATGAATTCTATTATTACATTAATTTAATAAGTATGATACATTGCATCAAAAAAGTATGATATAAACATCAATAAAATGCAATAATTTTACTGTAATTAAATTTATGTTCACTAAATAGAAAAATACTCTTTAAATTAATAAATTATGAATTTGTCGATTAAATAATAACTCTCTAAATTAATAAATTTTTTGAGTGTCGACAATATTAATTTATAGAGGTTCTACTGTATTTGGACCTTGTTTTTATTTTTGGTCCTGGGCCATTAAAATTTGAGCAACGACCCTAATCATGAGTAGTAAATTTTCTCCAACATAGAGTAGGCTCCTTCTCTTTCCTTTTTAAGGGAGTGTTCGGGACCAACTTATAAGTCATTTGCTATCATCTGAGTGTTTGGGAATGACTTATTTTTTTATTTATAAGTTGAATTTTAAGTAAAAAAAAAGATTACCTAATTGTAACTTATTTTAAAATGACTTACAAGTCATTTTAAAAGAAATTAGTTTGACCAAATGTAATATTTATTTTGCCTCTTTTCTTATTAATGTCATTTTTAGTAATCTTTACATTATTTTAATTTATAAGTTATTATGAGCTGAACACCTTCGTAACTTGTTTTAACATAATTTTTAACTTATAAATTAAATTAAGGAATTTCTTAACATGTGTCCTAAGGGCACATGGTAAGCACATAGTTCAATGATATATTCTCTTGAACTGTGTGCATATTCTTTTGATTTATGCATTTGTATTAAGTTCAAGGGAATATGCACACAATTCAAGGAAATATACCCTTAAAATGTGTACTTAGCATGTGCTTTAAGACACATGTTAAGAGGACCCTTAAATTAATACCGAACACTTTTACTTGTAAGTCATTATTTAAAACAACTTATAACTTCACTTGTATTTTAACTTATAAATAATTTAAAATAAGGAGTTCCTCGCATGCCCTAAGTGAACCCATTAAAGAGGAAAATGTGTTATTTCTCTCTCCTACATTCTTTGCGCTGTATTTTACTGCAGTTTTAACTTCACTGTATCTAGACAATCTTTCCCATGGCCGGCTTGTGATTTCCAAAGGACAAACAATGACTATTATTTATTGTCACTACCTAACAGACCAATTCATTAGTTTACATCACAATCTTGTACTCCTTGTATATCCCCATATACTCAAACACACGGTGGGCATTGGCTAGAACTAGAATTCATTAGTACTCTTTATATATATATATATATATATATATATATATATCCCCATATACTCAAACACAAGGTGGGCATTGGCTAGAACTAAAGAAGAACTTGGGTTTTGGACTGAAAATGGAATTATCAGCTGTATCAATTTCAATTTTCCTCGGCATTTTATCTGTTCTTTGTTCTGTGAATGGATTCGTTAATTACTACACTGGTGGTGGGATTGTGGAAGGAAAATTGAATGTTCATTTGGTTCCCCATTCACATGATGATGTGGGTTGGTTGAAGACAGTTGATCAGTACTTTGTTGGATCAAATAACAGTATTCAGGTCATTCAAGCTAATTTATAGTACTATTTCAGATTGGTTTTGGCTTGAATTTTGATGGTAATTTTAAATTTAGAGATACCTATTTTGAATGTTGTTTGATTGTTTCTGGTGCAGGGTGCTTGTGTTGAGAATACACTTGACTCAGTTATTATGTCCTTGCGGCGTGACCCGAATAGGAAGTTTGTATTTGCTGAAATGGTAAATCTTTGAGTTGGTAGATTTTGATTAACGTACAATTTATTTAGAGTGTATGCTTTTTCTTGTGTGAAGAATTTAATGTAATGTTGCTATTTGGGCTTGCTACTAGATGGCTTGTTAGCATAATTTGTGTATGTTGTGAGGACAATTTTAGTTGAATTCTTTTGCCAATAGAAAAACCATAGGTAGCTGGCCTAGAAGATTGTATTAATTAGAGGAACAGAAAGAAGAGGGAGCATAAATCTGACCAAAGTAGATGTCATATGGTTGTAAGAAACACATATAAACCGATTCTAAAGAGACTTGATACAAGGGGATTCACGAATTTCTGTATGTGGTATTTCCTCAATTAAACAATGGTTTTGTTTTTATTATTTTTCCTGTTCTACCATTGTTTCCAACAATGTGCCTGTTTTTACAATATACCTTTTAATTTTTTGCATCTTAGGTAAAAATTATTATTAATTTCGTTATAGTATTGTCTCAATTCTACCCGGCAAACTTTTCAATTTTCATCACAAACACGATGCCAACGAGATGTTTCTCGGAACGAGCATTTTCTAGCTCTCTTCCAGCACATAACAAAGAACATATATTTTATTATTTGTGTGTGTATAATCATGTCCTACTCTGGTTTTGTTAGAACTTTTTGTGATCTCCTCTATGAAATAGGCATTTTTTCAACGATGGTGGGAAGTGCAAAATCTAGCTATACAAGAAGAAGTGAAAGCGCTAGTTGATGCTGGGCAGTTGGAATTTATGTATGCACAGATCATTTTGCAACTTGTGTTTTATTTTCCCCAGGAATTGATGGCATGAATCAATGTCTAACTAATTAACTGGCTCAGAAATGGTGGCTGGTGTATGCATGATGAAGCAGCTACACATTACATAGATATGATTGATCAAACAACTTTAGGTCATCGTGCGATAAAGAGCCAATTCAACAAAACTCCTCGTGCTGGATGGCAGATTGATCCTTTTGGGCACTCAGCAGTTCAAGCTTACCTACTTGGAGCAGAGGTACATGAGTAATATATTGAAGTTGTTTTGTGGATTAGGTCCAAACCACATTTAATCTTGTATTGCTTATTTTTTCTTAAATTATCTTGTTGTTTGGTTTACGTAGATTTAATTCCCAACAATACAATAATAATAATAATAATAATAATAATAATAATAATAATAATAATAATAATAGTAATAGTAATAGTAATAGCAATAGTAATAATAATAATAATACCAACAACAACATCTTCTGTCACAGTATTTGTCATTCTTTTGTTATTGAATCATGCTTTCTCTTTCAGAATCATGACTAGCAATACAATTATTAATATTTAAAATGTTCATATAAACACTTTCATACATTTTGACAAAAGAATTTCACCTGTATTCCATCTTGTTGTCTTTTCAAGGTTGGTTTCGAATCTGTACATTTTGCACGCATTGATTATCAGGACAGAGCAAAGCGCAAGGCAGATAAATCTCTTGAAGTTGTATGGCGTGGGTCTAAAACTTTTGGATCCTCGTCTCAGGTTTGAGACTGAAACAGTTTTTCTGCGTCTAAACTTTCTTTGACTGGCTTCCTTTGTTTACTGTCAGATGTTTGGGTCCTATGCAGATATTTGCCAACGCATTTCCTGTTCATTATAGTCCACCAAATGGTTTCCATTTTGAAGTGAATGACGACTCTCTTCCCGTTCAGGTCCCAATGCTATTAAAAATGAGTTTTCCAACTCATTGTTGTGCTGTTCTTGTTAACTATTCTTTTTCCATCTAATACATGCTAAAACTGCAGGATAATCCTCTACTTTTTGACTACAATGTTGAGGATCGAGTTAATGATTTTATTGATGCTGCAGTGACTCAAGTATATCCAATCTTCTTCATGTTCAAATATATGGACTTCTAATTTTTCTTCCAAGTAGGATTGCCATAGTAAATAGAGGTAAAACTCAGTAGCTTTTTCATAAAAGTTTTAACCCACTGTGGACAGGCAAATCTGACAAGGACAAATCATATTATGTGGACTATGGGTGATGACTTCCAATACCAATATGCTGAGTCCTGGTTCAAGCAATTGGACAAGTTAATTCACTATGTTAACAAGGTGTGTTTGAATTGAAAAAGAAATATCTTTAGAATACTTTAGATACTATGAACTTGCTTCTTCAAGTTAACTTTCCCAGATATTATATATATTAGGGCGATTGTGCTGTAACCTCTATATAAGTATATTATTGCCATAAAGAAGAAATCAAATTATATGTAAGAGGGCGAAACCATATGCTTTGTGATGCATGGGTGACAGAGTGTCACATTAAGACGCTACTTTAGTGTCCAGTGTCTGTGGAGGATCAAATATTTTGATGGCTTAATAAGCCAATAAGGTTTAGAAGCTGGAGTAAGATACTAGAGTTTCGTAAAGAAAACTGCTTGTCTAAAACTAATTTGGCGAACATGTAAAAATACTTCTAACATGATTTTAAGTTGAAAAGCTTGAGAGAATTTAGGGGATTTGGCAAAAAGTAAATTCAATTAAAAGAAATATTAATAAAAACTTTAGACAAGGTTTATGTGTCACGTAAATAAGTCTGAATTCCAAATTTAACTTTCTTTTCTCAATAGTCTTTCCAAAATAAAGGTGAATTTTATGTCCTATTTGATTTCTTTTTGCATTTGAATGTTATAGCATGCTATTTAACTAATCTCATCATACAAGCTGAATCCTTCACAGTCTGTCCTCAATGCACTATTTTTTAAATAATCTGAGGCTTTTTATGTCTACCATACTTACGCAGAAAAATTATGATTTCCCATACTCATCAAACTTAAATAATTTAACTAGATTTTCCATTTATAGGTATGGATGGATTAATATCAATAAAACTGAAAAATCGACTAGCTCCATTTTGCGTGCGTGAATTTATGTGGTTTGAACTTAGCTTTCTGCTATAAAGGAAGAGTAATATATCATTGATAAATTAAAATATGTGGTTCATTTGGGTATATAATGCTTATTGCATATGTTGATTATCTATTATTACTTTATAGAGGTTAGAACACCATCATTTTTATTAGTTTCAAAAGATATAAGGATCTAGGTTGAACAAGAATATAATCTACTTTTCTTTGCCCTCTTATTTGAAAAAATTAATTAATTCAACCTTAAGTGAGTTTGCATGTCACAGGATGGTCGAGTGAATGCACTTTATTCTACCCCATCAGTCTATACAGATGCAAAAAATGCAGCAAATGCTACGTGGCCACTGAAAACGGATGACTACTTCCCGTGAGCATTACTTTATTTCTGTTTCTAAAGTATCAGGGAAGTTTGAAAACTTTATTGATGCTCATGAGCCACATATTTGTTTGTTGATTGCATACAGATATGCAGACAGTGCAAATGCCTATTGGACTGGTTATTTTACTAGCCGTCCAGCCTTGAAGCGATATGTACGTGTGCTGAGTGGATATTATGTGGTAAGGCATTCAATATCTCTATCTTGGAGTTATATCGATCATTAAGTCAGACTGAGGATAGTGCTTGCAGCTCAAGATCTAGAATTATATGTAATGCACCCAGAAATTCCGCTGTCCTTCCATATGCTTCTGACCAATATGTGTCACTCCTATAGATATAAAGTGTAAACGTTTATGTCCATTCATATAAAGCATCCAAAAAAATGCACATAAAATTGTCTACTCTTGACCAAGAATTTGGCACGCTAAGTGCCAATCCTAGCTGTTGAAAATGTACTAATCGGAGGGATGACAGTTTACCATCATCTTCATTTCTCAATGGAACTTGTATCCTTTTGTTGTCTTCATTATGATGAAGTCATTTCATCTGAACTTAAAGATATATAATTCCCCCCTCCCCCCTCCCCCCCCAATATAGGCAGCACGGCAGCTTGAGTTCCTGGCAGGAAGGAGATCTACTGGCCCTAACACTTTTAGTTTGGGAGATGCTTTAGGAATTGCACAGCACCATGATGCTGTCAGTGGAACTGCTAAACAACATACAACCAACGACTATGCAAAGCGCTTGGCAATTGGAGCTTCCGAGGTGGACTGAAAATTATATTGCTGAAGATATTATATTTATATGTATATCTTGATATCTCACATCCCCTCACCTTCCTATGGAATGGTTACTCTTAAGTTTGTATACTAAATTTTTTTTATTCGTTTTATTTAATTTGTTTTTCTTTCCATATGCAACAAACTTTCATAGGCGGAATCTGTTGTTAGTTCAGCTTTGTCATGTTTATCTGATTCAAGATCCAACAATTCATGTGCAACACCTAGACTGACACTTAGCCAGGTGATGTTTCTGTATTGCTATATTTTTTTCTTTCAGTTCTGTGCTTTGTTTAGCAGTTTAAAGGATCAAGAGGTTCTGGGCTTTGTTCATGTAAAACATTTGAGCTGTGAAGCATGTAGCTATAGCTGCCTTTGAAATGCAAATAAATATTCCCGAATATGAACAAGTCATCATACACTTGCCTGTGGTAGCTAGCAGTCAATTAAGTTGCTTTTCGTCCAGGTCAAATATTTTACCTTGGCCTCACAAAAACCATTTGCAATGTCACAGATGATATATACACTGTTAGAGAATAACAACGCAACGAAAAATAATAGCAAAGAAAAATCAAAAGAAAACAATCGCACAAGACACAAGATTTACGTGGTTCACCCAAAACGTTTGGGCTAGTCCACGGTCGGCTGCTGACAGTTTCACTATATTTTAGAAAATTCCTTATATAACGCAATATAAGTAACCCTAATTCACCCGAAAGTACAAAACTACCCCTCCAGTTTTGGGCCAGGGGTGCTGCCCTCGGACCCCTGCTAAATTATTCATAGCGACGATCAAACAATGATTACACCTATGAGGGCCAGTTCCTTCCGCTCTAGGCCTACATGATATATACATCTCATACATAAAATCATACATACATGCTTCTGAATATCAATAGGATCTAAGGTTGATTAAGGATTTACATAATCACATAAATAATTAGCGAAACAAATGAACACACAAAACTCATGTTGTTTGGCATGGAATAGAAACGTCAACTGTTCACTATTTCTCTTGTATTCTATTTTGCCACACACAAGCCCCTTTAGGTATATACAGGAAAGCCTATCCTCCAAGATTAAGGAGACCCTATAGAAAAGAAAATTTCCTTGTCCACTTCATATAAAAAATTCGCAAAAGCTTAACACAATTGACATATCTTACTTTCCTAACTGCTCAAATGCCTAAATTTTTTGTGGAAAACTGCACATGCAACTGTGAATATGCTACATTGTTTGGTGTATAGTGAACCGTCATATGCAAGCCTTACTTTGTTAGTTATATTATACATTATGCCTGTAAATCGCATTGGGCATCTGGTGGTATTATTGTCCTTTTGGATACTTGGTGTGAGAGTCTGATACTCGTGTAGAGTCTGTCTTTGGTACTTCTTTGGTGTGTTAGAGGGCATGAGATGTGGTGGTTTTCTTCTGTTTATGGGCCTAATCGATGTAGGAATTGACAAGCCTTTTGAACTTTATGATCTTGGGGATCTTTGTAGTATTCAACACACCATGTAATTAACCGTCTCAAATTGGGAATTTCATTTTTGCTTGTTTGTCTTTTTTTTTTCTCTGAAAAATTTAATTTGGAAGAGTCAGCAGTCTAAACTGAGAGTTCAAACTTAAGTTTTAGGACAGTCCCAAAATGAGAGGCTTCTTTATCTCCCAAAATGAGAGGCTTCTTTATCTTTATTTGTAATGACTCCTGTACATTGATGCAAACGGGAGCTCCTACATCAACAATAAAACCAGCACCACATTAGTTTTATAAGTTGCCACAAGATTCATCCACTACAACTAGTCCTATTATTTATTCACTACATTATAGATCGACCTTCAATTAATTGCAGGTGTGATTTTTTTCAGAAAATCCCAACTTCTTCCCATAAGTTGAAGTCATAACTTCACCTCACTGTTTGAGTCATAACTTTCAAATCGCTTGTAGTTACGAAATCTACTGCATATCAAAATGAAACTCTTGAAATACTGGATTAAATGCACACAAGCAAAATTTCCAGAAAAGTAAAAAAATTTCTGGCTGCACTACTTCGCCAAATGGAAAAGTAGTGCACGGTAGAAAAGTCTGTTTTTTTGTTCAGGTTTGATATTTTTGATGGGTCAAATGACTCCTAGGATTCTGAAATTTGGCTGGTCAAGGCCTGCTAAGAGTATGCACGGGTTTTATAATTAATGTTATACCTTTTCGCTAGGTGTCTTGCTCGTATCTTCTTCACTGGATTTTAGGTGATTGTCTGATTTACAAGTTTTTTTGGGTTGCATGAAATGTGGCAACTAAAATAGCAAAAACATCCTCCTGCTCGTCCAGTTTCTACTATTTCATTCCATATATCATCAATATGTGTGAATATGTATAGTGACAAATTTTCTTTCTTTTCTCTGTGAACAGTGCCAGTTACTTAATATAAGTTATTGCCCTCCAACTGAGGAAGATATTCCTAGTGGGAAGAGTTTGGTAATCTTTCTTTTCCCTGTAAACTACATGTAAATTTTAGATATCTGAAAATGTTCACTGCATTTTATTAGTTATTTTCAGGTGGTTGTGGCATATAATCCTCTTGGATGGAATCGAACTGACATTATCAGGATTCCGGTTGGTATATGCTATTTTTCTTCTTTTTCTTCCTCTTCTTCTTTCTTATTTCTTTAGAATATTAAAGTGGTTATAGATATATACCAATTGTTGAAGAGCAAAATGTTTCGTTCATTAGTTCATATTCTTAACCATTCCTTGGTATCTACATATGATGCATGCTTGGCAGTTGATGTACATATACATTATTGGTCCTGGAATTAGGATGTTTAGATCCCTGGGTGGCAATACAAGAGAAGGGGGTTTAGGGCCATAAGAAGGTACTTACACAAAATAGAAGTAAGGGGGTAACGTGCCACTGAGGTAAACCTATGTGAGGCGGTAGGGGCTTTCTTGGTATCCTCCATTAGGAAGAAAAAATTTGTTCCATTTTGTTCCCAGCATTCTTTAAAGTTGTTTTTCATGTATTGATATATTGTTACACTTCAATATGACTAATAACTACAATATTCCACAGGTTGAAGATGTTAATCTTGTTGTCCAAGATTCTATAGGCAACATGGTTGAGACACAATATGTAGAGCTGGATAATGTCACAAAAAATCTAAGAAACTTTTATGCAAAGGCTTATTTTGGCAGTCCACCGAAATATGAACCTAAGTACTGGCTTATCTTTCAAGCATCTGTGCCGCCTCTGGGTTGGAATACCTACTTCATTTCTAAATCGGCTGGAAAAGGTACATTTCCGAAATACTCCTGTATTGACATGTTTTGTTATGTCTTATATTTGCAATGTTACTATTTTCTATGTGCTAATATCAACCTCAAATTAGTTGGGGTTTATTAGAACCTCAATTGCTTTGGATAAACGAAAAATGAATAAAAGAGAGGAGCTGGGAGGCAGTAGAAGGGCTTAGATATAGGAAACTGAGGTAGAGTAAGTTGTAAGTCCTATTATTAGCTTACTATGTTCCATGTGCTCAAATACAGGAAAAGGCAAAAGTGGATATATCAGTGTAATGGACTACGCACAGAATGATACTGTTGAAATTGGACCAGGAACCTTGAAGATGTCATTTTCTACAGAATCTGGACAACTTAAAAGGATTGTCAATTCTAAAACAGGGGCAAGTCATTTCTTATTTTGAAGTCCATTTTCATGTTTTTTTCAGTTGAGCTACAGGAAAACGACAAAAAGATTATGCCATTATCACTCCTTAGCTGCTTGAGTACTGTATATTAGACTTCTAGTTGAGCTAGACCTTGTTGGTGGAT
The DNA here is from genome assembly GCA_034770075.1 of Aralia elata. Taxonomy (NCBI): domain Eukaryota; kingdom Viridiplantae; phylum Streptophyta; class Magnoliopsida; order Apiales; family Araliaceae; genus Aralia; species Aralia elata. The sequence goes on along the minus strand of CM068380.1, from coordinate 1,707,907 downwards.
CAACTGTTGTCAGCCACGCTTAATGACAGTTCTTTTTTTTGCCACCAACTGCCCTGCTTAAGTTTTTCTGCCAAAAGACAAAGGGTTAAAGCATGACAAAGGGTGGCCATGGAATAATCTCAAAACTTGATATTATTTTTGGGCTGTAAAGCTGATGCCACGTATATATACTAAGGGTTTTGATTAGGTTCTGATTTGGTTTTGCTCATTATTTTTAAAGAGATGTTGTAAATGCTATTCTTATCAATTATGCATCTTTATGTGGTTTGCATTATTTTGCCAGGTTGATATACCAGTACAACAAAGCTATCTCTGGTATGGTTCAAGCCCAGGAGATTTGGATCCTCAGGTAGACAATTTGAATGTTTAGATAGGAATTACTGGTATGGGGATATTCCTGAATTCAGACTCAGAAGTAACTGCCTCCATTTCATATTATCTCTTGCAGGCTTCTGGTGCTTATATCTTCCGCCCTAATGGATCACCTCCAGTTGTTGTTTCAAGATCAGTAAGTGATTGTTTGCCTTGTTCTTTTCCCTTTTCTTTCAACCCTCACACAAATCATTTCTGGTTATGTGACTCCCATCATAAAGAATGTTTTTTTTTCCTTTATAGAAAATCATTATACCCTCTCACATTCAATAATCATACAGTTTCACTGTTATTCATGTTTCCAGCTTAAACAATTGGTATTATTTCCTATGCTTACAGGTTCCTTTAAACGTCACGCGTGGGCCACTAGTTGATGAAGTTCACCAGCAATTTAACTCATGGATCTCACAGGTTTCATTCTTTTAAGTTCAATGAATAATAACTATTGGCAATTAACCCCACAATTGAATGTTTACTCCATTTACCTTCATGAGATATTCTTCTCTTTAGTTAATCTTGTGAATTCTCGAGGATTCACGCATACACACGCTGTTACAGCGGCCAACCTTTACATAAGGAACCTTGACTTATATTCACACGTTCCTTGTTTCTGTTTAGACAAGGGCACAAGGGTATTGATCTAAATTTTCTTTTGTTACTTACCCAAAATAAAAATTTACTGAAGCAGATAACTGTATATGTGCTATAGCTCTATATGTTTTTAATGCTTTGTGATACTTTCTGTGTTCCCTTATTCATTTATCATTGTTGTTGTCTTACTCATCCATATATTTCTGTTTTTATGTTTATGTTTGTTTTCAGGTGATTAGACTTTACAAAGACAAAGAGCACGCTGAAGTTGAGTTCACTGTAAGTCAAATACAAGTCTTTTGCCTCCTGGTTTGTAGAAATATTTTCTTTCAAATATAATTGACATTCTGAATCTAAATAGCATCGGAAATGACCATATTCTATAAAAGGTAAAATAAAAATATCAATAGTTTGAACTTGAAATGAGCAGTTCTAACAAAGTTTTAAATTGAAGATTGGTCCAATTCCCGTGGATGATAGTGTTGGAAAAGAAGTCATTACGAGAATTACAGCAAATATGGTCACTGACAAGGTGTTCTATACCGATTCCAACGGAAGAGACTTTCTAAAACGGGTAAATTCATAAGATTGTTCTTTTGTTTCAAATAAAATTTTGAAATACCCTGAAGGCAAGACTGGTCTTTTAATTATTTTTAATCATTTATTCGTAGCTCTATCAACCTTGTTATACGTTAGTTAGAACATCTTATCTTTTCCTTTGATTGATATAACTAATTATCAAGAATGTTGTTTTAAGCACTATGACAAAATTTTGACGACTAGCTTTGCATGGCCATTTGAATAAATAGTGCTGAAAAAGATTGACAAAATGGAATATGTTCGAATATTTTCCTTCCTAAGTGGAGAAAGGTTAAAGTCTGTATATAAGTCGACTATGGTTATGCTTTTTTATGCCAACTGCTAGATAATTTAGAGGCTTAAGGACAGAAGTTACTTATCTTTACTTAAGTAGGTAGAGAATTTAATGTATCCTTATACCCCTTGCTGGATTATCAGAATTGAAAATACATCCTAGAGCTGAAACGAGCCTACTTGAGTCAGGTTTGGCACTAGCTAAAAAAAATTAAATGAACTCAAGCTCAAGTCATGATTTTAAATAAGAATTTTCCAGGCTTGGCTCCTTTATATTTTCTTATGTTCACGAACTGTTTGCAGACAACTTGCTCCAACGCAAAGGTGCCACTCGAGCTCGTTTTCTATTCAAATAATAAAAGTTATATCGATTATTATAATTGTATAATTTATATGTACAATATGTAATATATACAAGCCTAAAAAACAAAACTTATAAGAGTCTTATAAATGATGCCAATGCAACTACCCCAAAGTATTAAATTACACAAGGATTAATTGAAAAGAAGTTGGAAGTCAAAAAATGTTAATTTTCGAGTATGCAGTCAGCTTATACACCTGTCACAGAAAAAGTCATAACTTCTTCTACAGTGGCCCAATTTATGAACCGTTTCTTGGGTTGGAAAGTAGACTTCTAGAGCTTTCTTTTGATGTGTGGATCAGCTTCTAATTCCAACTGTGGAAGTCGCAGCAATTCTGAGAACAGAGCCCATAACCATGTTCTGCATAACTCTGCTTTCAATGCTTTTCATTGTATTTGGTCTTGTGTGTCTCTTAGTCTTCTTCCCTAAATTAATGTTATTAAGTAGTTTATTTATAATTCATGTACCTAGGACTGAAAGGATGTTCCATGATATCTATATAAGGGCTAAGCTTGTGAAGTTAAAGAGATTGAGTTATTTTGAGATTTTTATAAAAATCAAGTGTTCTTGTTTGCTTTTGCTCTATCTCTTTGGTGGATTTCCATTGAGTGTGAGTGTTTTATCCCAAGTGTTCTCTTGTGTTTCCTTCTCTCTTTTCATCACCCGGTGTCAATAAACAAGCTGTCTACGAGTCTGTTCACTAACAAAAGAGAATTTCATATGTTCAAACTTGACTTCTGCCTTGATTTCTGGCCAGGCTGGCCTTCCTTTCCTTTTTTCACCCCCTAATCTATTTCTGGCTGAGCTATCCATGAGCAAGTGCATGTTAACCAAAAAGTATACTTTCCTTATCTTTTACTTCGTTGAGGGATATAGTATCTTTTTGCATATCTTTGGGCTTCTGTTATGGGAGCATTTAGGGTAGCTCTTTTTTTAGATTGGAAGGCTGCGCTTTCTTAAGTTCTCCTTTTGCTTTGTTTTTCACTTGTTGGGTGAGGGTGGAGTTCTTGTTCTCCCCCTTCTATTGTAACCTCTCTTTTCTATTATATTAATTTCTCTTTTCATCAAAGAAAATTTAACTCCCTCCCTTCCAAAACAAAAGATCAGTGCTGACTTTTTGAAGTAAATTTGAGGCATTTTTAAACTCAAAATTGAAATATATTCATATAATTTTAGTCAATATTGTAAACTATCTAAAAAGTACTATTAATTATGAGATTTATAATTTCGTATTTTAATGAATCTTATCAATTTTGAGTTTGATAATGTATCAAATTGGCTTTGAAAAGTCAATAATGATTTTATAATTTAGAAGAGGGAGTATTTGTTAGACATCTCATAGACATACTTGTTTACTTCCTTTTGTGCAATCTCTCACTCTTAATTGCTATTGTTCCAGGTTCGAGACTATAGAGAAGACTGGCCTCTTTCAGTTACTCAACCTGTAGCAGGGAACTATTACCCAGTAAATTTCTCAACTTCCAATGTTAAGATTTAAAGTTCAAACTTGAAAACTGTAGAGAAATGAAACAAAATGTAAATGCTTCCAATAACGGGGTAGATGATAGATCCAGATCCACGTGGCAACCTTGATGTTTCATGTCTTGCCAGACCAGCTCAGATTTCCAAGTTTTATACTCCGTCTCAAATTTAATGAGTTCCTTTGACTGACACATAGTTTAGGGAGGTGAATAATGATTACTCTAGTTTTAATTCCAAATTTTGTACAGAAAATGAAGGATTTGGATAGAAAATGTTCACTTGTTGTGGTACATATAGAAAAGGAAATAAGTTTACTTAATTTGGTAGAGAGGGATACTAGTTTATTAGGACCAAATTTGTCTTCACTTTATTTGGAGTTTCCTAGCTAAATTTGCATACTCTATGTTCACTCTATGAGTATATCTTGCTCAATTTAGGAGATCTATTGACTTCTGATTAAGCAAAGTGTTTCTTTGTTTTACAGCTCAATCTTGGAATTTTTACCACGGATAATAAGTATGAGTTGTCAGTCTTGGTCGACCGTGCCACCGGAGGAGCCAGTATTAAAGATGGTGAACTTGAGCTAATGTTCCATAGGTTCAAATAAACCTTTAAATCCTCTCTTCTTTCTCTCTCTCTCTCTCTCACCCCACACCCCCCCCCCCCAAAAAAAAAAAAAAAGAAAAAGAAAAAAAGACCCCAATGTTTATTTCTAATATGTATTTCCCCATTTCTATGGACATACTAAAGTGAATTCCTCTTTTGTTACATGTACACAAGGCGTATGATCTTTGATGATGGCAGAGGAGTGGGTGAAGCCCTTGATGAGACAGTGTGCGTTAAGGACACTTGTGAAGGACTTACGGTATCATATTTTAGAATGATTGAAGTTTATGCTTTTTATTCATTTGCGCCTTTTACCAATGCGTTTTGGTTGATCTGTTGAATGAAATACTCAATCTATATGCTGGAAGTGAGGAATAAACCAGGTTCATGATGATGAAATAGAGTTTATTTCATACATATTACGTCTGCTGTCCACGAAAAACTGAATATTAACATAAATAATCAGCCCATTCCAAAAGAATTATATGCCAGACAAATATTTGGAAAAGACATAGACTCCATTTGAATCATGCATAGAACAGGGAAAGAGAAAGAAAGGTATTCAACAAATAAAAAAAGGGAAACAAAAAGGTTACAGAGAGGAAATTTCTGTAACATTCTCTAGCATTATAGAATGAAGCCATAGAGCCCCCACAGGGAACTTTCCACTACTGATGTTTCCATTTTTGTAGCTGGCCTCAAAATGATTTGGAATAGAATTATATACTTCATATTTTTTAGGATATAATTAGATTGTTACCTTAAATTATGCGATCAACCTTAGAGAAGATAATTTTGTATGCTCCTTGGATTTTCTATTCTCTAACTGTCTTCTTCTTGATCAGGTTCGAGGAAATTATTATATGAGCATTAACCATCTCGGTGCTGGATCACAGTGGCGACGAACAACTGGCCAAGAAATTTACTCACCCCTGCTATTAGCTTTCACCCATGAGGTATTCTTGATTGAAGTTATTAAACAGATCATTGCTCATAACCTGATATATTATTTTTCTGGCAGAATGCAGAAGATTGGAAAGCTTCTCATTTGACAAAGGCAACAGTCATGGATCCAAACTATAGTTTACCTCTTAATGTTGCATTGATTACTCTTCAGGTGATGGCCCAAATTACTATTCTCTCCTGTTCTCTCTCTCTATCTCCCCCTCTCCCTCTCCTAACCATAGCTTTGCAGGAATTGGATGATGGAAGCATACTCCTCCGTTTGGCACATCTGTATGAGGTAAAAGGCCCTCCACTCCTTATTCGAAATATAGAACATAGAGGAGCTAGTTTGGTTGCATCTCTACAACTCAAGCTCAGGGGATCCTTTTGTGTCATAAAATAGTACTGAGAAATGAGTCCTATTGGCTTGGTTGACTTTTTTCTTGTGTGCACATGTTAAGGCTTATCTAGGACACACAAAAAAGATAATATATTTTTCAACATTCAATTCTAATGCAAAAATTTGTTTTTAAATGTGTCCTTGGCAAACATTAATACGAGTTAAAAACTGTAACAAGTCAAAATATGACACTCGTTTTGAATACTACATTTTCTCTACAACATGCTCAATTTTAACAAATGCCTTTGTATTGTGAACTTGAGAACACGCAGCAAAATCTTTCATTTATTAATATTGAAAGAAATATAATGAGAAAGCAGAAGAAAGCGAAATAGTAGCTGAAAGGTTTCTGTATATAATGAGCATTCGTTCAACTTGTATAACTGAGTTTGAGTACATGCAGATCATGAAAGCCCGTCTGTTTGTTTTTCAATTTTTTTTCCCATGTAAATCATAGAAGAGAAATGTTGTTCCAAGTATAGCCCGTGTTTGCTTTGATTTGGATTTCTGAAGCAATATCTTAATGTCCCTTAACATCTGAATTGGTAGAGATACGCATAATTTTGCTTTAGATAGTTTCTCATCCACTTCTTTCGTGCTGTGAATCTGGTTAGGCTGGCGAAGATTCTGACTACTCAACATTAGCCAGAGTTGAACTGAAGAAGATGTTTGCTGGAAAAATGGTGTGTAATCTCTTTGAATCATGTTTTCAGTTACTGCTAATACATGTACTAGATATTATGGCCCTAGATTCTGCTCTACGATTCCTTTTAATTTTCTTTTTTCAATATAACCTGGAAAATCAATTTTCATTTGCAAGAAAAATTTGTTGGCCCATGCACATGAAGGATTTTTGGCTTTCAATTCTTAACATGTTATGTATTTGCCTGAAAGATGCCAGGGGGTAATATAAGATGATAACATAACTGACATGCACCATCACCACCACTCTCGCTATAGATTTTTCAGAGTGAAAATACGAATTAGTCGAGTATGAATGGACTTCAGTATCAATATCCCAAAAATTAATTTGTCTGGACAATCACTGATACTGTCTCCGCTTAATCTTAGTCCAAGCATCATTATTCTTTTAGTATGTGCTATTCATATGTCTCCCAGTTTTCAAATTCTTTACCATCTTCATCTGGAAATTTAGAGTGAACAAGTAATGAAAGCTAAAGAAAGGATCCTATTTCTAGGGACTTTACTTGATATCTATAGAAAAAACCAACATAAAGTAAGTAGTGTTGCTATACATGACGACAAATTTAATGTCGATTTTAAATAAGTGGCGATATAGGTGGATACATGGGACAGGAGGAAGTAAAGAATGGACCCACGCACACATTGCTATTCCATTTTATGGCTTTCAGTTACACATTGGTCGGAATTTGCATTTGATATAAAAGTAGTCCTCGTATAAATCATTTTCCTAAAGTAAGAGGGGCCATTAATTGTTCAGTACATATTGTTCGAGGCAAATGTTGCTCTAGAGCAATAGTAATAAAGATGGTGGTTAAACTATAAGCGTTCTTCTGTAACGACTGGATTTTATTTTCAGATAAAGGCGGTGAAGGAAATGAGCTTGTCGGCAAACCAAGATAAATCAGAGATTAAGAGGATGTCATGGAAAGTTGAAGGGGACAGCGGAGGCGAGGCTGCACCAACTAAAGGTGGCCCTGTAGATTCCTCAACTCTGGTTGTCGAGCTTGGTCCCATGGAGATTCGGACTTTCCTCTTGAAATTTTGAAGGCCTCAGAACTTCTGGGCATAACCCATGACATCTCCTATTCTTCAAGTAGTGAGGTATAATAAAAATTGTTTAACTTATTCATTCGGTTTTGTTTGATGGTAAATCAATCAGAATATACCGGTGTAAAAGTTCTGATGGTAATTGTTATGGGGAATCAACAATTGTATTTATAAATAAAACCAGACTTTGTGTTTATGAATAAAATCATTTTGAATGTGTTTTCCAGAATAGTGATTGTTAAATGGTTTCCTTTCTTTACTTTTTCAATAACACACATTCAAAGTCTACGCTGCCGGTTATGGGCCAATTCATTTTCTAACGGCCATATTTCACACTTTCCACGACCTATCTTGTTCGTTTCAAATATATTTTTTATTTTTATTTTAGACTTTATATATATATATATATATATATATATATATAGCATTTCAAGAGCATATCTCCTTAAATGACATACCAAACATACCCCCTTTAGCGACGGACTGAAAGACGGTTTGGTTCGTCGCCATAGGTCCGGTCCGTCGCTATAATTTTTAGCAACGGATCCGTCGTTATATGGGGTTTGTCACTAAAGACCTATGGCGACGAACCAAACCGTCTCCTAGTCCGTCACTAAAGGGCTATGTTTGGTATGTCATTTAAGAGGGTATGCTCTTGATCCGTTCTCTCTCTCTATATATACACACACAGTAGAATCTCTATAAATTAATACTGTTGGGACTGAATTTTTTTTTCAAATAACAAATTTTAGTGTTTACAAATTAATATAAAAATTTTATGTAATTGTGATATGCATATTTCATTTCAATATTTGAAGGAAAAATATATACTTTGTAATAAAAGGTGTACAAAGTTACTACATCCGTTTTTTTTAGTTAAAGATACATTTTGATTTTAAAAAAATAATTCGATAATTTTTAATTCATTTAAGTTTTATATATTATAATTAGTAGATTTTGCAAACTAATATTAAAAGGTAAAAATATTTCTCTATTTTTTTTTGTAAAAAATGTAATATTAAAAAAAAATATTTCTTAAAATATGTCCGCCCTCCTTCCATTCTTTTTTACATGTCATTTTAGAGAGTAAAATTTATTTCTTTTTACTTGTCGTTTGTAGATTTCAAAAAATATTAATGACTTAATTTTTCACATATCCATATATTAAATACCAACTCTTTTCTTGTTAATAATATTATCTAATATATTATGTCATCTTGATGACCAAGTATACTTTGCCTCCAAATTCATATCGGTGAACAAGTATATTTGGTCTCCACTTAACTAGTAACCTATATAAGGATTTAGTTGTTTTTGTAAACACAATAACAATATTTCAATATATCTATTTTTATCTCTAACATTCCTCTTTTATCTTTTTCAATAAATTTTAGAAGAATAATATTGAGATTTTATAACTATTTTGATCAATCAAATAAATTTTTATTTTTTTAAAACAACGAGTAAAACGAAAACGAAGGGAGTACTCCCTCCGTCTCTTATTATTTGTCTTTTTAAAAGTGGATACACATATTAAGAAAAATAATTAATACTGTGTTTTTTAGCTAAAAATAACTTTAAGTGTCAATATTGTTCTTGTATTAGAATAAGAGAGTGTTATTTATTGGATAGAAAGTAGTGATAGAACCAAAATTATAGTATTTAATACTTGTAGTAATATTAAAAATTAAGCAATTAATACTTAATTAAAAATTTTAAATGATAAATATTAAGAGATAAAAACACACATTTAAAAAGGAATATGAGGGGGAGTATTATATGAGTAGGGTCCTTGGTTCTATGCAAAATTAGGATGATTTCTCCGATCTGGACTATAAATGGGTGCAAATGGGTTATTCTTAGGTCTTTGAAACATTGCATTGACTTGTTCATATTCTTCAGGTTGGGCCATGACTCTAGGACATTTTTCTATCACATGACTTGGTGAATTACACTTTAGACACAAAGGTGTTGGCGATGAGACTTGGTTCACATGTGATGGTCCCCTAGTTTCTAAAACTTCGAGTCTTTTACGTACACCAGCCAACTTAGCTTCGATGACAAATGAATTGTCAATTGTATAAACACCCCTAGATGAGCTAGGTTTATCGGTCTGTCGGGTGGTTTTCCATTGCATGGTTGTTTCTGCTAAGTCTTCCAAAAACTCCCAAACCTTTTCCTCATCATTATTCAGAAAATCTCCTTAACACATTGACTCTAACATTGTTTTAGTGGAATAGTCTAAACCTTCGTAGGCAATTTGGCACAAACTCCATTTCTCAATTCCACGGTGTGGGCACTGGGATAGCAAATTTTTAAATCTATCAAAATATTTCCAAAAGGGCTCTTTTTCAAGTTGGCAAAATTGATGAATTACAGTCTTATTTTAGCAGTTTTATGATTTGAAAAATATTTTTTTAGAAATGTAACAACAAATCCCTCCCAAGTTGATATGAAATTATTTGGCAGGCTATATAACCACTTTTTAGTATTATCTTTTAAAGCAAATGTGATAAATCTTAGCCTAGTTGAGTCATGAGACAATTGTTGAATTTTCATTAAAACACAAACTTCCTCAAATTCCTGAATGAATAAGTATGGATCTTCTATACCAGTGAACATAGGTAACATATTTATAAAATGCGGTTTAAGTTCAAAATTATTACCAATACTGGTGGTAGACTGATGCATGAAGGTTGGGCAGAATGGGAAGGATAACATTGATCCCTTAAAGAAACGGTTTGTGCGACCTCCATTTTTCTTAAAGTGAGATCTTTTAAAGTGAACTCCGAAAAATCAGGTTTTCTCACTAATTGAGATGTTTTGTCCCTAATCCACTTTGCATACACTACTCAACAAATAAACAGATAAGCACACAAAAATAAATAAAAGAAAATAATAATAAATAAGAAAAAAAATTACTTCTAAGGTCAACCTAAATAAAATCTAAACAGCTCCTAACTGTTTCAAGTTTCACCTCAAGGTCCACCAAATTCAAAATTAATCACGCCACTAGCCAGGTAAGTGTAAGAATGGTGAAAGTCTCTCTGTGGGTACGATGACTAATTGAATAACCACACGTTCTTTAGACGTTTGCCTTTTGAACCACTTGTCTATACACTAATAGTTTGATTAATTTAAAATTCAGCCTCCTCTTGGAGTTTCTTGTCCTAATTGAGCTCGAGAGTCCTAGGAGCTAACGTCTACTTAATTTTATTAGGTCAAGGTTATGCAAAATGCAAGTTGGGTTGTTTGTGGGCCAAGGATAAGGAATGGTGATTCTTGCCCTTGATGTTAGATTAAAGATGAAAATACACAAATAAAATAAAAAACTGCAAACAAATAAAATGTCCTAAAACTATGTGAATTACGAAGTAAAGAGAAATTTGACGTACCTCAATCCTCCGGTAATCACCATAGATTATATTTGACAAAAAAATAAAAAATAAAAACCTAAACAGAACGTGCTCTACGTGAGTGAATGCATGAATGCGACAATAAAAAAAAACTACTATTTTTTTTGTTTTTTTATAAAAAAAATATGGTAATACAAAGTACCAAAGAGAGCGCAACAACAAAATCGTTATCTTTTTGCTCCTTCGATTCGCTTTGATAATCCCGGAAAAAAATAATATTAGAGTTAAAAACTAATTCGAATAAATAAAAATTAAGGAATAAAAAAAATTAATTCTAGTCCCTGGCAACAGTGCCAAAAACTTGATGTGATAAAATTTAGTAACTACAAGTGCACAACGTCTATTGTAGATTTGACAAGTGCAGGTTGAACCACAAAGATTAGATTAATTATTTAATATATCCTTAATTAATATTTTAGGCAAATTAGAAATAAATACGGTGGAGATAATTAATAACTAAATTATGTAAACTAAATATTAGTAATGGAAACTAGTAATGAGAAAAGCTACCTAGGAATCCGAATCCACCAAATATTAATATAAACAATAATTTCTTATTTTTCAAATTAAAACCTAAATTATTTTTCCTTCCCTTTAAAAATTAACGATTCATATAATTAATATGGGTAAATATAAGTTATGAAAAATTCACAGATTAACTATAACTTATCAAAATCTCACAATCAATATAAAAATCATATGCAATTTGTGTGAAGGAAAATATGAAAGCGAAAATAATTAGACACTAATTTCGAAACAAAAAGAAACTATTAATATATAATACCTAGTTTCATCATCATCTTAGGTATTAGAAATTTAACTAGTCTTGGAATTAAAAATCAACACTACTAATTGCATGAAACAAAATAAGACAACTTTTATAAATATTAATAAAACATTAAAGCATGCGTACTAGAAAAAAAACAATTAATTTTTTATAATTATGTTATGATAATATACTATGCAAAGTATGAAAAATTAATTAAACAGAGTATAACTTTCATAAGCACTAATATGTTAACAGACAATGGAAAGCAATAAAGAGAATTGAAATCAACTTAATAAGATTAAAATAAAGATACACCACTCATGTTCCTGTTGACTTGGAAAGAAAAGCTAAACCGCTAGTTGATCTTGAAACTATCCGCGAATGAAGAGAAGAAAAATAAACTAAAATTCTATCCCTCTAGCTGCAAGTACTGAAGGGATGAAAAAAAATAATAAAAATTGGCACATCTCTCCTTAAAACAAAAAACCTTTCATTTATAAAATAAATAAATTTGTGTCTAAATTTAGATTAATTGAACTTAGTCTATTTTATTTATTTTTTATCTTTTTTTTTTTTGACTTTAACCTTTACATAATAATTTCTTAAGAGTCCTTTTTTATCTTTAAAAACTACAATAATTAATTTTTACTTATTCATCAAGATAAATAAAATAAATCTTACGAAATAAAATAAAATATATTAATTAAATAAAATAAATATATAAAATAATAAATATTAAAATATTAAAATATATAAAAAATGTGTCCATCATTATGTAAGTGTGTAGATTTCAAAATAGGGTTCTCTTAACATGTGTCTGTAGGGCACATGTTAAGCACACAATTCAAGAGAATATTCTCTTGAACTGTATGCATATTTCTTTGATTTTTACGTTTGTACCAAATTCAAAAAAATATATGCACACAATTTAAACAAATATTTTCACGAATCGTATGCTTAACATGTATCCTAAATACACGTATTAAGAAATTCCTTCGAGATATAGTACATAAACAATTGAATGCATGCATATTCTTCGACATGAAGAAAACAATTGGTCAAAAAATTGTACGAAAATTAAAACGATTGATTACCGGTACCTTACGCGGGAAAGTCCCGAGACAGTTATTGCAGCGCGTGCCTTTAACGACACGCCACGTCCTCTCATTTCCTCATCGTCTACCTCAAATTCCAAAAAAAGGATCCAACTTTCTCTCTCTTCAAACTCAACAATGGCTTCCCAAAACCCTAACCCCACTAGAACCCCCATGTACCCACAAGTCATCATCGATGACCCATATTCTAACCCTAACCCTAACCCTAACCCTAACAAATCATCACCATCATCTGACTCTTCATTTTACCCAAGCCTGGACATGAAAGATCTGGTGGAGAATCTCTTCCCTGATAACCCTAACCCTAGTTCCCCCTCTGCCCCGCCCGAATCTATTGAAGAAACCCTCATCACCGTCCCCGGAGCTATTCTCCACTTGATCGACAAGCAATACAGCGTCGAGCTCGCTTGCGGCGATCTCTCCGTCATCCGGCTCCGGCAGGGTGATAATGTGGTCGCTGTTCTCGTTAGAATCTCGGACGAGATCCAGTGGCCTTTGACCAAAGACGAGGCCGCGGTGAAGCTTGATCATTCACATTACTTCTTCTCGTTTCGTGCTCCGAGGGGAAGTGGTGATGATGATGATGATTCTGAAGTTATGTTGAATTACGGATTGACGATTGCGTCGAAAGGGCAAGAGACTTTGTTGAAGAAATTGGATGAGGTTTTGGAGAGTTACAGTAGTTTTTCGGTGCAGAAAGTGGAGAAGAAGGGGAAGGAGAAGGGGATGGAGGTGTTGGATGGATCGGTGGCCAGGAAGTTGTCGCCGGAGGATTTGAAGTCGAAGAATAAAAGGGAAGTGATGGAGAAGAAGTGTCAAGCTTATTGGACGACATTGGCGCCAAATGTGGAAGATTATAGTAGCACTGCAGCTAAATTAATTGCTACTGGATCAGGGAAGCTGATTAAAGGGATTTTGTGGTGTGGTGATGTGACTGTGGACCGGTTGAAATGGGGGAATGAGGTCTTGAAGAATAGGATGACACCAGGGACGAATGCCGAGATCAGTCCCGAAACCTTAAAGAGGATTAAGAGGTGTTTTCTGCATTATATTGTTGTTACTTTTATTAAAGATATATATTTTTTTGTTTATAACTGTAGTTATTAAGCATAGTTCATTATTTTTTTAACTGTTTTTGGTGGTGCTAGTTAGATTAATACTACTATTAGGGATGGAATTTCAAAATGAATTTTCATTTTTCCAAACATTCATTTCACTTTGATTGTGGTTTTAGTTTTTGAAAGGCCATATTCTTATAATGACATCCATGAATGATGATTATGTGAGGTACAGGGGTGTAACTATTTTTTTGTTGTAATCGTTGTGTAAGACTTTTTGTTGTTGTTTGCAGCTCTAGAGCGACTGTTGCGGTTTATTTAATTTTTTGTTTGTTTAAATTGTTTTTTCTTTCTTCTTTCCTTGTTCTTTTGAGATAAAGGAATGTGGTCTCGGGTTAATGAGATTTTAATATTTATAGATTGAACTTTGAAAATGGTTTCCGTCGTTCATTTTTTATTTAGTACTAGTTTTTCAGTTTTGGAACTTAACATATTTATCATTCCGTGGTTGGTGATTCTTGTAGGGTAAAGGGGGTGACAAAGATGACACAAAAAGTAGCAGTTGGAGTCCTCTCTGGGGTTGTGAAGGTTTCTGGATTCTTCACTAGTTCAGTTGTAAACTCTAAAGTGGGAAAGAAGTTCTTTGGTCTATTGCCCGGGGAAATTATCCTTGCTTCCCTGGATGGATTTAGTATGTCAACAGCACTATCTCTTTCTCTCAAAAACACCCATACGTGCACTCTTTATATATATAAACTAATCTAGAATGTTTTCATGTGAATAGACAAGGTATGTGATGCCTTTGAAGTAGCTGGGAAGAATGTAATGTCTACCTCATCCACAGTTACCACTGGACTTGTATCCCAAAAGTAAGTTGCACTTGATGATATTTAAGCTTCTGAAGTAAAGTTGAAACACAATAAAGACAGAGAAAATGCATGCAACACACCAATCAGCCAAACAGACAGAAATACCATAAAGAACAGAAAATGGAAACTTTTCAGAACAACTATTTACATGGTTCAACATCATCTTTTCCGTCTACACAATCAATTTCGGCATAGTAACATCCATTTGATTTCTTAAAATAAATACGATTGAAGAAGGAAAGCAGTATAATAGGGTCCCGTGTTTAATGTTAGCACTATAGTTGGTAAAGGATTTGGGCCAGAGTAAGATGTAGACTGCCTTTACCTCTTTCAGTCTTTCTTCTTTTATCCTTCTTTTTTAAATTTTAAATTTCACGTTTGGCGGGGTGTTGGAGGAGAGTTCAGCATGTGTGATTAAGATCTGAGGAGGGTTGGGATTGATTAGATAATGGACCATAATTTATATCCCGGTACAGTGAATCGCCTATATCTAGTGATGATACAAACGTGCTGAGGGTTTCACCTTGCTGTTACCATTCCAACTCCTCAAAATGTGCGTATCATCACTAACTAACTATGCCGTTGCTTTTGGTCAATGAATTAGTACAACATATTAATTATGCGGCTGTAATTTGAAGCGACGAGCTTAGAGAATTGTGCTTGTCCTTGTGCAGGTATGGTGAAGAGGCAGCTAAGGTAACAAATGAGGGGCTTGATGCTGCAGGGCATGCATTAGGAACTGCATGGGCTGTTTTCAAAATGAGAAAGGCACTCAACCCAAAAAGCGTCATAAAACCTTCTAGGTTGGCCAAATCTGCTGCTAAAACTGCCGCTGCTGAGATGAAGGCTAAGAGTTCGAGTGATAGCTGATGTGCATTATTAGTTTGGTTCTTGTATTCAACTTAGAGATTCTGTCGATTGTTTTTTGAGTCGTGTATTGTATTTTGTCACCTGTACATACTAAATAAGAAAAACAGTTTCGTTTTTTAGTTGCTGGAGATACTGCTGCCATAGGATGAAGAGTTGGGCAGCAGCTGCTCTTTTTCTTTTTGGTATGATACTTGCCAAATGTATTGATTTTAGATCTAGGAGAGTGGTTACAGCTGACAAGTGCAGTTCTGTGAGACAGCTGATTGTATTATTTTGTTATAATTAAATACCCGACTAGGTATTGTTCAGTAATTGCTTGTGAAATCTGTTGATTTTTGATTTTAATGTCTTCCATCTCTTCTAAAGTTGTATAGCAAGTATCCTAGCTATAAAGGGCAGAATAAATCATCCTGAGTGCACCATGATTAAATAAGGCCAGTTGAAAAATAGCTGATTAGTATTTCTTGATGGAGCTTGGAAGCAATGTTGATGAATATAAGCAGATTTGGATTACAGGTTGTGCATTCAGGCATCAAGTTCACTTCAATGTTTTTTCAGTCAGAGTGGATTTGGATTGCAGGTTGAGGCCTTATCTTTTTTACCGTGCTTGGTTTTGGGATCCTCAAAAGAACTTTTTCAAGTAAGTTGCTCGCTTTATTGCTTGGCCTCAAAGTTTGATTTCAAAGTTGGGAGTTCAAGATTGTCATGGTTTGAACTAGTGATTGTTTATTTTAACAGGGGATGCAATTTCATTGCCTGATCAATTAGGTTAAGACTTAATCACGCGTTAAGCTGGCTTGACACTTTTGATAATAGTGACCTTTGTAAAGTTTGATTGTGATGGTTTTAAAGTTTTAATATTATATATTTTTCTCTTAGGTCACGTAACACTTTTATTGGGCTGGTTTAAGAAAGGATGAAAATGACATTCATCTAAAGGTGGTCAGTAGTTGTATTATCAGATACATGGTTCACAATCGTTTGGCACCATTTTAATTATTTCTTAATGCTCCGGTATAATCATTTGGAGTAACGTTTTTGGTATTCAGTAAATTTATCAATATTTCGTACTCCCTTCCTCCGTCTCAAAACAAAAATCCTATCGAGGTTTCTTTGCACATGTTAATGTTTGTCTGTGCTATACTATGAAATAGTTTTAGGAAGTTTCCCAAAAGAGACCGGACGTGACTCTCATTTTAAGACGGAGGGAGCGAAAGTAAGATTATTATGCTTTCTCAGTAGATTCTGTCAGTTTAGAATGAATGGTATTGCTCTGGGACCATGATATCCCGGTCTGTAGTTGGACTGGCCACTACTACAAGCTGCTGATTATTGTTGGATCCTGATTAGCAACACTTGTTTTGAACCAATGATTGACACCTCTTTATAAATCTGTTTAATGCGCTTTTATTTTATTATAGTTTTTATATTTTTAATCTGGAAACCCAGTGAGTGGTGGGACATAAACCAGCTCTTTGTTGATGTCAATGAGCACGGATAAAACCCCCTTGGAATTCTTATTTTCTCTGCATAGTGGAGGTACCGAACTGAGATATGTGGACTTGTACTTCTTGTCCCCCCACCCTCTTTTTCCCCCATCTCTCTGTACCACTAGCTTTGAAAGAATCGAATCAAAGACTTTGTAAGTGTCTAAGCATTTAAGAATTTAATCTTCTAGATAAATTTATGTCACTGGCTTTTGGTATTTTCTTTCTTCTGAGGAGGAAATTTTGTTTGTGGAGGTTCTGTGATACCATGAAATATTATAATACGCGAAAGACCTTTTTTAATCTTCTTGATTAATTTATGGCACTGGCATTTGGTTTTTCCTCCTCCTGTTCACACCCTCTGCTGCACGGAAGAGGCTTTTTTTTTTTTAATTCCGTCCTTGAAGTGATGTGATGACTAGTAGACCTTTAGAACAGATAATGCTATTCACCATTATATCTTCGAATTTCTAGCTAAACCTCTACTTAATCTCGAGAATCTTGTAACTTTTATTAGGTTAGTTACTTCAGTACAAGTTTGCTTTAGCATATAATTTCCCCTCGTTTAGTGGTCCAAGGAAGGGCCTTTATTCATGATGGGAGAGGAAATACCAGAAAATATTTGTTCATGGAAGAATTATATATATATATGAGATATATAAGCTTATTTGGGAGTGGTCTGTTGTGATGATAGCTTGCTCTTGAAAGAATTATGAATATGATACATAAAGAAAGAATGTGCCACCTGTGGGAGAATAAAGACATAAATGATATGCTTTCTTATATAGTTTTACTTTTACGTTATCTTTGATGATAAGCTTAGAAACAAAAAGTGGAGATTTATTGATATCAATTCATGTTGGTTTAAAGATAAACTACATGTTTAGCTACAGAAGAATTAGTGGGTAAGTGAAAGCATTTGTTTAAGTGGTTGATAGCTCATTCTCCTCCCGATTGATTCGGTATGAATTAACACTTGTGTCTGCTTGTGTGCTATGTACATAGGGTTGAGTGGGACACCGCCTTTTTCTTCTACCATTTTCTTTTTGTACCGAAAGAAACTTGGCTGGTTGATGAAAATTCATGATTTTCATTTTAGTGGGTAAAAAGAAATTAATATAATTATTTTGAAGAAAAATAATAATTGTATTTTCACCCACTCTGCCAATTGAGTGAAAGATAAATAAGCCATGAGCTAGCACACAGCTGGTTATGGTGGAGGAATATGGTGGAGGAATGAGGTGGAGTCACTAATGCAGTGTCTCGAAGGATGAAGCACAATCAGCCCCCCCAAAGTCAATAACCATTAGTGCACGCCCCATTGGGATAGGATCATAGGACCATACTTTAGATAGAAAGATAGATAGGCATAAATATTATAGCCGCCGTCTGCACTTTGGTCCGTACATAAAGAGATTAGTGAAATCTTAGCTACCCCCACTTACTGCTTGCTATCCATTTCTCACGTATTTTTGTATCCCACACATGTTAGTTTAGTTAATCTCCGTATTAATGTAATATTATCATGGGAGCTTGCCATTCCACTTCCGTAATCGGGTAATTAGTCCGCTAGCCGCCCAATTAGTGTAACTTGTAAGAAAAGTAAACACATGCAAAAGTGTAAATAAAATTACTCTAATAAAAACTATTTAAGATTTTTTAAGTGTGACCGATGACGACGAGTGTTAAGTTTGGCAGTACCCATGCCACTTTTAGATTTGTTTGGTTCTATAAAATCTGTCTAATAAAATCTGTCTAGTCTGCTGTCGTTCTACGGAAAACAGAAGAAACAAAGGTTGTTGCATTTTGCAGTTGGTAAAGTTGAAAATGTAGAATGTACTACTTAACGTTTTTTTTTGGTCTGGTTTTAGGAAAGCTACTAGTTTGAAATAAAAAAGCGTTGCCGAGTTGAGTTTATGAAAAAGTTGTCTAGACTAGTGTAACAAAGGGAAAGGTTGTACCATTTTGCACCCAGTGAATATTAATTAGGACTTCATTTATTATTACAATTATTAAATATTGTAAGTGGGAATTATATATGAATTTCACTCCAAACTTCTCTAATATAACTTGTAGACAATGGATCTGTTCATGATCAGAATCCTAGATCTCAAACCCAATATTACTAGTAAGTCATGCAATCACCTTTTTCTTTTGCTTTCCTTGGGTTAAATTCACCCAGGGATCACAATCTTGTAATCCATGCGTTGTCTGGTTGAACGAATAATAACAATCTTGCTTTAGGATGGATGCATTATCACTCTTGATTAGATTCACTAACACCGGTATTTTTCAAAGTAAAATCATTTTAACTGTCAAAAGTCGCATGGGCCCCAAATGTGGATCTTTACTCAGCAAAACACTTATTTTCCTATAAAACCATTGAGCAGTCCTTAATTTTTACAGTAAACATGGCCTCCTAAGAGTTCTTGGAGGATAGTTTAGTTATTTTTCCGCCCCTTAAGTTTCCAAAAGGGTAACTGTTGGAAAAACAGTTGAAAATGGAGGGAACTGTGGATTAGGAATAAGTGAATAACACGACCTCCACTTTTCTTTATTTACTATCAAATGTGCCTCCTAATAGTGGGAAATGCACCAAGAGTAATATAAAACCTCAAAACTGTCTCTTTCTTTTGGTTTTGTTTAACTTGTTGCTAATGTTTTATTACAAACTCATCTTACTTTACAGTCTCAGAAGAATAAAATGGTGGATGAAGAAAATAGAGCCCCCACTTTCAGTACGGAATCTTCAGCAGCTCCAACCAAGCCAATGAGATCTTTGGCAAGAAGGGTCTTCGAAATAATTCCTGGGTTTCCGAATTCTCGGGGAAATAATAGCCAGTCTCCTCGAAGCAGAAGGACTTTCCATAGAGATGTTGAACAGGAAGATTTTCAGTGTGCAAGTGCCCATTGTCTCTCTTCATACTACAGCGTTTTTGTCGCTCGCCTTGCTATCATGGTATGTGAATTTTTTTTCCTACACTTGTATTTATGAACAGTCCTAGCTAGTCGAATTAGCAAAGTAGTAATCTCCCTACTATTTTGTAATATTTCCTAGGAAAATTCCCAAGTCAAGTCAATACATAAACTGCTAATTTCGACTTGAAATCTTCCTTTCATATTTCTTCATATAAAGTGGCAATCAGGAGTAGGATATTTCAGCAATTCAGAAATTGGCTGGCTTCATGTTAGTGTCATTCTGCAGGTCATGCTTGCAATTCTGATAGGGCTATTGACCTTACTGACTTGGCATTTTACAAGGGTCTACACAAATAAATCACTAGACACCTTAGCATATGGCCTTCGTTACGAACTTTTACAGCGTCCCATTTTAAGAATGTGGAACATCTTCAACTCTACTGTTGAAATAACAACATCTCAAGTTAAGCTGGCAGAGTATGTGATCAAAAAATACAGCAATCCTGTCAATCAAGCAGAGCAAGTAGAGGTTACTTTTTTTTTTATCCATTAATTCTTTTTCATTCGCAAAATGGTTTTAAGTAAGTTATTTAATTAGAGAAATGTTTGTGAAATATTTTTCTAATCAGTAACATTTAGGCTTTTGACTCCCAGCTATATCAAGTAATGAAGGATGTAACGTGGGCTCTATTTGCAAGTCACAAAGCTCTCAATTCCATAACCATAAATTACAAAAACGGTTTTGTCCAGGCTTTTCATAGAGACCATAAAAGAAACACTACATTCTACATATACTCCGACCTATTCAACTATTCCATCAGTGGATCTTATGATATGAACATGCTTTCATCTCGTCGAGGGTGGAATGACCAATCTGTGCACAATAATATCTCAGCAATTTGGTATCGAGAACCACTAGATCCTCTCACCGGTGAAAAGATGGGAAAGTCAATGCCAATTCTGCCGGATGATCTGATCAACATTGCAGGGATTTCACAAGTACCCGATGGTGCAGCTTCGTGGCATGTAGCAGTGAGCAAGTATACAGATTCACCATTGCTTTCTGCAGCATTGCCAGTTTTAGACGCGTCCAAGGAAAGTATAGTGGCTGTGGTGGGTGTTACTACGGCCCTTTATAGTGTAGGTCGGTTGATGAAAGAGCTTGTTGAATTCCATACTGGACACATTTATTTGACCTCTCAAGAGGGTTGGTTGCTCTCGACTTCCACAAATACTCCTCTCTTGAAGAACTCAACAAAGGGGCCAAAACTTATGATGGCTGTCGATTCTGAGGATCCAGTAATACGCTCAGGAGCTGAGATGTTACAGAAAACCTATGGCAATGAGGCTCCCACAAATCATGAGGTTCATATACAGAATGCTAGGCTTGGGAACCAGCTCTATTATATCGACTCATTCTTCCTAAACTTGAAGAGACTTCCCATGGTAAGTGGCTATATAATAATACCTCTACTCTTGTTTTAAAGAGACTTCCCTTGGTAAGTTACTTACAAAGAGAGTACGTTTTCACATGCAGGTGGGGGTTATTATTATTCCAAGGAAATACATAATGGGGAAGGTGGATGAGAGAGCCATTAAAACATTGGTTATACTGATATCTGCTTCTCTGTGTATACTTGTCATTGGATGTGTTTGCATTTTCATATTGACAAATGGAGTGTCAAAGGAGATGAAACTAAGAGCAGAATTGATAAGCCATTTAGATGCAAGAAGGAAGGCAGAGGCGTCGAACAACTACAAAAGCCAGTTTCTAGCAAACATGAGGTGAGTATCAAATTCAACTCCATGGAAGGGTCTTGGGTAAACCACCGTTGTGCACCCTGACCACATCGAATCAAGAATTTTTTTTTTTATAAAAAAACTGCCATGAACATAGTATCTATTTTAATTTACACTGTTATATTGTCTGTTTTATAAAAATCATTTGTTCTTTTTTCATGTGCAAACAGTCATGAACTGCGAACACCTATGGCTGCAGTGATTGGATTGCTGGACATTCTTATGTGTGATGATTGTCTCACAAACGAGCAATATTCAACAATTACCCAGATCCGTAGATGTTCAACTGCATTACTAAGGCTTCTTAACAACATTTTGGATCTCAGTAAGGTGCCAAATATTAACACAGAAGTGTTTCATTTATGAATTATTAGTATTCTATCATTTACACTAATAAAACTACTAAAATTAGCAGCAAAAGCACCTTAAGACTTTAAGCTTAATTTAGGTCTTGCATTTTTTAGCTGGAATATCAAAATTTAATCATCATATGAAATTATATACAGGTTGAATCTGGAAAGCTGGTACTGGAAGAAGCTGAGTTTGACTTGGGGCTAGAACTCCAAGGACTTGTTGATATGTTCTCTGTCCAGTGCATTAACCAAAATGTTGAGACTGTTTTAGATCTTTCTGGTATGACCATAATAGTCTTCTTTTCTCTGCAGTTAATGCAAAAAAATTAATTAATCCAACTTTGAAGCCTTGTATTTGTAGTCCAGTTATACATTTCTAATGCACATTATATTCTCATATTTCCTTGTGTAGATGATATCCCAAAATTAGTTCAAGGCGACTCTGGTAGAGTTGTGCAGATATTTGCTAACCTCATCAGCAATTCTATCAAGTTTACAACTTGTAAGTGCAACTTCCCCACTGTTAGATTTTCTAGTCGTGTGTTACAACAACTTGAGTAGAGCTAACGAGTCATCATTAGTGTTGAAGGGGTTGGCCTAGTGGTCAAGGAGGTTTGCTCCCTTCCTTGACTTCTCGGGAAAATCTCCTGAATGCACCAGACCGATGTGGGGGTGCGCCCTTAAAATCGCCTGGGGAGGGATTTCTCGGTATCTGGCTCGAGGGTTCAACCCAAAAAATAAAAATTAAAAAAAATCCAGAAATAAAAAATATTGTTCACCTAGTAATCTCTTAATATCATTGTACCACAACATAGTGTGCAATTTAATAATAGTGAAACGTTGTTTTGGTTGTCTATGCATTCATATGGAATCAGTCTAAATTATCTGCTATTACAAACTTCCTTGTTAGAATACAATTACAGCATTAGTCCATCAAAAAACGCCAACAATACATGTAAAAAGAACATCACAAAGCATGTTCAAATGTTATAATTAGCTTTCTTTGAAGAGTTTATGTAGCTTGTAACGTTTATAGTTTTCTAATGGCATACAGCGGGCTACATTGTTCTGCGAGGATGGTGTGAGAATCCAAATAACTTTAGCAGGAAGTTTATCGTCGGTCAGAAGGATCCAAGATCTTCACCTAACACAAAATTTATGCGACAAGCAAGCCATGACAAAAGATTCTGGAAGAAAGACAACAAAATGATTCTTTGTTTCGAAGTTGAGGACAGTGGCTCTGGTATGAACCTTAACAACTCTTATTTCCAAGAATTTCAAATCGTCTTTGATTCTCTTCTCATTTTCCTTCCTTTAATTCTTTTTTCTCAGGAATTGATCCAAGCAAATGGGAATCTGTTTTCGAAAGCTTCGAGCAAGCTGACCCCTCAACAACTCGACTGTAAGCTGTCTATACAAACTCAACTACCTTACATGAGCATTCTGTAAAGTGTAAAATATGAAGCAACATTTTTACTGTTGATTTGTTCTTGTTCAAATATTTAACTTATTGTATGCTGAAGGTTCTGCATAGTACACTGAAACTTTTTGTTACTTTCAGGCATGGTGGAACTGGACTTGGTCTATGCATTGTACGAACCTTGGTGAGCAAAAAATTTACAAATCTTTTAGTAAATGATTTTGTCATTGCAAAAATCTAAATAAATTCATTTCAGATGCCAAGAGAAAAATGGCCGATAAAATTCTAAAACGAGGAAACAAAATATTTTTTTTTTTAAAGATCGATTCTCTAGTAAGTTACACATCATCTTATTCTAACTATTGGCATGCTCTCATGAGATGAGATGGATGGGTTACAGGTGAATCAGATGGGTGGAGAAATCAAAGTTGTTAAGAAAAATGGACCCGGTACTCTCATGCAACTATATTTGCTTCTCAATGCCCCTGCAGATGGGACGAGAGAGCATTGCAGTTTAAAATTTCCAGGGCATAACCTGACAGTAAGTGCAACTATTCTGTAACCTCTTCATTAGTACAAGAACCGGATTTAAATATCATAGTGGACACACACATATATGCCAATTTTTTTGCCAACAAGCAATTATGGTCTGCATTCTCTTCTGCTAATTTCTAGGAGTGCCATCTTTCGCCTGCCCAAAATTCCAATATGCCAATCTAAGTTGACTAATTTACAGTACCATTTTCTCCTTTCTTCCCCCTCCCCTTCCCCTCTGCATAAATACAGAGAGTCACAAGAATGACTTAACCTTTTGCAAAACATTTTATTCATTTTCAGTTCAGGGGATTTTTATTATTATTATTATCAATGTACTAATGAAAGGTTTTGAATAGAAATGATAAACTTATGAGACTTGAATGCAGATATTGCTTGCACTGAGTGGAAGAATGGGTAGATTGATTATGTCCAGGTGGCTACAAAGACATGAAATGTACACGTATGAAGCATCCGAATGGAATGAACTAACGCAAAAACTTCAGGAACTTTTTCAAGGTGGAACTTATGCGCAAAATTCACCAAGCATATTTTCAAAAGCTGCAGAATCAAATACAGAAGACACGAGGACCTCAATATTCGTCATAGTCATTGATATAGTGCTACTTGACTTGAGGACAGATATATGGAAGGAACAGATTAATTTCTTGGATAAATATTGTGGTAGAGCAAAGTTTGCATGGATATTGAACCATGACACCTCCAGTAACATTAAGATGGAGCTTCGTAGAAAAGGGCATGTACTGATGGTTAACCGACCACTGTACAAAGCAAAAATGATCCAAATAATGGAATCTGCCATACGAGAGAGCGATCTTGAACTGCAAAGGAAAATGAATACTACGAGATCTACAGTTGTTGAAGGTGAGATGCATGAATGTCTTGAAATGGATCACATTCACTCTGATGCTGAAAGCTCCAACGATTCTTCTGATAAGTCCGAAATGGGAAGTTTTAATTCTATCAATGCATTTCATTCGGGAGAAAAGAAAGAAGATCATTTCAGTAAATCCTGTTTGTCACGATATGAAGCTGTTAACAATTGCTTTGTTGAGTTAACTGAGGTTCGCTCAGAAGAGAACGAGTTGAGAAGAAATGAACAAAATTTGAGTGGCTCTTCTTATCACAATCAAAATGGTACTTATTCAAAGAGGGCTACAGATGGAGAGAATTCTCTTGAAGGTCTACGCATACTTCTGGCAGAAGATACACCAGTACTTCAGAGAGTTGCAACCATAATGCTCGAAAAATTGGGTGCCACAGTTGTAGCTGTGGGAGATGGGCTGCAGGTGGTGGATGCTCTAAAGTTCATGCTTAGTCCAGACGAGTATCAAACAAATAGATGTGATTCCTCAACTTATGACTTGATCCTTATGGATTGTCAGGTAAATTATATGATGAATGCATTAACTAGTTTTATTATATAACTTTAAAAGAGTATCATTTTCTTTATATTTTTTCTAGTAGTGCAAACTGAGAAAAGATTGATAGGCTACAAGTTTTATTCAGCATAGCACGATATCTCGCCCCTTATCTGACTCACCCAAGCTCACGACGGACCCAGCGACGGTTCAGTCATACAACCGTCGTCTATACTTTTAGCGACGGACAACATATAGCGTCGCTAAAAGTATAGACGACGGTTGTATGACCGAACCGTCGCCGGGTCCGTCGCTAAAGGGGGGTGAGCTTGGGTGAGTCTAAAGGGTGAGCTTAAGATCCGGACCGTGTGTGTATGTATATATATATATATATATATATATATATATATATATATATATATATATATATATATATATATATATATTGAACATTGGGTAATTCTAAAAATTCATAACATTTGAATTTCTTAAGATTAAACTAGTATGTGTATCTTCTAAATTTGCCATGTTCATGACAATTAAACCAGATGCCAAAGATGGATGGGTATGAAGCAACAAAAGCTATAAGAAGATCTGAATCGGGGACTGGGTTACACATTCCTATTGTTGCTCTGACAGCCCACGCAATGTTATCGGATGAAGCTAAGTGCTTAAAAGTAGGCATGGATGCTTATCTAACAAAGCCAATTGACCGCAAGTTGATGGTTTCTACCATTCTTTTGTTGACTAGGAGAACTACTTAATTCCAACACCAAGCTGTATATATATAACAAGCAAAGCATGATTTTACACTAGTCTCAATATAGCTCAGGCAGTGTCTGGATGTAAAGACTAATGATAGTAGTAACATCAAGCAAAAGCAAAAGCAAAGGCAATAATATCACCAAGTGACAAATAATTCTTGCTCCATTTTTGGTAGTCGGGTACAGAAGTATTTCATGTAATGTGTAATACTAAAAAATGACCACCTTGCAAATTAGCTTAATTTCCAGTTTCTGCAGCATTTTTAGACAAAGATTTTAGATCCCAATCCCACATTAAAACATGTGGCTTATACTTTTTTATAATCTCAATGTAGTGGAGGAATATGTGGATCCCTTAAGAAATCGATACTTTCACTGTCAAACTCTCAACCATTGCATATCCTCTTAATTCTCATGACCTAATATGACCGACAATTGGAGCAATTACCCTTGCAGTTGAGGAAGAAATATTTTCTTTCACTGTTATAGTGCAACAATGCATCTAATTCTTTTGTGATGAAAAAGATGAACACCACATTGTGCTACAACATTGAGCGAATATTTTCTCATAATTGCGACTTCATTCTTGAGCATGAAGAGAATAAGGCATTAACCCTTTCTAAAGCTCATCTAGCACTTAGGCCACTGCCTTGTTCATACACACATTTCAGATTTCTGTCCCTTAATAATTTCAATATATAAAACATAAAACATTCAATATGCCTGCTAATACAAATTCCCAACAATTACAGAAAAGTAAAAGCCAGATCTTTACAGTAACTGGAAACCAATTTATCTCAAGATTAAGGTATCATATCACATGAGAGTAACAGAAGGATGGCGATATGCTGATCATCATGCATAGCCAACGTTAAGTAAGCACACCTCAAGCCAATACTGCTTGAGACACTCATGCAGTTCCCGCTTAATGAGAACCTGCATCTTTGGATGACTCCTTCAGAGAAGTAGGCATACCAGAAATCTCCTGAATTATGTCCAAAACAAAAAACATAAACAAATTGTTAGATCTCCATTCACCAAAAAATTATCATAGTAGATCTCTAATCACCAAAACCGATTATCAGTTAATAAGGCCACCTATTCAGATCATCAGTCATATGGGCTACTAGTTGGAGTCCCATAGCATGTGTACCTGCTTTTATTATCTCTCCCTTTTATTTTATTTTGTGCGTGCGTGTGATGAGTCCCCTAGTATATGAACAAACCAGAAGGAAAATCCATCGGAATGGGCCCTCGGCTTATTATGCTAGAGTTTTGCATATCATATCCATCATCTAAGACAGCAAAATATACAGTTAACTCCAAAACAGTAGTTTCCATTTGTCGCAGGCCTTACTATCACCTTGCATATTTCATTTAGGTATATTCCTTTAAATAGATTTTTTAACAGAATAAATGGTGAGAAAGGAAAAAACTTATACAATTGCAAGTCTTGCTAACAAATAAAACATGGAGTAAGAATATCTAGATTACCTTCATTAGATGCATCCTCAAATCAGATGGCTGCACCTGATTTCCAATACATGCCATTACAAATGTTGAGTAATTAAAGAAAACATCTGCGGCAGCTTGCTTCTTTCCTTCAATCTGCAGTTTTATTTCAAGCTTTAACAATTAATAAGGACGATAATGTAAACCACAAACACCAAAGAATTTAAAACCAAATAAGAAAGATTTTATAGCCATTAATGACAATGTTACAATCAGTTGGCTTCAGCCCAAAACGTAGGTAAATCATCGCCAACCTTATGGAATCAATATATGATATATACGACCCAATAAATCGTATGTGCAGTTCTAATAAAACAAACTGATAGTCCTCTGCAGATTTTTTAACAGCATGAAAACTTAAGTGACAATAGCTAAGCAGCTAGCAAAACAGATATAGTAAAATGGTAGGAATTCTAGAAAGTAAGTACATCAACTCAAAAGAGAACAAGGACAGAAAACTCAAGCATCTGATTCAGTATAATTAATATAACAAATATCCAACATTCAGAATAAAAAATTTCCAGTAAAAAAAAGACCACCCTCTATTTATGGTTTTCTAACTTAAAGCACCTGGCAAATTCTTGTGATCAAAAACTAAAATTTATAGGGACTAGATAAGTTATCTTCTAAAAGCATATAAAATCTATAAACTATTGAACAACACAGCCGCAAATTACAAATGGGTAAATCAATAATTCAGAGAAATTGGTAATATGAGCTGAGATAAGTGATTATTGGGATACAAATGTGTTTTGATATACGACTGTAATTAACATAGAACAACTGATTACAGGGATCCGTAAATCTTTAATCCATCTATCAATCTTTAAATTTCACAAAAAGTATAGGGATTAATTAATTCACAGAAAGGAAGTTTGGAGGTACCTCGTAATCTTCTTCTGGTTTTGCTCCGTTTCTAAGCTTTTCCATCTCACTCGACATTGTCGGTGTCTTTTGTTTTGCTCTGTCAATAACGTTGTTAAAATCAATGGCCTATTAGCTCAGCTGGTTAGAGCGTCGTGCTAATAACGCGAAGGTCGCAGGTTCGATACCTGCATGGGCCATTAATTTTAAAAATTCAATAATTTTTATTTTTGCATTTTTTCCCTATTCATGGAATGGGCTCCCTTAATAATTTTTATTTTTTCTTTTTTTCCCCCTATTCATGGAATGGTTCTTTTAGTTTTAAAATTCAATAATTTTTATTTTTGCAGTTTTTTCCCTCTTCATGGAATGGCTCTCTTAATAATTTTTATTTTTTCTTTTTTGCCCTATTCATGGAATGACTCTTTTAGTTATGCTGCACTTCGGTCCAAGTCTCCACGTTCTTTTTTTTCGCCTGCAACCCAAGAAGTTAGTTTAGTCAACACAACATTAAGGTCGTTTTTTTGACCTCGGTTCGATTAGCTCTTTGAGAAGCTCATTCCCACTGCGTTCACGGCCAAATTTGCCTGTCAAAGGTAGTGGAAATTTTTCCACTCCTTAGTCAAAAGACTTTGACTTGGTTAAATGCGGGATCTATTTCACGAGGACATCTTTTTCCATAAAGCTAAGTATGCCTAATCCCTCCTCATCAATTGGCGTTACTTGTGCCTTTGTGTCTCTCAGTGTGGTTAACACTTCGTATTTTTTAGCAACGAGACTTATACCCATTCACATTAATTCATCCAAAGTTTTTTACCTTTTTACACGAATTTTTAAATAAACCATCTTTTTATCAAGGCTAAAAGTTCAACTAAGTATCTCAACGACAAGATTTAATACCTTGGTCAAATCAGAATTCATGTTGCCTGCCTTGAACAAATAGCTTTTGTTTAAATCCAATAATTTTTTTCCCTATTCGTTGATTAAAACTAAATATAAGCACAATATAATAGCATTATATTTTAATTTAAAAAGTAGGAGAAAATAAAATAGAAAAGAAGAGTTGTAGCCTTTCCATCTCAAAAAAAAAAAGTTGAATGTTTTAAGCATTTTAAAAACTTAATAAATTTTTTTTTTACTATTCTCATAATTGTAAATACACCCTTTATTAGGAAATGTAAAAATAATTTTGACTTTTTTAAAATCAATTTGAGACAAATGTTCATAACTACAATAGATATGATTCATGTAATTTTCTGAAAATAATAAATTTTATAATTAACATTACATTTTAGATGTAGTTTACAATACAATAATATCAATTAAAACTAAATGAATTCATATTAATTTTTAAATTTTAAGATTTTGTAAATTAACTTTAAAAAATCACAAATGAAACTCTTTCTATCAAGACTCGGAAGTAATTGAATTAGTTAGCTATTTTGAACGGCCACAGCTGGTACGACCTGTGAACTGTATCATGCTTAGCGTCATTGAAAGGGGATGCTTAACACTGTTTATGAATAACCAGATAAATCTAGGCTAAACTTTTATGAAATAATACTTCCTGTATCAAGAATAACTGCTCCGCAACTTTCATAATATTTGAGAATAAACTTGGGGCACATAACGATTACCATTCTAAAGAAATTGAACACCACCGAAGTCCCAACACACAAATAAGTAAAGTTTACATGTTCAAATGGAGTGCCATTTTTAATTTATAAGTTCGTTAGGGGGGAAAGGAAAAATTCAAGTTATGTCTCCCTGGAAGGGCCCTTCTTTGCAGCCTCAGCAGCCTCCTTCTCTGCTTCAATCTCAGCAACAATAGCGTCAATTTCAGCTTCATCAAGTTGACGGAGACCCTGATCCTTTGTCATGACAGCAACCTCTATGTTCTTTCCTCCACTCTCAACAACCTACATGTAAGACAAAGACAATATACACATTCTGCTAAGAACATGAGAAATAAAGGCAGAAAACATCTTGACAATATGCTCAACAGCTAAACCAAATGGAGAACCAGGAAAAACGACAGAATACATTGGGCTCCAAGTAGAAAATACAACTTCAATGTTCCTTCATCCCACTACACAATATATATTGGCAGTTTTTGCCACTAGATTATGCTTAGTGGTACCATATAAACAGCTCCCTATACAAGGCTAGTTCAGTTGACAGACCACTTTCTGCCAAGGACGAATAGTCTTAGTAGTAAACACAACTAAGCCAATGCTGTTCGAAGCTACCTAAGGACTTATGCATCACTCCAAAAAGTAATTGCATATCCTTACCTAGGTAGTTGGTAAGAGACACCCATGAAGTGATCATGTTCAAAGATCCTCAGCTCAACTTTCCTATTCGCTTTAAA
This sequence comes from Aralia elata, assembly GCA_034770075.1. Classification (NCBI taxonomy): domain Eukaryota; kingdom Viridiplantae; phylum Streptophyta; class Magnoliopsida; order Apiales; family Araliaceae; genus Aralia; species Aralia elata. Next base: position 1,677,021 of record CM068380.1, on the reverse strand, counting down.
CGATATCAAATATCAATGAAACTCTCCGAATATATATCATAGTAGTGAATGCGACGACAATTAAAAAGGTAACAATGTGGATTAACTCCTATCTAGTAAACCAAAACTTATACTTTGGCAGATGCATATAATAAGACACAGAATCATTTAGAGGATATTCTAGCCGTACTATCAAAAAATATGTAGAAGTGGAGAAACTGCAAACAAGAGTGTATAGTATAGAAAACATTTATAATTTTAACGTAATACAGAAAATATATACTTACTTCAAGCAGCGCACGAATAGCAAGCTTTATCGTTTCTTGGCCAGAGGTTTCTTTATAATTCTTTTCCAAAAACTCCCTCATTGAATTGGAGTTTCTCCCAGTAGCATTAGCTTTCCAAGCAGAAAATGTTCCCGAAGGATCTGTCTGATATAGTGATGGCACGCCAGTGTATGGGTCAAAACCCACTATCAAAGTTGAAAGACCAAATGGCCTAACACCACCACTTTGTGTATACTTTTGTTGAAGACCAGCAATGTAACGTGTAATATACTCAACAGTAACAGGATCTTCAACAGTAAGCTTATGGCTTTGACATTCAATACGTGCCCTGTTTATAAGAACTCGAGCATCTGCTTTAAGTCCAGCACAGGCCAAAGCAATGTGATCATCCAGATTTACAATCTTCCTCACTGACCTACAAAGGGGAGGAAAAACAATAATTCTCAAGAAAACAATTAACTGTAATTATGATATGATAAATAGCACATCAAAATTGAGCTGCTATCATATTATGGTACTAGACAAGTCTGGTCGAGAAAGGGACTAGCATAGGTATTAACCAGCCTCAGAAAACCAAAAAGAGCTTACCTGTCAACAGTATGTAATCGGCATATAGGTTTTATCATACAAGTTCAAAACTTCAAATGAACCAACCAAAGTTTGTCTACATAATTTCAATATTAATGCAACTTTGACAGTATGACAATGTTTCTGTATGTTGTGTAACTATTATATTTATTGGAAACCCATATAACTCCAGCCTCATTTACAAAATTTCCTAACATCCTATGGTTTGACTCGCTGCTTATTCGAGGTTCAATTGCCTTGTACTGAGCTGGTGCATGTGGAGTATACCACAGAAGTGTCCTCAGTGCAGTAGCACTAGAGTCTAGAAAAACATCAATTTTTTAACATCATGAGTATAGAAACAACATAGATGACTAATTTAAATGTTTGACCCATTCGAGTCATATGAACCACAAAACTATGCATCAAAGCTAGTAAAATTTTTGACCACCCACAGAAAACCTCCTTGTAAAGCTAATAATTCTGATACTCTCTCATAACACTAGCAAGAAGCATTGCTTTAAAACCATGAAATCCATACGAGCAGCATTTCCAACTAGGTTATCATGAATCAGTTTTTAAAAAATGTGAAATGAACAGTTTAGTAGTTACATTAATACCAAAACGGAATAAATTTCTAAGAAACACCCTTTAGATTAATGATTACAAATTTTCAATTCTAACTCGTATAAATAAATTTTACCCTAACCTAACTTCCTGAAAACCCACAAAAAATTTTACTACTTCCAAGCTAGTAAAATAATGAATTCAGAGAATTAAGCAATGGTAAAGGGGGGAGACCTTGAGTCTTGAAGTTTGACGGTGGATTTTTTCTCAACACCGAGAACAATGGTATCGGTGCCCCTAACGCCGACGGCGGCGTTACCCTTACGGACGGCTTCCAGAGCGTATTCCACCTGGAAAAGGTGGCCGTCCGGCGAGAACACCGTGATTGCTCTGTCATATCTCGCCATTTACTTTAATTTTACCCTTTACCGGCCGATTCGCCCAATTACCAATGGATCGATCGATTGATTGCTTGTGAGAAGGAGGGGAGTTCAGAATGAGAATAAAGACGCTCTCGTCTTAGGCAACAAGGCAACTCTTTTTGGGCAGGATTTTAAATAATAATAAGAAGAAAAAAAATAAAAATACATAAAAAATATTTCTATTACTTAAATTTTTATATATAATAAATAAAGATTGTTGATAATGTTGTGCCCTGACTCGCCGCATAAGTGTGTGGGGGCCAAAAGAGTCAAACGTGTGACCTCTCGGGTAATAACACGTGGCATACGTGTAGTAGTAACCACTCGGAAGCTGTCGTGTAGCACAACTTGAAAGTTAACAAGTGATAACTCTCATCAATGTAGCATGACTACTCAAGACCCTCGTCAGCCTAACAAGGGTATCGAGGGTACTAAGAGAAGTCCCGAGCCTTTCTTAGGGTTTTCGGTGGAAGGCCTTAAGAGGACACTTGGTGTATATGAGATATTTGTATAAGGTTTTGACTAGGTGGCTAGAAAATAGGATTGTTGAGTGGACGAACTCCCTCTTGGCCGAAAATGACTTTAGTAGTAATATGGAGCTCGCTCAAATACATGACTTTAAGTGAAGCACGTGACCTACCACGTGGCATAACATGGCGCTTGTCAATTATATATATCACTCATGAGTTGAGTGAGAACTCAAGATATTAGACAAAAATTCTAATGATAGAGAAATCATACTTTTGTCTATTTCTACTGTCATTCTCGCCTGTTTTCCTTCCTTTAATTCTCCTTACTTAGTTTATCCCAACTTTCGTGGATTTTTCGTCTCTCCAGCTCATTTAACTTCGGACATACAAATGTCATAATAAATATACATTTAGCGACACCCTTACATTGATTTTTAATAATACTTTGATGGTGTATAAATGGCTTCAATTGCAATTTCGTACCAATCAACCAGAATCTGTGTATAGATGGTGTTGCTTTTGCTGGAGAGCTTAATGGTGGTGATCAACTGTATAAATTTGTAGAGTAAGATGACTACAATATTGAACTCAAACCAATGCCGCCAAATGAAAATCTGTCTAGGGAAGTGATCTAAGAAATTAGAGCTAAATTTAGAAATGAAAAGGAAGCCCCAATCACTGAGATAACGGAACCAGAGCCAAACATGAAGGTTAATTTAATTTTCTTTTTTCCACTGATTTCCTCTGACCATGTTTATATCTTTGCTTCTGCTATCTCCTCTACATTCGGTTGTTTTGGATATTGGTTAATGGTGTTTGATGAAATAACTAAAAGAAATGAGTACTCTTGGAAATTTCAATTGAAGGAAGATGGCTTGTACTGGGGTGAAAGAGGAAAAACTAAGATCACTGAATTTTTTTAAACCATTTTCAGAAATTATTTTTGCTGAATTATGATGGTCATCACTCAAAAATTATTAGCCAGGCTAAAAAACACAATTACAAACACAAGTTGAATGTGAAAATGTTCTTGTTATGAGCAATAGTAAGGAAAGATTAAGGCATAACTACCAACGTGATCCATACTCCTATATATGTGCCTGAAGCTTCAATTATTGATAATAACAAAGTGAAGCTGGATGGTGATTGTGAAATAGGGAAGCTTGAAAAGACTGAATTTCGAAGCCATTTCATGAAACCATATCTGCTGAATAATGGCAGTTGTGCAGCCTTGTTGTATTCACAAAAAAAGAAGAAAATATTGCTAAAATTGGGTAGCACTAATGGAGCTTTCCAAGTAACCTATGCATGGGCATTACGAATTTCAATGAATACATATGGGCTAATTTTGTTCTCATCTATACATGCTCCTTTTCATCCAACTTTTAGTTTCAGTAGAAACATATTTGAGCTATGCATCTTGAAGTTGCTCTCAAAGTGTAATTCCTCAGAAGGAAAATCTTGGAATGCATTGAAGCATACATTAGGCTGCATTTTGTGTTCAAGCATTTGGGCCCTTGCCACAAATCGAAGCCATGATTATTGGGGAAGGATACACAAGTCATAAAGTTGGTGCAGCGATAGAGATCAATAATTTAGAGGTGACAATACTTTACCCTGATCTATGGTGCATGCTTTATCTTTTCTCCGTGGACATCATTTCATTCTGTAAGAGGTATTATACAAACAAAGAGGTTCAAGTCATTAAAGGAACAATAACTGTTGGAGTTCCCAATGGTGCTAATAATGAAGAGGTCAAGGAAGTATACTTTGGGGATGACAGTGTTGATATGATCTAGCATATACTTTGTAATCTTATTCGTTTGTTAAAGGCATTTTACTTTATCTACATGGTGTTGTTATATTAAATATGATAAACCCATAGTTTTGAGCAATGCTTTTAGAATCATGATGGTGATCATGCTAATGAGATCTAAATTCAAGATAACTCACAAACTAAAATCGTTCCTAATAGTTGGATTATTAAAAAGGGGATTAGTGAATCCGGATAGATTAGTGCATACGTTGCTTGCTCGTATGAAGAGGATGATTGATCTCATAATCATTTGTGTGGAGACACTAAAGCAAGTATGTAGGTGCTTATTAGAGAATAAGTTCACTGAACGTGGCTCGCTAAGGAATACCTAATGGAGTTTTACTCGTCTGTCAATAGGAATTCCTCTAGTGATAGTAGTACAAGTGATCCTTGGACTTGAGATCATCATAGTATCTTGTGTATGATGAGTTATACTTTGACATGTCCCTTAAGACCTTTAGGGTATATCAAAGGGTATTATTGGGTATAATAAGTTATACATGGAGATAAGTGAATGATCAACAAAGAATCTACCACTTCTAGTAAAAGGGGAGAATGTCCTATGTGATTCGATAAATGACAACTCAGAAGTCTTTGGCCAAAGTAGAATGAAATTAGAAAGGAGTTTCTAATTTGCATTATCAGAGTTGTGCATTTGAGAATCGAAATACATATAATTAAATAAAATAAGACTTGACAGTAATTCCATGTCTTATATTTAATTAGGACATTGTATGGTAGAAGGATTGAATTGTACGGTAACTATTCACTGAAAGGTTCTTTTGTGATTAATGTTGAAATCTATATTATCTGGAAAGTCGTTGATCGCTAAGGGGGCTTACCCTTATTGTAGAATAAATATTATTTATTTAAATGAATTAAATAGTTTAATTTATTTATTTAAATAAGATTAGAATTGTTCTAATTGATTTATTCACAACCGGTTTAATATGGAGAACCTAAAGGATCACACCGCAAAAGGAAAATATTTGTTTAAGAAGTAAATGACATAATTGTAATAATAAGTTAAGTGTATTTAATTTAATCTATGGAGATAGAATAAATTAAATAGCTTAATATTTATTATTTAATATTTTAGAAATATTAAATATAAATTAATAAGAGGAGTCTTATTATTATTATTACTATTACTATTATTTAATTCCTAATAGGGATTGGGAATTAATTAATAGAAGTACTCTCTCATAAATTCCTAATTGGATTAGGAGTTTAATTAATTAAAGGAGTTTAATTAAAATAAAAACCATAATCCTAAATAGTTTAGGAGGGTTCCCTATATCTATAAATAAGAGGAGTCTTATCATGATTTAGGGTTACAGGGTTAGACAGTTACACACTCTTCCATGAGAATTGGAGAGAGAGTACTTGCAATTTCTATAGAGATAGAAACTAGGGTTTTGCCAACACCCATCTTCTTGAATAACTATTATTCCTTGGTGGATCACCTCTAGAGGCCAAACACTTGGGTGGCTAACGTTGATCAAAGGAAGAAATTTAATCGGTGGAATTCAAGGAGAACGCGAAGGAATTGGAGGTGAACTTGTACCCGAGGAAGCACGGTTCTACGATGGTATAATTTCTTAATCTCTATCTCTTTCGTTTAATTGATAATTGAGCACATGGATGATCATGGTGATGGTTTGTATGAAAAATTTTAAAATCCGTTTTATCGCGCTTCCGCACTATTTATGTAATTTGATTGCATGTTCGCGCTATATACAAACCTAACAAGTGTTCCGATAGCCGCTATGATGGTTGTTAGTATTAAAAATAGGCAACTTATGGAACTATTCAAAGTACATATTGGAGAACAGCAATAAGGAATGTTGCAGCTGGTAACTATTAGCAAGCCAGTTAATCATCACATCTCATTTTATGCCTTCTCTGGTGGTATTATTAGTCTCTAATTTCCATCTTCAAACTCTACCTCTATTATGTGTATTGTGCAATTTCTTATGAGAATCTTAAGTGGGTGCATTAACAGCCCCATTAGAGTGGACATATGGGAAAATAGTTGTCATCTTTGTATTTTGGTTGGTACTACTAATTTCTTAGACCTAAAATTTTTTGATGCCTTTATAGAGTGGAATAAATTGGCCTATGTTATTTTTAAGGATAAACATGAATGGTGTAAGATTCCGACTTTATGAAATAAAAATTTATTAATTTCTTTATGATTATTTTTTTTGTAAATAGTGAAGTGCTTAATTGTTATAAATGATAGTTAAGGGTATTACATGCAAATTATCTGATAAACAGTATGTCGGGAAATATTCTTTTTGTCGGAGAATATTCTTTCTGTCGGAAAATATTATATTCGGTACCGTACGACGACGCCGAAATGGCAATATTGTCAATGATAGTGGGCCCCACAACGGGTTAACTGTCGGATATAGAAAGTGATAAAAAATGGCGGCAAAACTTTAACCGATAACTGTTGAAATACCCGGTGATAAAAAGAACAGTAAAATGCGTTATTCCACAGTAGCACACGGTGTCGCACAGTGTTTTATATTATTGATTCAATAATTGATAAAATAACAATTGCACAATATCTTGATTCAATAATTGTTACAGTAGCATCTGCATAATATTTTTATTATTTGTCACGACACTATAACTCATATTATTTGATAGGATATTTTAGCATTATTGACAATGTCTAGAAATTCTGTCAAGGAAAGGGGTTATTTAATTGCGCGCCATTTTTATGGAAGGACCCCTCTTTCCTGGGAATAATCTGGTTGCCAGTATTGCGAGTATATGCTATCTGATATTACTACATTTAACACAATAATACAAAAATAGATTTATTAATAATAAAATTTTTGATAATGGAATTATCTTTTTGATAATGGATTAATCTTTTTGAAAAAAATGGATGGATGATATAGATTAAAGAAAAAATGGATGGATGATATAGATTAAAGAAAAAATGGATGGATGATATAAATTAAAGAAAAAAGGGATGGATGATATTAAAAGAATATGCCAAGGGTATAAGCGTAATAAACCAAGAAAAGTTGGGAAAAAGACCAAAATGCCTTCACCTTGATTTTCCTATAAATAGGGAGGGTTTGCTTAAGAAATTTTCACACCTTCATTGCCTATACTTCCTCTCTCTCTAAATTTCTTAAGTTCTCTTAGTGTGCTAGGCTATTGTGAGTATTTGTGAGAATACTAGTATTGTCCAAAGTTAGTAAACTTCATAGAAAGTAACATCCAATTAACGAAGGTAGGGAATATCATTTCTTTCATACTCATATATAATATCATTTGCTTTCATGTTCGTAAGTGATATTATACTCATAAAGGTTGTTATTCATTCTGTATTAATTTGTGGGAATAACCTGTTTGTGCGGTATGACGCATGTCTGGTAAATATCCTTTTGTATTCATTTCTTATTATTCTGTGGGAATAACCTGTATGTACGAGTGTCGTACCTGGTGAATATCCTTCTGTATTCATTCCTTATTACTCTGTGGGAATAACCTGTATGTACGAGTGTCGTACCTGGTGAATAACCCTTTATATTCATTCCTTATTAATCTGTGGGTATAACCTGTCCGTGCGGTATGACGCATGCCTGGTGAATAACCCTTTGTATTCATTACTTATTAATCTGTTGTGAAAATAATCTGTCTACGCGAATTATCGCATGACGGGGAAAAATCCATTCGCATAACGTATCATTTCTTTTGTACTCTTTAAGGAATATCTTTTTCTTTCACATTTCTCCATTTATGATAAGAAATCTTTGTTTGTTTCCAAAACCTTATTGTTAAATGGAGAAAATCCCTGAAAATTAGTAGAATATCCTTAATAGTTTGCGCTTCATCTAATATCTTTTCACTTGAATCTTTCTATTTCATTTTATACGTTATAGTTGAAGCATGAAATAATTTCTTGAATATCATTCTTGAATTTGACTCCACAATTTGGTCATCGTGTTGGCAATTTGGTAAATCTTTGATACTGATTAAATTATAAAGCTTTTCTTATCCTTAATCTCACTGTATCATTGTCATCATCCTCATCCTCATACTTAAATTATGGTGATAGTTCTCTTTGGCCCGTAGTGCAAAGATGAACTGGCGTGACATGATTTTGACCAAACTGTGTATTGGTATAATCATGACTTTTGGTGTTACAAACAAAGGCGTATGGTGAAAGTCATCTTTGGCCCGTAGTGCAAAGATGAACTGGCGTTTGGCATGATCATGACCGATGATGTTACAAATAAATATCTTTAGCACGTAGTGCAAAGAGAGGCTGTTGAATAATAAATTGTTGATTTGGTTGTTCATAAACAGGAATTGTTGATTGGTGTTACAGGGATAAAATATTGGTGGTGATACTTTAATTTATAGAAGATGGTAGATATTATAATCTACTTGACTCTTCTAATGGATTGTTTGTTCCGCTGCAATTGTTGTTGTTGAACAATTAAAATATCTTTAAATCTCTGATGTAATTCTGTTGAAGACTAAAGATAATTTTTATTCTTCATTATCTTAGTCATGATATTTCTTACTGTGCTATTTGTGCTCACCTTTTTCCTTTTTGTTCCATTGTTCTCCTCAGAAAAAGAGAGTGTAGCGGGGACTAGCCCGGGAATGGAGTGATGGTCCGAGATAATAGGAGTGTCTCAATACCTTACTATTAGTGTGGCAATAAGTGTATTGAGAATTTAAGATGTATTTGTATTGTGTTGTCGTATTTTGCACAACACTTATTAGTTGTAAATAGGAAAATTCATATTTGTATTTTGTGGAATGTTATTGGCAACTCAAAATGGGTTGTATGGACCTATTTTGGGGGCGTCACAAATGGCGTACAAGTGTTGTGTGATTAGCAAGTGTGGAGCTGTGGGTGATTCCAAAAAGGATAGGTTTATGAGAAATGCAGAGACATGAAATTCGATGATTTCAAGTTATGTTCACAAAGCTAACGGAGGAGGCTGGGAGATTATAATACACATGCATTTTGGTCTAGACATGAGCCATCTCTTGGCTTTGGAGAATATTATTTTAAAAGGAGGTATTATCTAGTTTGGTTCATCGCATTGGTACAACAAACTAGCCTTTATGTTCATTTTCTGATTGACTCCTATGTTTGTGTTAAGTGGACCTTTGGGGGAATTACTGGTTTGCTGATGAAATATGTAACCAACATAGTTTTTAGAACAGACAAGCAGCTTTCGGAGTTGGTCATGCAAGGTGAACACTTCCACCTTGAGGACAAGGTGAATTTTGCAGGGCGGAGTATTGTTACGGATCAAAATCCTAGCCTAGTTAAAATGGGTATTGGGTAAGAATTGAGGGTTAGGATTTAGTGTTAAGAATAAATGGCTTAGATGCATTCTCAGGTTATCTTGTATTTTTTTTATTTTAAATAGCTGAATATAGGTCATTAGAAGGTATAAATGAAAATATAACTTTTTTCTCAAATCTCTTTTCTTCTTCTCTTTAATTTCTGGAGTTCGATCCAAACTTGAATAGGATCACTTGGAGTTCGTATGGAGACTCAAATATCCGTAACACTAAAAGTGTTCAAGTAATAGCCTTTTTGGGTCTTTTGCTAAATGCATTTGTCTTGATTTTTTTTAATCAGTCAAATTTTTCTGGGTAAATTTGGATTTGTTGCACTAATCCTGATTTGGAAGGATGGGTACTTCTGGTTTTGAATTATGGTTTTGGTATATAATTTTTTATGATTGTATGAATTACTATTTGCATAATCTCCTCAATTTAAGCTCTAATCAATCATGATTTTTTTAGGAATCTTTGATTTTAGTGGCCCCTTTTCTTTTTTTAAAAATGGGTTCTCTTTGATTTTGCTTAATTTTGTAGATTTTCTTCCGAGTTCTGATTTAGGGTCTTGTTCATTTACTATTTTTCTTTGTTTTTTTTTCTTTTTTAAGAAATGGATGATTTTTCTTTACTTTTGTTAATTCCCTTGTTTTGAACTTATGTATACTTCTGGTTATCATGTTATTGATCTATTATAATTTTTGTTGATTCCCTTTATTTTGGGCAGCCATAAATGCTGGAGATAGAGCGGATAGTGCTCTAAAAGATATTATGTAATTTGTTTTACTTGTAAAGGATAGAATTGTCATATTGTAATTTATTGCTCCTATATATACATGATCAGGCAACCCTTTTGGGTGTTGCGCCTCACTTTATTTCATGGTATTAGAGCAGTAAAGTTTCTAGAGATTGTTATTGTTCTTCTCTTCCTTTATTCTTCTCATTTTATTCCTTTTCTTCAACTAATCATGTCTGTCACCAACGACAAACACTCTGACTCATCCGAATTCACACCCCCTACCTTTCAGTCATCTCTTCCGGATCAAGTTCCTCATGTGTCTAACATCAAAAATTTCATTGCCATTGAACTAACCTTTGTCAACTATCTCAAATGAAAAAAAATGTTTCAAACATTTCTCAAGAGCCAAAAGGTTTATGATATTGTTGAAGGAAAGATCCCATGTCCTCCACTATTAGATCCGAAATATGACTTTTGGACTCAATGCGATACTACAGTTTATAGTTGGATTAATGCTTTTCTCTCTTTCTCTGTTCTTGAAAACTATGGCTGCAACACCTCTTATGAGGCTTGGACCACGCTTGAACAACTATTTCTTAATCATGTCTATTCTAACTTCATGCATATTAAGGAAAAATTCCAGAATTTTTCTAAGCGCGACTTGTCTATGAATTCCTATTTACAGCAAATTCATACTTTGTCTTCATCTCTTGTAGCTATTGGCAAACTTGTCTCGAATGAAGATCTTGTCATCCAAACTCTTAACGGGGTCCCAACAAGCTACTCTACATTTGTTACAGTAATGAAGAACACTCGCCCATTTCCTACTTTTCTATCTCTTCATCCTCTTCTTCTCAGTGAAGAGGCTTGTGTTGAAAATAACAATTTCAAGAAGAATTCTACTGCCACGTTTACTGTTGTTCCAGCCCACACTACCTCTATCGGACGAGGCCACCAATTTCGAAATTCACAAATAGGTGGTTTTCCACATCCAAATGCCAATCATGGTCATGGTTCTTCTCGTGACAAAGGTCGACAACCGTACAATCCTAATAATCGTAAATTCTCAAATTCTTCTCCTTTTCTGATGGAGTTCTTGGCCGCCCTCCTAATTCAAATAATCCTAATTTTGGCATTTAATGTTAAATTTGCAGCAAATGGAATCATTCAGCTCTTGGTTGCCGCAATCGGTTCAATGATGCTTTTGCATCATCAAACACTCACACCTACAATGTGCAATGCCATATATGTAATAAATGGAATCATTCTCTTGAGTGTCCTAACCGCTACAATCATGTCTTCGGACCCTCAAATGCTCCCAAGTCCTTTATGGCAATGCAAATGCCCAATGCTCCATCTACTCATTGGTATGCTAATATTGGAGCCTCTTCACACATGACTAGTGATGCAGGTATCTTTACCTCTCTCCCTCCTTATAATGGTACAAAAAAAGTAATGGTTGGGGATAGAAATCTTTTGCCCATCACACATATTAGTACCGCCTCTTTTTCTACTTTAACTCATACTTTTATCCTTAAAAATATTCTTCTTGTGCCATCTCTTAAAAAGAATCTTCTTTCTGTTCATCGTTTTTGTGAGGATAATAATTGTCTTTTTGAATTTACTGAAAGTGGTTTATTTGTGAAGGACAAGAAAACTCAAGCTCCTCTCCTCAGTTACAGTAACTTCGATTCCCTGTTTCTGATTCATCTTCCGTTTTCAGATTCAGATTCTCCATCATATCTACCTGCATTTTCTGCTACTGTCTCCTGGTCTAAAATTTGGCATCAACGGCTCGGGCATCCTGGACCAGCTATTTTAAATACATTATCTAAGAATAATTGCATCTCTTCCTCTCTATCTTATGATCTTCTTCTTGTAATGTTTGCCATTTAGGAAAACAATCCAAATTGTCGTTTGATGATTCTTTTATGCACTCAAATAAACCATTCTCTGTTCATTCTGATGTATGGCAAGCTTCTTGTAAATCAACGAGCATTGTTTGGTCTTAAACATACTTGGATCCGAGGAACACTTATAAAAACCACATTCGAAAAGAAAACTGGTGAACCGATTAAACCAAGCACGTGGAGCTTGTTTAAGACCAAACAATGCTCGTTGTAGCTTGCAAACATAATTCAGAAAAAGTTTGTTATGAAAGACGTGGGGACTCTTCATTATTTTTTGGGAATTAAGGCCACCTCTCTTCCTGAAGGTATGCTTTTATCTCGGACAAAGTATACTACTGAACTCTTGGATAAGTTTAACATGGTTTCAGCAAAGCTTGTTACGACACCCCTGAATCTCAAGCAAGAATGGAGCTCAAACTTCGGTGATTTTTATTCTGATCCTACAGAATATCGGCAACTAGTTGGCGGTTTACAATACTTATCTTTCACTCGCCCAGATATCACTTTTGCCGTGAATCTTTGCTCTCAACACTTGCATGCACCTTGTGTTCATCATATGCAAGCTGTGAAACGTCTTCTTAGATATCTTCGTGGTACTCTCAATCATGGACTAATGCTTTATCGCACCTTTCCAAGTAAACTAATTGTTTATTCCGATGTTGATTGGGCTGGTTGCCAAGACACTCGTCGTTCCACAACGGGATACTGCGTCTTTTTTTTGTAAAAATCTACTTTCTTGGTCCGCCAAGAAACAACCCACAGTTGCAAGATCTAGTACAGAAGCAGAGTACCATGCATTAGCATCTGCTGCCACAGAAGTTACTTGGATTCAACAGATTCGCAAGAATCTTGATGTCTCTTTGGACTCTCCAATTCATGCATATTGTGACAATATTGCAGCTACATATTTAACGCAGAATCCTATGATGCATTCTCGTATTAAACATGTTGACATTGATTATCACTTTGTAAGGGAGAAAGTTACTCTCGGTGATTTAAAGGTGCGACACATTTCTAGTCAGGGACGGATCCACGTTTTGGCATACCTGGGCAAGTGCCCCGGCAGCCGACGAAAATCCTTCGAGGAGAGGCCCAAAATGCCCCGGCAGCAAAGGCGGAGAACTCCATCGGACGAAGAGCAGAGACCGGCGACGATGGCAGATGCAGAGCAGCCGAGCAGCGGAGCAGGTAACTGGGTTTTGTTTATTTTTTTTTAAAACTCATTACATGAAACGACGTCGTTTCATGTAGGGTTTTGTTTATTTTTTTTTTTAAAACTCACTACATGAAACGACGTCGTTTCATGTAGTAAGTTTAAAAAAAAAAATAATCAGTTGCTTCAGTGCTTCTCTTCTTTCGCACAGGCAGCCGCACACAGCCTCTTTCACTCCTCAGCCTCTTTCACTCCACTCCTCAGCAACTGAGCCTCTTCCAAGTGCCACACCACAGCTCGTTTGCCGTCGACGGTGCCGCTCCCGCGCTCCGGTAGTCCGGTAAGTCGGTTAGTCTTAAGTAGTTGTCAATTTAAATTATGTAATTGAATATTTGATTTAGGGTTTTAAAAAATTAGGGATTTGTAATTGAATATTTGGTTATTGTTGATTTGTAATTGTGGTTATTCAATTATTCAATACTGTAAAACAAAATTTGTGCAATTTTAAGTTTTTAACCTTACAAAAAACTGTAGTACAACTGGACAAAGGAATGAGTTAACTTTGTAATTAATGGATTCCCATTCTCTAAAGTTTGACAATTTAAAAAAGAAAAAATAAATAAATAAAGAAGCTGGGAATAGGAACAACAGTAACTTCTTAATATATCCAGCTATTTTCAGAAAATGATAAGGTCTCTCCCTCTTCTCCCTCTTTTTCTTTAAATACTGTTTACTGTTTTTTCTTGGTGAATTTTATCGAAGATAGTTTTACATTTTGAATGGTTGTTAAAGTTGGCATTTTAACATAATTTCAGCTGATATGTGGTTGTTTACTTGCTTTTCTGTAGGAAACTGGCTGTAAAAAAATTGATATTGAGCAATCTTGTTCTTCAAAATGCTGAAAATGGTGTCGTCAAGTTGAAGGTATGTTTTGAACTTTCCCTTATAAGCAAGGATGGGGACAGCTTTTACTTATTATTGAAATTCCAAAATAAATAGATGCAACTATTTTGTGTATAGAAATAATAACATTGCTTCTTTGGCTTGTTGCATATTTTAAATGTTAGTATTTCAAGAAAACTATAGGACAAAGGAATTTGTGGCTTTCCATTTAGATTAAAAGTCATTTCCCTTTCATGTTGTGAAATGTGAATTAAGATGTTTATTGTGACTCGTTAAAGCTTTGCCCCGACTGAAAAAAATTCCTGGATCCGTCCCTGTTTCTAGTTACAATCAGCGTGCAGATACTTTTACAAAGTCTTTATCAGCTGCTCGGTTTTCGTTTTTAGTTTCCAATCTGAACCTTCCTTCCTCCTGTTCAGATTGAGGGAGGGTGTTAATATATATACCTATATTATGTAATTTGTTATACTTGTAAAGGATAGAATTGTCATATTGTAATTTATTGCTCCTATATATACTGATTAGGCAACCCATATGGTGTTGCGGCTCACTTTATTTCAAGATATGGCTATTGTAATGAAGGCAACAGAATCGAGCAGAAGAAGCCATCAAGTCATTGCGAAGCCAGTGTTCAGAACAATCTCAAGAGTCCCTTGATAATATCCTACTGGATCTTTACGAGGTACTTGAAAGATTCATCATTTTCTACACGTTTGAGTTCTTTAGTCTTTAATATGAAGCCTGATGAATTTTGATGTGTGCAGAGATGTGGAAGATTGGATGACCAAATTGGATTGTTGTGACACAAATTGTTCTTGATCCATCAAGGGTTGGCTTTTAATGGGAAGCGCACAAAGACAGCAAGATCTCAAGGGAAGAAATTTCAGGTTTCTGTGGAGCAAGAGGCGACTCGATTATTGGTAAGAACATGAGTACAGCTCTAGCTGTTTCTTCACTCAAATTCAGCAGAAAATTTATGAAAATCAAAATTTTTTCAATAGTCCCACCAAGGAAATAGTCATTTTGTGCTAAAATTTGCTTTATCTTGTAATAATTAGCATTCATTTCTGAAGGGGGAACCGTGCTGCTTCGCAAATTTTCTACCATTGACTGTTCATTTAACTAGAAGAAATTTTGTGTTTTAAGGGAATTTGGGATGGATGCAGCAGAATAACTACATTGAAGCTGAGGATGCTTATAGAAGGGCATTAGTGATTGCACCAGACAATAATAAGAAGTGTAATTTGGGTATCTGTTTGATGAAACAAGGAAGAATTTCTGAGGCCAAAGAGACACTCAGGAGGGTTAAACCAGCAGTAGCAGATGCAAGAGGCATTGATTCCCATCTCAAGGCCTATGAGAGAGCACAGCAGATGCTCCGAGACCTCGAATCCGAAATGATGAACAAGGGTGGAGATCAAATAGAACAAAGTAAGCTGTTTGATGCATTCTTGGGTTCTTCAGCAATTTGGCAGCCTCCGCCTTGCAGGGAAATTAATGTTTCAAATGCAGCTAAACCCCAAGATGATTTTGCTGATGAAAATATAAATGTTAGTTCAAATATCATAGCAAACCCCACTCGATATTCGGCCCAGAAAAGTGACAACAAACCAGACATTCCTCTAGGGAATTCTTTTGGTATTGCTGCACCACCATTTTATTCATCGAAATTCACAATTGAACCGATTAGTATTTCTAACCAATTATTGACAGAGAGGCTTAAGAGAACAAGGTCAGGTAATGCTGCTAACTTGAATAGAGGAAATGAAACTGGATAATTGTGGAAGCCACCTTCTACGGAGACTAGAAGTCAGCCAAATTTGCCAAAGGAAACTGGGGGGACAAGTGGACAGAAATGCTACCGGATAATAAAGACTTTGAAGATGCCATTCTTGCTGCAGAGTAATGAATTTGGAAAGGATTATGCTGGAAAAATTCACAGAAAGATAGAAAAGAGGCTGAAGGTTTTTCAAGATGTTACGCCTTCATCGAGTCCAAGGGCCTGATTAACATTATTAGCTAATTTAATTAAGTTTTAGGATGGAGATAAACTTGTTCTCCTCTACTCTCCACTCCTTAATGCTACGTTTGGATTGAAAGAATGGAATGAAGAGTGGAATGATTCATTTCATTCTAGTTGGAATGAGTTATTCCATATGCTCTTCCTCCCTCAAGGAACCAAACACAATTTTTTTTCATTCCAATCGCAACCAAACACAATTTTTTTCATTCCATAAGAATGAGTCATTTCATTCTCCCTCTTATTCCACCAATCCAAACGTAGCATAAGAGTGGTGGGATGGGAGTCTGTTGGTTTTGGTGTTAGTTCACTCATGACTCAACATTAGATTATTTTCTATTTTATTTATGTTTGCTAATTAATGACTTTAGTGTCTCAAATCTTTTATTCATGTTTTTCCCAGAAACTTAAATGAAAGAAGATTATTCTCCTTCAAGTTTCCAGTGTACTTTTATTAGAATTAAATGAGTAACATACCACAGAGGTAAAATGAGAGAGATTGAATTTATTATAACTTATATCCATTGCTCACATTTAAAGCCAGAGCTTTGTGTTTACATAAGCCAGTAGAAAGATACAATCTTCTACAATCAATCTCACTTATTTTTGACAACTTCATAATCAAATTCTTGATTTACTGATCCTAATATTTTCAATGTTGTCCTTTTTTACTTGACTCTCCTGTTAACTTCAAAGAAATAACTCAGGACCACCACAGCTACAGCAACTCCCACAGTACTATGAACATAATTTGCCTTTATTCCAAAATAAGATGAAGATGGGTAAAACCCCAACTCAGACAGTTTCTTGTGTGATTCAGCATAGTCTTTGAAGAATTTATCCTCATCCTGCCAAATTAATTCAACAATTGTCATTGAATATTTAAGTTTATATACTTACTGTTACGAAGATGTATAGGACAACTCTAAAATCGTAGAAGTTCTAAGAACTAAGAACACGGTTCATCTATTCAATCATGAGACACAATCATATTATAGATACAGTCTATTCAATCCACACTACAGCTCTGCAAGCAGTCATTCCCCTCATCATTAGTACATTCAGAAAGGAAAAAAACTGATATGCCAACATAAGTTGGTTTAGCATATGTTTTTTTTTCCTACACACGTGGGTACTTTTTCTTTCTAATCACTGAAAGGTCGCTGAACCAAGAATAGATGCCTTCAAAAAATTACAAAATAATTTTTTGAAAAAATGACTCTGATGTGTATTGTGGGAATTAAGAAGGCAGGCCTACGAAGTTGGTTACCACACCCTTTTCCAATAAACAAATTGAAATCAAAGCAAAATAGAAGCTATATGACTTCCCATGATATTATTAAGAACAATGCCAAAGGATTTAAAAGTCCCAACACATGCTCATACTACCTCTGCATAAAGTTCAACGTAACGACTGAACTCAGGGTCCTCAAGTAGAGCTTTGTCGGTTGGAAGTTGCAACAGTCCCTCTGAATCCCCTTTTAGAAGTTCCCTAATTGATCATAAGTTCCACATATTATTTGTAAATTAACTAATAACTTTTTTTAATATTGGCAAATTAAACAAGAACAGCACAATATTTATTATGTTACAAATATTGGAGGAATACAGTTGTTTTAAGTTTCTAACTAAACTCTTACACAAAGTATGAGTTGTCAAATTTTAAAGGCTCCTTCGTCCAAGGTCCCTCAAAGCCTGATCTGTCAGCATGTGCGCTTCCCTACAGCACCAAACTTGGATAAAGATCTAAATTTATATACATTTCAGAACTACAAAAAATGAGATTCGGAGTTTGTAGATAGAACTGTTACCAAAGTGTGTCCCCCAGATAATGCTACAATATCCTTGTCAGATAAACCCATCCGGTAAAAGATGTCCCTCAGATGTGATGAGCCTATAATAATACATTTAAATCAGGACATAAATTATTCAAAACATCTGTTTGTAAGCAGATGGATGTAGTATATGCTATCATGAGGAAGTTCCTAGGTAGGATATTCCATTTCCAGCATCACAGGGGTAAAAGGAAATAAGAAAGAAAAATAATCAGAGCGGTAGGGGCCATGTCTTATTCTGACAGTATTTTGGCAAATTAGCATGAGTAATATGACTGAAGCTCATCCAAGTACTTGAAGATAACTGAAAATGGTCGGAGTATGACCAAATTTGAACAGCAGTTGTAACACTTGTATTGAACTGTCCATTTGGCAGTATCAGAGTAACATGCTTAAAAAGAAACTAGATTAGCCCTCTCCGAAGATGAGACAAGAAAACAAACGTCATTTGAGAGGCATACCTCAGGTCATGGGCAACAATAATAGCCCTCGGGATAATAAAAGCTGGTGTTTAAGGGAAAAAAAGCTGGTATCCGTAAACTTCTAGTACTGCCACAGAAAATTTCTAAAAAGTCATTTTTTTTGGCTTCCCATGCCATGTCATTGCACAAGTAAGAGATGGGAAATAATTTAATGTGAGCAATCTAATCTAAAATATTTTTTGGAAATTAGTTAGAAATATTATTCTCTAATATATCCAACTAGGCTATTATTTCATCTTATAAACTTTTTCTCAGGGCAAAAGGAGCTCTAGATAATTATCACCGTTTGTTGAATTCAGAATAACTTAATCTGAACAGGGAACCTGAATTATGTGTAGGCTTGGGTGAGATTTGGATATTGCCCATAACTCTATGCAAGTTATTTATTATTCAGCCCTATGATTTACTCATAAATTACCATCACAATACATGACACACATTCGTGAATTATTACCACAAACGCACAAATTAGTGATCATTAATAAACTTGTCTGATTACTACCTTTCTTTGCATCAGGAAGGCGCCCTTCTTTAGGAGAATCAATTGAATCCTGATTGAAAAAACCAATGAAGATTATTAGAAAGCTTGGTCTAAGTTTATTCTTTGACTGATTGATAAGTATTATGTAATCAAGAAATTTGCGATGAACATACCTTTCTTCCAGGGACAAAGTCGATAGTGGGGCCTCCTGTGACCTCAACTGCAACAACCCCCGCAAGCTGAAATTTTAAATGATATTTTGAGATTGAGTCTGTCCATAAGCTAACTCTATATAGCTCTAACCTGATTCTTGTGTAGAATTTAGTCATGAACAACTAGCAGTTTCGACATTAAGAATTGTTAATAATACTTCAATAGTTCTAACTAAGTAGCCACTTTTTTTACCCTTAAAGGAATAATTTGTCTTACGGGAAAGGTTTTGGTCTTTTAATGCTTATGAAAAATAAAAAATTATAGATCGAAAAAAGATGACTTGTTATGATGAATGCAATTATGCAGGTACCAGTATCTGCAGTAGTGAGAGGTACTAAAATTATACAGGCCTATTTTCCATTCTTCACTGAACAGAATTCTAATTAAATTCATATAGGTGTGATTGGCACTAATAGTGATTGATATCAGTTGTAATGCAACGTGCTCTGTTAATCAGAGAGTTTCATGCAATCTCAACGTACAGAGAATTTTGTTGAAAAGTAAATGATGGATGAAACAAATTCATAATTAGACTGCACATGTTCTCAATTTACTTTTTCTTAAAATTGTATATTGGATATTTTTAACCACCAAGTTAGCTAGGAATCAGGATTATCAAGGTTTATTGTATCTCCTAGCTTTAAAGAGAAGAAAATTAATAAATTTAGGAGCGCTTACCAACCTCTAAATTGGTTGATACCACTTATTTTGTTAGTTTTTTTCATATAATTATTTTATACTTTCTCAAGAGTGAGAATTTTTCTGCTGAAGAGAAAGCTCGAGATGGCAAAACATCATATCTGCCAGAAGCAGTAGGTCTCTAGTCCCAACCTAAAATAAGCTTAGTAACCATATTGATCATATTGAAGTCCATATATGACCCATCTTAATTGAGGGTTGGCTATGTTTTCCTTTGCATCCTCATTATTAGCGCATACATCACACCAAAATAACTGAGTAGCTCAAGCCAAAGCTGATCACAACAATTTCAACCCAAGCCTAGCATAATTTTCAGAAACATACTACAAAGAAAATGTATAGCTATAATCACCTGGTAAAGGTCAGCATATGTGATCCTGGGATGTTTAGCCTTTATTTCTTCTGAAATCATAGCAAATCAAAACCATTAGAAACGAGTTGATATTTCATATTTAAGTCGAGTAAAACACTGTCAGAAAAGATTTGCAGATGCTTCACCTTAAAATAACCAACATGAAAAGGTGTAAAAGTGGAAACAGGATAACTTACGAACTTTATGAAAAATCGGGAATGAGTCTAACTAGTGCAAATATGCGTATATATAGAATGAGGCTAGAAACGTACCACACAAATCAATTGCTATTTTCAAACCATTGTTTGAACCATGTTTGTACTCTTCCTCATTCCTGATTGAGCCGTTGGGGCCTCCTGTCTTTGTTATAGCATCATAAGTGCCTGCATCATGCCACCTGCAAATTAAGACATCTATCTATTAGTATTAATACTTGGCATCTTGAGCATAAAAAGTTACCATTTTTATCATATGATACAAACATTGTTGACCCAAACAATGAACAAATATTCCACGTATCTTTGTTGTATTATTATTCTGTAGACAAAGTTTTGTTCTTTATGTCTGGTAACAAAGATTAACATAATACTTCCTCCATTCCACAAAAAGAGTCAATTTGCTAAAAAAAAATCTGTAAAGAAAGAGTATCATTTCTATTGATGCTAAATGACACGATGCCATCATCACTACTAAACTAAATGTTCAACAAATTTAGGGGAAAACGAGGGAAAAAAAAGTTTGTAACTTTAGCAATTGTGGAACTCTTTTTGCAGAAAGGAGGTAGTACAAAATTAAACATCAGATTATCAATAATTTTAGGAAACTTCTTAAAATGCTACTCCCTCCGTTCCTCCAAAAGAAGGATGGGCAAAGTATATTTTTCACGCATTAAGAAAAGATAAAGCAGAGAAAAGACTATAAGAACGTATATTTGAGGAAAGTATATTTATTGTTCACTTTACGTATATTTGTTTATAGAAAAAATAAAAATTATACTTTTAGTCATTTTTGAGGAGGGAGGGTGTACTACTTTTCACCACCATCCAAAACAAAATATAAACAAACATGAATCTAAAGGCAAAATAAGACCAAAGATGAAAACTAAAACACACAAAATGATGGAGAAAATTAATGAAATTAAGCAGAAATTAAGAAAAAGTAAAGTGAGTGAGAGAGAGAGGAGAATTACGCTAATCGAAGCATAATAGGGGCGCAGCTCTTGTTTGAGATGAGAGCACGAAGATCTCGACGAGCTCTCTCTATTTCCTTCTTATACTTCGAGTCCACCACTACAGCTGCCACCGCCATTGTTGCAACAACAAATTCAAATAATGAATTAATTAAACTACAATTCGATTATCAATATGTATGTATCTACTATATATATATATATATAGAGAGAGAGAGAGAGAGAATGGAGGAGAGAGAGTTGGGAATAATGGTGTGAGCAGAGTGGAGAAGAAGAAACGGATATATGATGTAGTAACAAACAAAGAATGGGTTTTTGCTTCGAAATGCGAAAACCAAATCTTAATAGAGAGGGAAATGAGGTGACGTGTACTTTGGTTTTCAAAGAATCGACGACTGTATTGCGCGTGTAGAATACCGTCCAATCAGAACACTATAAGCATAACGTAGAGGAGCAGGCTAAATCAGGTGTCTTGGGGCGTGTGAAGAGTGTGGCCCATTTTCTTATCTTTGTTATTGGGTTGTGGGCTGTGAACGGATCCAGGAAGCTTCTTCGGTTGGAGTATTATTGGTAATTTGGTATATAGGCCCGATTTATGTGGGCCTTATTACTAATGAGCTTATTGGAAAAGAAGCCCCATCGAAGTCTAAATTTTTTCATATACCACACAGTAAAAGCACACAGTAAAAGCATAGGTGGTTATGATTGTAAATGATTGATAAATTATATATAAGGATCACCTGTAAAATTTATATTTTATACTATTCAATAATAACATATTACATATAAAAAATTTTAAAAAAAAAGCTATTTAAAATTTAATATAATTAATTAAATAATTTTATCAAGATAAATAATAAGTAGACAACCTGTTAAAATAATTCAAATTTCTTAATTTTCTTTTATATGTATGTTGTTATTAAACGCTATAAAACACTAGTTTTACAGTTAATTCGTATATAATTTATTCTAGCGAAAGATTCATAAAAGGTTAAAATTACTCACTTTGTGGCTAAGTCGTCGTAGTTTTTTAATCACAGACCGTGACTTATAAAAGAAAATAAATTATATAAGGATGTCTTGTAAAATTAATGTTTTACACTATCCAATACAACATGTCACGTAGAAAATTTAGGAAGAAATCAAGGAATTTAAATTTTATTATTATTAATTAAACAGTTTTATCACAGTAATTATATAATTTGTTAATTCATTTCAAAATCTTTGATTTTTTTTCTAAATTTTTTATGTGACATATTATTATTGGATGATATAAAATATTAATTTTACAAATCATCTTTATATAATTTATTCTCTTTGTAAAACGTATAAATCAATGGTGATAAATTACATTTTATCTAATTTTCAATTGGGCTATGTATAAGATTTTTGAGAGGTTAATGCTTGGATCCTTGATTCGATCAAAGTAATAGTAGTATATTATTATATTTATTTTAAGTATTACTCAAAGATCTTGTTTTTAATTATTTTTTACTTATTTAATGCGGGTGGTCAGTGCTACAGTTCCAAGATCTTGTCTTCTTTTGGAAAATCGCACCGAAATGTGTCTTGGGGGCAATATATTGATTTTTATAAATGGAAGAATGAAAGTGGCAGCCTTGTGCTTCCCATCACTCGTGTCAAAATTGTGCTCTTATGGCTAAATAGTAAGATTTTAATAAACCTAATTAAATCTAATTTTAAAATACATTTGTTCCGATTGAAAAAATGTAATGCATTTCTTCTTTCTTTTTTTTTTGAGAATTTATATTATTATAACTCAATACTAATGACATCTAGGTTTCATCCTAGTGTCTAAAGAAGAAATCAGTGAGTGTTGTGAAAGAATGAAAGATAAATATTTTACTATTATTTTATATTTTAGTGTCTTTGAATGTACAATTTAGATGTGTACATGTGTGTATTAAAAAACATATACAATGATTTTGATATACATATAACTCTCTTGTTTTCCTAAGGCATTTGGAGATTTAGAAGGAGGTTGAATAGATCATTTTAAAAACTTTCCTATAAATTAAACAGGTTAATTTAATTATGCACAACGGAATGATAATTTGAAAATTCTCTTTCAAAGATTTAGAAATGTCACAATTCTAAATTTAGTAATCAAATGTGGAACTAAGTCACAGTGCTAAATCGTAGAATATTGAAAGTAATGAACAGTTAAGTAAAAGCTTAAAGTAAATTGACACAAAGAATTACAAGTGGTTCACAGAACAAATATCTCCTAGTCCATTCTTCTTCTCCTTAAATAGGAAATGCACTAAGGATATGGTTATCACTAAAATCAGTTCACAAAGAACTATTACAACAACTAAATCGCAAAGATTCCTTCAAGTCACTTAAATTTAAAACAAGGATCACCAAGACCAGGTCACTAAAATTGGTTTACAAAGAACCCTCCAAGTCACTTAAACTTGGCAGCAAATAGATCATTAAGATCTCTTAAAGTCAATTAGACTTGACTGCAGTAGGTCACTTAGATCTCTCAATTACTAAGATAGAGTATTTGGTTAGGGTGCTGCTAAGTGACTTTAAGTCCAATCTGAAATGACTTAGCAGCTGAACGAGTTATTCTTGATCTTCAAGATCTTTAAGATAGTAGAATAAAGCCTTGAGAGTTTGACAGCATATCAACTTGTGTATTATATTCTCGTTACTGTTGTATTGAATTTGCGCGCCTCTTATAGAGCTCTTCGAGATTGTCCCATTTGAAAGTTTTCGTTGCTCATTTAATGCTCCAATCTTAGAAGATATCTGATTATTGACTTCTAAGTGAGTATATGTCAGCTTACTTTTGGTTGCAATATGTCACATCAGACTGCTACAGAGACACTCAAGTGGGTCGCTGTCACTTCACTGAAATAACTGTTTAGACACACTTCAATCTAATTTTTTTTTTCAAACTTTAGGATATTTAGCAACTTTCTTGGGATCTGCATTCCACGAGTCGTGACAGTGTTAGTTCATTATCAGATCACTCTACGACTTTTCTAATCGTAGAGTTTCATAATGGGGTCATAGAGTATTTGGCTAAATGACTCTACGATTGACAAGTTTTACGATCTTTGATGAGCTCTATGATTTCTTTCAGACTATACGGTCTTCATTGAGCTCTATGATCTCTAACAGACTTTGCGGTCTTCATTGAGCTTTACGATCTCTGACAAACTCTACGGTCTTCAATGAACTCTACGATATCTGAGTAGACAGCTCTACGGTCTTCATTGAGCTCTACTATCTTTGAGTAGACAGCTCAGCGATCTTTGACAAACTCTGCGATTTTCAACTTGTTTTACGATCTCAGAGTAAACTGCTCTATGATCTTTAATATGATTTACGATCTCTTAGTAGATTCTACGATCTTTGACAGACTCTGCGATCTCCATTTTACTTTACGATATGAGAGTCGATAAATCTACGATCTTTGGCAGACTCTGAGATCTTCAATATGCTCTACAATCTCTTAGCATACTGCTCTACGATCTTTGGCAAACTCTATGATCTTGACCAGTATGCTTTACGATCATTCACTACGGTTGCTCTACGAACTCCAACTTTTGAGCAGTCAGCTCTACGATCTTAAACTGCTTCACTGTTTTGCTCTACGATCGATTCCTGACTTAGTTCTATACTAAGTACTCATTCTACGAACGATGAGTGTTGGATCAACCTAACAAATTTGATCTCTATTTTAAATCCTTTTACATCAATTTCAATATAAGGACTATACAATCAACTATTAGATACAAATATACATTACATCATTTATCTCACGATCAAATTAAATATGTATTTGTCTTAACAAACTCTTTAATACCATCCATACTATACTTCCTCCGTCCCAAGATAAAAATCCTTATTACTATTTTAGGTAGTCCCAAATTAAAGTCTACTTATCTTAAATAAACTATTTTTTACAATAATTTATCTATAATACCCTTAATATTAATTGTCATATTTCAATTCTTTATGCATATTTATACAACATCATTAATCATGTGTAGAAAACTATGCGATTAAATGATAATTTAAATATTGACAATTTTATCATTTGTTTCTCTTTCTTAATATGCGCAAAAAATCAATTAAAACTTTAATCTTGAGACAATTTGTACTTCAATTATAATATCAAATAACACACATTATAATTTTAGATTACATTATCGATACTAACACGTGTCTTGCATGAGTTATTAGACTAATATTTGATTAATTACAGAATATTAGTTTTGTTTCTTAATTTTTGTGTCCTCTTCTAAAAAGATAATTAAAACAAAATATACGGAGTATTTGAGATAAAAAAAATTTCTAGATCTCTAACATTACTTAATTATTAAAGTGAATATGGTATAGTAATAAATGTCTCTTTTTTACTATGCAAATTAAATGTCACATGTTGGAATTTATTTTTCACCAAGAAGTCTGCAAATGTTGCATATTTGAATCTATTCAGAAATTAGTAGGCACTCTAGAAGATTAAACGTAAATTTTCCTGAATTTCCTTCTAGTTTCTTTTCTGGGCTTCTCCCAAAATTGATCCTTAGAATTTAATAATTATAATCAATACAAATATAACAAGTTAAAGGATAAATCTTATCCAAATTAATTTAATTAATTATTTTAAAGATAATTTAAAAATTAACTTATAATTCTCAAATATAAATTACATAGTTATAATAATACATGTTTATATTTAATGAATATAATTATTATTTGATATATATATATATGCTTGCAAAGAAAAGTCATAAAAATATTAATGTCATATATATATTTAAAAGAAAAATTTATAATTAAATTATTTTGATAAATAAAAGATATATAAAAAAGATACGGATTCTAAACTTGTACTATCATTAAAAAAAAAAAAACTAAAAAAGTGAATGTGGTCAAAAGGAAAAAAAATCCTTTGACTAATTCTGTTTTACTACTTTAATTCATGTTTACTCCATTAATTAATAGTCATAGTTGGACACAATTATCCCCTTTTAATACCCTCCTCCGGCAACCCATACGTTTATCCTATAACTGTTGCGTTGGTAATAACATCCTCTTCTCTCTCTCTCTCTCTCTCTGTGATTTAAATACTTCCCACATTAAGCCAAAAGTCATGTCCGTTGAAACTTGGAGTTACCAAATTACCCTCCCTCCTGACCAAACCAGGCACGCTGTCCGTACCCCTTTTGCCTGGCCGGATTGGCAGATTCCAACTGGGCCCCCATTTGGATTCTGCCATTGTGCATGTGAAATAAGATAGGGTAGAGTAGTAAATTAGAAACATTGTGGGGTATTTTGGTCCGAAAATTCCATTATAAAACGGTATGGATGGGCACGCTGCCCAACACCATTAGCAGCTGCGCCTCAGTGTACATCTGTAAATTGTTTGTCTTTCCCCTCTTCCTCCACCTCCACCTCCACTAGTGCATTTTAGAGATAAAGATCAAGTTTTCGAAGAAGCAGATGAAGTGGGTTATGATTTTTTACTGAAAATTTTGATGGGTTTTTTGTTTTTGTAGTTGAGATCAAGAGTGTCACTTTTACTTTTAGTTTCTTCCAATTAAGTGAGAAAGACAAGAAGGAGAAGATGAAGTGGGTTATGATTTTTCACTGAGAATTTTGAAGTTTCTTTTTTTGAGTTGGTATCAAGTTTTAGTCCCAAAAAGAGAGTCATATTTATTTTTTATGGAGTAGTTTTATTTCCAAGTGAGTAGGACAAAAAAGTACAAAACCTATTGGCTGTCTTCTTAAACCCAAATGTGAACTTAGTTGAAAATCAAGCAGTGGAGGTTGTTTTTTTCTAGAGATTTTAGAGAGAGAAAGAGATGGGGTGCTGTTATTCAAGAATAGAGAGAGAAGAAATGGTGTCAAGATGTAGAGCAAGAAAAAGGTACATGAAACAGTTTGTTAAAGCCAGACAATCCTTTTCAGCTTCACACAGTATGTATTTAAGGTCCCTGCGAAGTACAGGATCCGCCCTCCTCCAGTTCGCCACCGCGGAAACCACCCTCCACCACCACAACCACCACCTTCCGCCGCCGCTGCCCCCTTCACCGCAACCCCAGCCACCAACACCGCCTCCGCCAATGAGCCCAACCTCCTGGGCAACCTCAACCACCGTCTCCTCCGCCATCCGACCACCGCCTCCTCCTCCGCCGCCACCACAGTCGAGTTGGGATTTCTGGGACCCATTTATGCCGTCATCGTCGAGGTCAGTGACAGAGGAGGAATGGGAGGTGACAACGACCACTTTGTCCGAGGCGGCCATCACCACCACCGTTGGAGCGGCAAGTATGGCGCCGCCGCCATCCGCCATAAGTGGGTTCTCGAAGGACACTGCAGCTACGGCGTCTACGCCGACGGAGCTAGCTGTAGTGGTGTCAACTAAGAGTAAAGAGCTGGTGGAGATCATTACTGAGCTTGATGAGTACTTTCTTAAAGCTGCCGACTCCGGCGGCCAACTCTCACTCCTCTTGGAAGTCCCAAGTTCTACCTTTTCCGGCCAAAGATCAACAGGTAATTACTATTTACTCCCTCAGTTCTGTCCCAAAATAAAAGTCCCATTTTATTTTTCTATTAACTCATATCATGTAACATGTACATATATGGAATGCACATGTATGCACGTTTGCGTTATAATGTGTTAATGTGCTGTGTGCACTTTGTACTTGTATGAGTTGTATCTGCCAAAGTTTGTCCCAAATTCAGTTACATTCTGATAAATAGTTTAAGTACATGTGTGTTGTGTATGTGTATGTGTATGTGTATGTGTATGTGTATAGATACTTTATTTTTAAACATACCACCTCTGTCCCAATATAATAGTCCAACACTCATTTTTGTCAATAGAAAATTATAGTCTTGCCCAAAACTAAAGAAAAAAAAAATATATGAGATGTGTCATGCCCAAAACTTAATATTTCCGGCAAACAAAAAAGTCGAAATGTTATTCTCATTTTGGGCTAAAGGTAGGTTTTTTTTTTTTTGTATGATTAGAATTTGTGGTTTTGAGTATGACTGCATTCTTTAAATTTTATTTCTGCATATATATATATATATATTTTTGGTGCAGGTAAGGTTTATGGTTATGGGAAGGGTTTGAGTCCGTTGTTGTGGACATGGGGCACGAGTCCAAAAATGGATGGGTTTGGAAAGTTTGGTGAAGAAGTGGTAGGGAACAATGCAAATGGTAGTCATTGTTCTACTGTGGAGAGGCTCTATGCTTGGGAGAAGAAACTTTACCTCGAGGTTAAGGTACTATATTTTCTCAGTACCCCATAATTTTTCTTGAAACAATGTTCTGTTTTCTTGGTCTTTGTATTAGTCTTTGTTTTTCTCTCTTGGAATTTGTCTGTCCATATTCTTTTTCCTATAATAATATTTTGAGGAATTATAATTTGCCCAATACATTGGGGGACTCAATTGAGAGTTTGCGACCAGTAAAATTTGACCCTCCAACCTTGAGGAGGCCATCCTCTCATCTAATTTTCCCCACTAGGTTGAGCTCACCTCTCAATATAAGCACGAGAGTCGCATTGACTTTTTAATTATTATTATTATTTTAAAGTTTTAATATTTGTATGTGACAAAAAAAATTCAATATTCTTTTCCAAAAAGCAAATTTAGCCTTCAACTAAAAATTATGACCCAATTGTGTTGGAGGCAAGATAGTATGCTTTTAAAAAAGTCAAATGGAACTATAATTTTCGGACAAAGGGAACATTTATATTAACTGCTTGCACAAAATTAAAGTATGCCCTTACGTCCGTTGTCAACTTGAATTATTTTTTTCTAAGTTAATTGTCAATCTTGATTTCTCTCTCTCTCTCTCTCTCTCTCAACCTGATGATCGAATTAATCTCAATTATATATTTGTTTTGGGGTGGTATTAGAATGCTGAGACTTTGAAGATTGAGCATGAGAAGAGGGTAAAGCAGCTGAGGCGTCTAGAGATGAAGCGGTCGGATTATATGAAGACCGAGAAGACCAAGAAAGAGGTTGAGAAATTGGAGTCAAGGATGATGGTTGCTTCACAGGGCATTGAGACCACGTCAGCTGAAATTATCAAGTTGAGGGAATCAGAGCTCTACCCACAGCTTGTTGAGCTTGTGAAAGGGTTAGTGCTTTCTTCTTTCTTAGTTATTACTAAGTTTCTGCTTTCAACCCTACATAACTGAGCACTCAAGAACATTAGTTAAATTTGAAATATTAAGGTTTTTTATGAATTTAAGACCAAAAGAGGGGTGTGTGTGTGTGTATAGGTAATTGTGTATTTATGTATATCTATGTATTCACACACTTAAAATTTTACACGACTCCATAACTCGCATTACATATATCTGATTCTCCGAGGAAATGAAATAATATTGCTTATCACCCATGGTGGGTGATCGCATTACATATATATTGCAATGCAAATGCCAAAGGAGATTACTATAGGACTACTGCATCCGAAAAAGAGTCATTTTGTAGAGTTTTTGACATGGATAAAACATTCTGAAAACACTTTTATTAAATATAGGAATTGATATTTTCACAAGTGATGATAGTATTTCCACAAGTTCCTCCTCACTTGAATAATAAGTGGGTTTCACACTTGTGCGAGAGATCTTGGGGAAATATCAATATTTACTTGTAGAAATAAAAATTTCCATAATTATATTCTTTTGTTAACATTTGTGTATTCCTATGTATTATTTATTTATTTATTGGTATGTGTATTCTTATGTTTCAGTATCTTATATTTTCAGCTATATCAAAAATATATAATGTATGATTGTGTTTTCTCACATTAATCTGAGCTGAAAACATTTTAGATTAAGAAATTAATGTACTATCTTCTCTGGACTGAGGTAGTAGTTGTTAAAGTTCTTTTGACAGCTTTAGACTGCCACTTGTCAAAATATTAGAAATTGAATCTGGGACCTCTACATGGTTGATATAATCTCTCTCACTCTCTCTCTCTCTCTCCCTATATATATATATATATATATATTTGAAGTGAAATGCAAATGACAGATTAGATACTAGGAGGACAATAGCAGTGCCCAGATCAGTGTCTGAATCAGCATAAAGCAGTATGGGTTGAGTACAGTCAAAGTCAACTTGAATAATTTGACTGACTGAGTAGCAATAACTGTAACAATAGTACTGTACAGTAATGTGGATAATTTCTTTTGACTACTTTTACTTCATTATTTGTCCTTTGTTTTGGCTTTAATTTTTGGGAATTAGTACTTTGTACTATGTTCAGTATCTTTTGATCGGCACATTAATTATATTGTTCTCCAATTTAAATTAATGAAAATAAAACATTTTAATATTCTTCACTCTTTTTTGTTTGATATACAGATTAATGTGCATGTGGAGAAGCATGTATGAGTGCCACCAAGTCCAGATGCACATAGTTCAGCAGGTCAAATATCTTAATACCACTCCATCTATCGACCCCACATCTGAAATTCACCGGCAATCAACTCTCCAACTCGAGCTTGAAGTGCAGCAATGGCATCTCTCCTTCTGCAACCTACTAAAGGCTCAACGAGACTACATTCAGTCACTCACTGGCTGGCTGCGGCTCAGCCTTTTCCAGTTCAGCAACAACTCGGTTTCCAAAACCAAACAAGACTCTGCAATTTATTCCCTTTGCGAAGAATGGCACCTCGCAGTCGACCACGCTCCGGACAAAGTGGCGTCAGAGGGAATCAGTAGCTTCTTAACAGTAATCCATGGCATTGTAGTACAACAAGCAGAGGAGCAAAGGCAAAAGAAAAGGTCAGAGTCGGCGTTTAAAGAGCTCGAGAAGAAGGCCAGTGAGCTTAGAGCTTTAGAGAGCAAATATGGTCCATTTTCAATAAGTGATTCATCCAGCAAGAATCCAGTTGGAGAGAAGCGTGCAAAGGTGGAAATTTTGAGGGCAAAGGCAGAGGATGAGAAAGCTAAGCATGAGAAGGCAGTCAGTGTGACAAGGTCAATGACTCTGAACAATCTACAGATGGGATTGCCTCATGTTTTCCAGGCGGTGACTGGTTTCGCAAACGTGTGGACGCATGCATTTGAGTCGGTCTACAACCAGGGGAAAAGCGTTGCCGAGTTGCACAATGTGAAGATGATATTACCTTAGTGAAAGCCCTGTTTCTTATACGGTATCAGTAGCTTGTGCCAAGTAGAATAGCAAGATCCTCGATTCGTTTCAATGTACAGTGTGTTTCGTAAGTATCCCAACAGTTGTTCTTCAGATCCAGTGGAGCACAAATTCACTTCGAATGCGAGTCCTGACAGAAATGTGCACATTTTGTGTAGAGTGCAAGAAAACTGACTTTTAAATAGGTATAGGAACCTTTTGGATTTTGCCAAAGTAGTTTGTTTGGGAGTTCATGGTTAGGAGTTTGAGTTTGGAATTTTATACTTGGTTTTGTGTCCGACTGTAAAATCCTTTTGAATGCTTTTAGATACTTTTGTTGTTTTAGATGTTGAACAGGTTCTTCTTCTTAGCTCGTGCTTCTTCTGTTAAATTATTATTTGTGATGTGGGTTTTTAATGGCAAGCTTTGCCAAAGAAAATAATGAATTGTTGGGGGCCTCAAATCTCAGCACTATGCTAAAATTGTAACCTGAAAATGTTTGACATTGAAATGAGGCAGCAGTTTTCTATTAACAATTAAATAAGGTATTCCCTCCGGGTTCTGTTCTTTCAAATTGACCAATTTTAAAATCAAGAATTGAGCATATTTATTTATATTTTTAAATTTTTAAAAATTAACTTAGTTTGATTTTTTGGATTAAATTGACTAATTTAGAACTAAGAATTAAACATATTTATTTATATTTTTAAACTTACGAAAATTAGAGGCGATAGTAATAATATAGCTAAATAATCAACAAAGCAAAATAGAGAGTAATTGGTATCATTTCAAGTCAAGACTTGGGGAACAAAATTACATGTTACCTTTTTTTTATTTTATCTCAACATCCGTGCTCATGTAGTTATATCCCCTTGTTTTCGGCTGACTAAACACAAGCTCAAGGAATTCTTAAATTGCAAACGAAATTAGTCAAAACTTAAACTGGAATTAAGTGCTGCAAATGACATCTCAAAGGAAGAAAAAGAACATAACATTTCTTCAAATTAGCAATTGAAAAAAAAAAAAACAAAAAAAAAAAACCTCGCTTGATTATGAAAAAAGCATCAAATATGATTCACAATTTGGAACCAAGAAAGAATAATGTGTTCTGATATAGTAGTTCACTAATATAATGTGTTTGTATACCCAGAAATATGTGCAACCAATTTATGCTATGCCAGTCAACAAAGTCTTGAGTTCTGCATTTGAACCCATTAACCTACCACACAATTCGGGAACTGATCTTCCAATTTAATTTAACCCAAAAGTAGAACTAAGATTAGGCTAGAAAAATGTACAAGTTACTTCTTATGTGATCAAAACCTAATTAGTAACTAGATTTGAACGGCTTCATTTATCATCCTATAAAAAACCAGAGAGGACAGAACACTTGCCATGCAACCAAGTTAGCCGCTTCTCAACTTTGAGCGATAAAAATGTCTCCCTTGCATTGCGGCTGTTGAAGAGGTCAAGAGCAGCAAAATAAACTTGGTCATCAACTCCTGGAATTTCATCCAACGCTCTAACACAATCGGTAATAGAGAATCTTTCATTATATTGCTTGATAGCATTGGCCCTCAACTTTGAAGCAGCAGCCATCTCCGAGATGGCATTTGCAATAACATCATCAATCCCCCTGCGCCCTCTCTTGCGCGCACCATCTCTAGAGGCAGTAGTTGATTGAACTTTGTCTAGGTCATCAGCCATTTCAGTCATCTCGTCTGATTCTGATGATGAATCCTTCTCTTGGAACGTGCTCAAAGGCTGTGGACAAGAATCTGGACCTTCAGTTCCTTCGTCGTTATGCTTCCCATTTGTTCCATTTTCTGAGAATATTGTGCATAGCTGCTTGTAAAGTGAGCAGCCGGTACTTCTTACAATCTCAGCATCTGGATGTTCCTAATAATATTTCCAATAGTTTAAGATGGATAATTAGATAAACATGTGTGTCCCGCCTGGAATAATCCTAAACCCTTGCAAAAACATTAGTGTACTAAAATTTTGGAAATAATAACTTTTTTGGAACATATTTTTTTTTTGGCAACATTCAGTGGGACAGAAGGGTACAAGTTTATGCTTATATCCCCAGAAAATCCCATGGTTTTATGCCATGAGGTGGGTGGTTCCTCGAAATAGCAGGTG
Source organism: Aralia elata (assembly GCA_034770075.1). Classification (NCBI taxonomy): domain Eukaryota; kingdom Viridiplantae; phylum Streptophyta; class Magnoliopsida; order Apiales; family Araliaceae; genus Aralia; species Aralia elata. The sequence continues at coordinate 1,643,317 of CM068380.1, read as the reverse complement.
CAGAGTATCATAATTAATGCAACACCAAAAACAGAAATAACATACCGGGATGTACTTGTTCCACGCTTCATTTGTAGCCACAATGGCACCTGTGGGCTCATCCCATTTGAAATCAGGCTCATCAAGGAGGGACTTTGTGATCACAAACTGTTTCCTTAAGACAGCATATCGGTTCTTCAGTTGTTCCTTGTCCCAGTTAAGATCTGTATTCTTATGAAACTCCTCACAAATACACTTCCATGCTTTCTTCCCAAAGGTATTGTTCTGCTTATTCCCCTTGTGAACCTGGTCAACCATCAAGTTCGCAAGTACCTTAGTAAGAGATGCTGTCCACTTAGCCCTTGACTGTGGTTCTGGCTGCTGCCTGGGTGTTGTTGGTCTCCTTGACCTTGTAGACCGGCTAGCCATCTAAAAGTACACCATATAAATAGATAAGGAATTAATTACAAATAATGACCATTACAAGAAGCAAGAACTTGAAAGGAAACCCAAATCATGATACATGAATACAAGTATAAGTTCCTATGGTCACACTACATGTTGAAAATTACTACCCTCCGTTCCAAATTATAGGAACACTGTTGACTTTTTGAAGTCAATTTGAGATATTTTCAAATCCAAAATTCATATGAATTCTAGCAACTTTAGACGAGACAATTATGAAAATTGTAAATTGTGTAAAAGTTACTACAAATTACATGTTTTATTGCTTTCAAAAGTAAAATGAATCACATCAACTTTGAATATGAAAGTTCTGCACATTGACTTTGAAAAGTCAAACTTGATCTTATATTTCGAAATAGAGGGGGTACAATATATGTAACAGCGAAAAAGGTATAGAATGAACACAAGAAGTATAATGCTAAGATATGTGAACGACTGAAAGTCGCAACAAGGTCAATTCCAGTTCTATAACAACCATCGTTAGCTTCTCAAAGAATCTACTTTGCTATTTTTAAGTCAAACACAGATATACTACTTAAATCTCAATGGCATGTAGTTTTCTAGTTTGTCATGACACAAGGACTAATCATGTAAGAATTCTCATCAGACATATGGTGACAACAAACTGAACACGATAAGTGTTCACCTCTTTCTCCCAGTTGCAAAATGACTACTAGTACTCCAGGAAGAAACAAATTTCGAACTTAGTTTTGACGATATATATGAGAAACTATTGAGCTTAATATATATGAGACACTATTGAGCTCAAAGTTTTCTTTCAAATTTTAACTTCTATTGCCAACTAAGCTTTCTTTATTTTGAAGGTAAAATGGGTTCTTTGCATACAAGGAAAATGTTTCAGTAGGAATGATGTAATTATAACCCAGATATACTACTTAAATCTCAATGGCATGTAGTTTTATAGTTTGTCGTGACAAAATGATTACTCATGCAAGTGTTTCTCATCGGACATATGGTGACAATAAACTGAAATGGATAAGTATTTACCTCTTGCTAACTACGCTTCCTTTATTTTGAAGGAAAACTGGATTCTTTGCATACAAGGAAAGTGTTCCAATTTGTAGGATGTAATTATATCCTTCCTATTGTGCAATGAAATTTTTAAGGGACATAAATGAGTCCTACACTGAGATTTAATCACACCGTACATACTGAACTTTTATACATTTCTTTCAAGACTGAGCAAACTACAAAGCATATTATCATGACAAAACATATTACTCTCTGTCTCAATTTATTGTCCTCAGTTAACTTTCACACAAAGAATCAAATTGGTCTAAAGAAGTTGTTTTAGGTTTACAAAATTACCCTTTTTTAGACTCCCACCTTAAAAAGACCTACATATTCAAATTAAGGGTAAAATGGTTTTCAGAAATGCAACTTTTACTATATTCGAATCCAATACAAAGTACACTAGCTGGAATTTCAATGCTAATAGTTTTCTAGTTTTCCTTTATACTAGAATCAGTCATTGTAGGAGTTTCTAGTCAGATAAATATGGTGCAAAAAAACAGAAATAGAGTAGTGTCACCTCTTTCTCCCAGTTGCAAAATAATGGTTAGGTTCCAAATTCAGAGTGAACTCAAATAACCAGATTTGGCTGAATGATTATATGTATCAGTATAAAAGAAATAGAAAAAGACTAATCCATTGATGAAACTCAAATTTACCATCATACTCTTGGTAGTTCCCCTGGAAGAGACAAATTGTAAACTTAATTTTGAGGATATTTATAAATATAATATGAGGAGCTATTGAGCTCAAAGTCTTCTTCCAAAATTTTAACTTCTCTTGCACACAAGGTAAAATGTTCCAATAGGTAAGCCGTATCTACATCCTTCCTATTGGACGTTCTTTTACTGGACATGAATAGTCCTACACCGAGATTTTTATCACATTCAAGAAAGTTATACAACCTACTTACTAGACTTTTATTCTTATTACAAACCTGAGCAAAGCATGATATCATGAAAAAATATAGTACTTTCCTCGTCTCAATTTAGTTGTCCTCGTTTATCTTTCATGCATTTTCAAAAACCGATCAGATCGACGTAACAAGTTGATTAAGAATTTAAAAAATTGCCCTTTATTAGACCCTACAATAAAATTTCTATATTTCAAAATAAGGTAAAATGGTGTGTGTTAAAAACCAAGATGACAAGGTTTTGGTGCATTGAGAAAAAGTATTCTTTTTTTTCTTAAAAAAAATTATTTTTTAAGAAATAGAAAATAATGGCTAAAATTATTTTTTTTCTTAAAAAAAAAATGTATTCTTTCTCTCCTCCTTAAATATGTGCCACTCAAACCCACTCATTTAAATTGAATTGGGAAGGAGGGATTACATAAATAACTCAGCCACATTACTGTAAATTCATAAATACATAAAAACCCAAACAATTAGATATGATAACTGCGAATAATTGTCTAACAACTAGGTTTCAGTTACAAAGACTAGCAATTAGTCCATTGTATCTCATTGTACTGTATACCGGTTACCAAACCAGATTCTCCAAACAAAAGGTTGAACAAATTAAAATATAATCAACCAGAAATAATCATAAAGCAATTGCATATATGATCAGCATAAAAAAAGAAACAAGAAAACCCTAATATACAGTGATCTCAGATGGAATAAAAGGCCAAATAATAAAATACAATATAAATTTAAAGCTATGTTTGGACAGACAGAAAAATGAAGAGAGAGAAAGCAATATACCTTTGATAAAACCCTAATTCAGATGTGACGAATCAATTTGATGAGAAAGATTATGCTCGACGAATGAAGTCTGCCTCTTTAACCGATTATTACTAAATTACAGATACAGAAAAACCCTACATTTCGAAACAGGGGAATTCATTGCGCTCTCTTTTTCACATATCCAAACAGGGTTCTACGGGTTCGTCTTTCTGGTTTAACGTAACATAAAACGTAAACTTTATTTTAGCTTAATATTATTATCTCTCTTTAATCATAGGCACTCTTGTTTATAGGTGAATGAGTCTAAATTTGATTGATTAAGTCATTTAGATTATATATTTTATAATTTTTAAAATTTGAATACATCTTAATATGTCTAAACGATTCATTCAAAAAATTATGAATGAATCAGTAAGAACTAGTGTTGAATGATATTTTTACCTACATACCTTCATAGATAATTAAAAATTATATTAAATATCCATCTTTTTTTACTATTGTAAATACATTTTGTTGTTTACAAATTGTTTTAAAAAAAATTCTTTAACAAATTGGTCAAAAATTAATTTAATGAATATTGTTATAGTCTTTTGTTTTGGTTTTATGGATTAATAAAATGTTATTAAAAAAATTTAGTACTTATTCCTAAAATTATATTACTAATAGTATACTCCATCAAAGATTGTTCACAAGTTTATATTTAATTTTTCTTAAATAACATTATTTATTTATAATTATATAATAAATTTGTTCATTATAGTCCAGAAGGTTAAAAATAAAAATACACGTATTCATATATTTAAAACAGACAATTATCAAACACATCATTTTATTTTATATTCAAAGCTTCTACTTTATTCAACTCATTCAGATTCTCTTATATATTTAAAATTTTTCATTCAATTTTATCAAATAACACCTTAGACTTTATTTTTTATTTCATATATTTGCCTATGTATATACAAGAGTATCGAGTATATGTATCCTATCAGTAAATTAAATTCCATTATGTAACTATATAATAAAAATATTAAAGTAATTATTAAATACAAACACATACTAAGCTGGTTAATTTGATTATTTTTGTCACACACAACATGTGTGACACGTAAAAAAGGAAAAAATAATATGAGAATATGAGTGGATGGAGATTACACGCGAGGGAATTTAGGAGATTTAATAGAGTTGTATTTTTTTAAGATAAATTGTGAAAAACCTATACCAAAATGTAGTTAAAACTCTCCTCTCCCACATTATATTAAAGAAGACACACTCTTGGCTATAATATTAATTTGTTAAAATGATGGATGAGATAGAACTACTCATATCATTATAGAAAAATGATAGATGAGATAGGACTCTCGTATCATTGTGGACTGTTTTATTTCATAATTAGTCATTTATTTAATCTCCTAAATTATATTTCGCTTTTGTGTCACCCACCTATTCTTCTTTGCCCCATAAGAAATGCTAGTGCGAGTTCTCCCGGGTCTATCAATGCAAGTCATTTAAACACCGTGATTGAATTCCTGTTAAGCTTTTCTATGTCCTCAAACATTAATTAGTACACGAATCAGTTCTGACTATTCTTGTAGAAAATTCAACTGGGCAGCCCAAAGTTTGACTTTTGCCCTTGATCCTAAAGCTCTCTGGAATGGGAGTCCGATCGATCAAGTTTTCAAAGAAAAAGTTTCACAAGTGAGGGTATGGAGCCAACGTCGCATCAAATATAGCTTTTAAAAAAGCCGACCTACCAGTACCGGAAATGATAATAAAAATAGGAATGTTGTCACTAGAATGAACGGAAGGAGTAGGCAATAGAGGGGATTGAATTGAAGGAATAGAAAAGACATGGGAAAAAAAGATTTCTTGATATTTTTTAACTAGGCAAAAATTTGAAACGAAGTTTGAAAAACAGGGGTAGGGTACGGTACCAAAAGAAATTTTAGCCTATGCCTTTATCTTTCGATGATCAAATGATTATAATCTCATGTGTAAAGATATTATTATAATATATAATCATCTATATCAAATGACATTAAAAATAATATAAATTATCCATGAGATTAAATGAGAAACTAATCTTGTAAAATAGTTCCTAATAGTATCAAGTTAATATAAGTAATTTTATCTCATCCATCATTATTACAATCAAACATGGCCGTAGTGTAACCACCTCATAACCCAACATAAAACTTGTCCTCTTTTAATCTAATCACTGGCTATGTCAGTTATACATTAGACTGCATAAAACAGTCTGGCTCATTTTGGGGGCATGGTAGAAACTGCAATAGTTGGTTCTTACCATTCCAAATCACTTATTAGGAAGCAGTTGAGAATTCACAAAGTGACAAATCATTAAGAAAGGACCCCTCTGAAAATATTGACATGAAAGCAATGGGAAAAACTCGAAGCCATCAAATATATATAACAAAAAATTACAATATTCACATATGAAGGAGCCTTAACTAGGCACAATTCGCCTGCCAAGTCATTTGACTACATTTTACCAGTCTTCTATTTCATCATCATCAGTTGTCTCATTAATCTGGTCATCTATACTCATTGGATCATATCTATCATCTTCAACCACATTGCCATTCATTGATGTGTGGTGGGTGGCTTCTAAATCTTCAGATGCTCTAAATCCAAGCCAATTAAGGGTGGGTTTCCACTCAGTTGCTATAACCGACAGATCGGAAAAGGTCAGACCATTATAAACGACAGACCTCTGGCTCATCATCTCACACTGCAAGACCAAAATCGCATCAGAGGCATGTCAGGAGATAAACCAATATGGTGAAGTAAATGGTTGTGATGATCGCATGAGAAAGTATTAAAGGTGCTAAATAGTTACTAGCTGTAGAGGAAAAGATTAACATAAACTGGGACAATTTTCAGGAAGACCAAGCACCTTAAGATAAGGACGTACTTTATTGACATCACAAAATTTCAAACAATCTGTTCAATGCCATCTGGCCACCTCAAAGTCATTGTTTTTTCTGCCCACCAGAAAAATTTTAACCAAGAGGCAACAGAGCTACTGATATAAATATGTTTTTTTTACTGCAATGTTTTCTATCTTTTTCTCTTTTCTTGATGACTCATGACAGTTGAACGCCACTATCCTTAGGGTGTTGACCGGATAAACTAGAGTTCAAGCAATACCCCATTAACCACACAAACTGGGTACTTAGTAAACTGTGTGTGGGTGGCCCCAACGAGATTACATTTTCAGAGTATAAAATCCATGACCTATGACTTGAAAGACACTTATCACTAGGCTCACTACACCTAAGCTAACCCATTGGGCCTTTTATATTGCAACCTTAAGATACTCTCATTTTGTGCATCTGGAAATGCTCAATTTTCTTCGTTACACGCGTCACAGGAACACAAGAAAATTAAATTTAAATTGCATAAGAATAAGCAAGCATTAAACCAACCTTGTTACGCCTTAATGATTGCTCAACCTGCCAGATCTTTGGCCGGCGAACAGCATGCCACCTGAATGAACCGAAGAATATATGAAAATACTAAACTCAGCCACAGCAATGATAAACAATCGAAGAATATAATCATACCTTGACGACAAAGGATGACTGTTCCCAAATAGCACCCCACGCGCAGCAACTGAAGCAGCAGCTGATTGTACCACGTTTGTAGCCTCATAGTTTCGAAAAGCAAGAAGTGTGTCAGCATCACTTAAGTAGGAAGACACGGTCCACGCATCATCTATTGCTTCCTCACTAAGGAAATCAAGGACTGCAAGAAAATAAACATGTAAGCCTGAAAAAGTATTACATCTGGTGTATCAAATTTAGCAACAAAAAGTTTCCACATTGTACAACTTGCACATAACCTTAATGGATAAATTTACAGGTGCTGTAGTTCTTTTCTTTCTATGTAAAACTTAGTATGGATTTTATATCTCAGCATAAATTTATGCATTGAATATGGTTTTAATCTAGCAGCGGAGTCCATTCAGAAAGTAAAATAAATGGACATAACTTGAGCAATTACAATCTTCTTGTTCCTTTTTCTTCTTTATACAATACTGTCAACATTGAAGAAAGATACTGATAGCAACAACAAAGGCGTGGATTAAAGTTCCGATACTTATAAGGTGTCTGATTCCTTTCTATCGCAAAAGGGTGTGATTAGGTGAAATTGGTGCCCATTCTTTTGGTACCCAAGAGGAACGGTGGCCACATCACAAAATACAGTAGAATCATAAAAATCAGGTGAGGTTAGTATTTTTACAATAGATTCACTAGTTTATGACAATCGTTATCAAAATCATGAATTGTATATATGCTTCATTATTTTTTAAAATAAGCATTCCCTTGGCCAAAACACAATAACGAAAAACAAGCTTAAATCATATTATCTGGAAATCAGCTAAATTCCCGTGGACCCTCTAACAGAAGAAGTCAAACCCATTAACCATTGTTTTGCAAGAAAATCTCAATGAAAGTTCTTAACTAAAACTAGATTACCAGTATAATCTATTTTTTCAGATCCAATCACATTTTCTGTAAACAAAATGAGAATCAACTTTAGAGGTATGAGTTCTATTCCACACATACATGACCTGACGAGAAATAACAACCCAGTTCCTATGTTAGCATTCCACATTTCATTCCATGTCTTTGAAAAACAATCCCAGTTGACCCTTTTAACAGATGAAGTCAAACCCATTAACTATTTGAAAGAACAATATCAGAAATTCAAAATCTCCTAGTCAAACCTTAGATGTGACATGTTTAAAGTGAGAATAACAGAAGATGACACCTTCCAGCAATCATAACAAGATACACATAAGAGCATTTGGGATAAAATATTACCGTTTTCATGTAGAAAATCAGTAATGGTTCTTGCTTGCCCATGTGCTTGACAAAGAACCTTTTCTGGCGCCTCCATTTTAAATGATGATCTCATGAATCGCTCCCTTAAACAAAATACATCTTTGTCTGGTAAAAAAAAGTGAGCTTAGAGAAGAATATAGCAATAGTCAAATCTGAAATTAGATAGGGAAATAGAACTTTTGAGATACACTCGTGTAAACACTTTCATGCCTACTTCTGCAAGTCAATAGCAATAAGCTCATAAAAGAGGTTATAGAAGGATATAATCTCGGAATTTCACAGAGAATTTTTAACGTAAGCTGCATTATTATAGGCAAATTAAGCACATATTCTCAAATAAGGAGGTTTATTTTATATCAAAGGTTAAGACTTCTGCTTCAGCCCAAACCAAGTGAAATATTTTCAATTACCTTCCCATTTACTTTACTTCATGAGTTCCAAATTATGCTACATGATATCCTGGATGGTAAAGCACGTATCTTGAAGAGATAATTCAGTAAGCACACGAATAACTGCATACCTGGATATTCTTTTTTTTTTAAATAATTTAACTAAAGGATATTCTAGGGAATACAGTCACCTTTAGTTATATTTTTACTTTTTTGATAAGTACTACAGTGCCAAATAATCTTGTTCATATAGTCAACAGGGGAAAAAAAATTCCATAACAGAAATGTAGTCCTGTCACATATAGCAGCATCAAAGTCCAACTCACAAGTTAACAAAATGCCAATACATTGTAAATCTAGAGAAAATATTAGGCATTTTCACGTGCAAACCAGATGGTTCATTTGACACCTATAGAATCAGGTGAATTAGGTTAGGCATGCCACTTGAACATGAAAATGTTAAGTTTCTAACTTGGTTGATTATTGGCATCTTATATCACGGTACCGGCATGTAGAAGATCATGACCAAATTGTCCCAAAACTAATGTAACATTTTCCTCATCTTTCTTCTCTTACAACTAACGGTGTGTTTGGTTTAAGGATTTATCTAGAGAAAAGACAGGAAACAAATATGCAGACGAATTCAATTTTTTATTGTATGGTTGCCATGGAGACTGAGATAAGCAAAGAAAACAGAAGGGAGTGGTTAGGACTACAATGGAGTCTCTACCAATAACAGAATTTGTAGAGGTAGAACAGACAGTAGGAGATGAGAATTAGAGAGGACCAAGAGAAAGAGAAGAAGAGGGGCCGGGAGTCACAACAAGTGAGCTCACAAATTCTGATTTCATTCATTCATAATCATCTTCAATACATGACTATCTAGGAATGTAAATATATATATATATATATATAGGGAAAAGGAGTATGTGTCTTAGACACACAAGCTTGTGTGTGTCCTGCAATATGGGGAAATTTTAGTTATTACTTATATTTTAAGTTAAGTGAAAATAGAATGAGGGAAAACACTACCCACAGTCCAAACATGATGGAATTCTTGAACGATCAGTTCTACGTGAATATACCTGATGCAATGGAATTTTTAGTTTCCCTTTTGTTGTGCAGAAATTTTCCCAAGGCATGAAATAGAGAGAGAGTTTCATCTCTGCCAAATGGTAAAGAAATTCCGTAATTCAGAGTGCAACTTTCTTCTGGATAGGTTGGAGTGCCATTGGAAATAGATAAAGCGAGCATTGGATTTGGCTTCAGACAGAAGTACTGTAAAGACGTAATTGCGTGTCTGATATCGCCTCCACTGGCTTTCGCTATTAAATCAATCTGTTCTGCAGTCACTGTACGATGCTCCTCTCTGCAAATTCTGGAAAGTGTTTTCTTGATCGAATTAATTGTAATTGGATTGAAAGCCACCTAAAATAGATTTCCAGTAATAGTTTGACATGAGCATACAGTAAAATAACATGACACTAAGCCCCAAATCATGTTTGTTAATTTTTCTGAAAAAACAGCAACCTTACAAGTCCCAGCATTCTGAATAGACAACTGAAGTTCTTCCCAACAGCGCATGGTGTAATCTGCTGAGTCAGCTTGACCATAATCAGTGATTATTATGGCTGTTGGAATACGAATTGATTGCACAAGTAGATGCAAGCAGCTATGAAGTCTTGCATAAGCAACTTTTCCATTTATCACCGGAAGGTCATCAATTAAGAGAAAAATTGACTTTTCAGATCCTTCGGTATTGGAAGAGGGAATTAATCCATACTTCCTAATCCTTTCGACAAAGTTTTCAAACTCATCCAACTTTGATGTGTAGCGGATCCCTGTAACATATACAGTAAAAACTGTAAAAAGGTGTTCAGGAGAAGGGTAAAAATAGAAGTGCAACCCACAGGAAATTACAAAAGCTCAAGTACGTAAATCATTAATAAGCTATAAAACGTTTTTCCGATCCAAGTTTAAAGTCTAGATACACACTTTAGAACGCTATCAAGCAATTATGCTATAAATACATGGGTTCCATTGCAAATGCCTTCAGAGGCTACGATTAATTGCATCACTTCATCCTGGAAGTTCTCACTTCTCAGTGTACTGAGAACGGTTAGTTCTCCACGAAGAGCAAGTGCATTTTCTAGTTATGCACAAAGGCACGCCAAATAATTGATAAATTGAGCATAAATTCAAGCAATGCTTTGTCTCTTCAATTAACATCCTTGTCATATTCCCAAGAACTTGGAGAAGTAATCCAACCAATAAGAATTGACCTTCATCAAATCCCCCATCTTAACCTTATATCCTCCTTTTCATACCCCATCTAAGGAATTTCTAAGAGAAATCTAGAGAGCCATTTAGATGCACCCACATTAAACATACATAGATGCTCATGTGCAGAGGCAGTTACTCATGCCAAGAGGATCAATCAGAAAGAAATGTGTTTGCATCGAGTGTAACAGCGATGGGGCACCAATATCTACTGTGCCCTCAAACCTGATGCAAGCATTTATACATACTTGTGCTGATGGAAAGAGGGGGGAAGTACTTAAAATACCTGAACTGGAGTTGTGCACATGCTCTTGCCAAATTGTGGGGGTGGGTGTGTTCCACTCACATACTACGGCTCCAAGATGAGATGCAATTACATGGACAGTTGCCTAGAAGATGATAAAGCATTAATGATCATTTAAGAAACCTGAAGCACCCAACAAGCCAATTACTCATTTTAATAAATGTGTTGCTTCATTGGCAGGTAATGTAAATGATCATTTCACTTTACTAACATGCATGAAGCATGATTACATGGAAGAAAACATACAGATTTTCCAACTCCTGCTTGTCCAGTGATGAGAAGTACATGATTACAATGTTCTTCCTGAAATTGATAGATAAAAAATCTTGAGGTTCTATAGACCAAATAGCAATAGAGTTCATAAACAGACAAACAACCGGATACAGCATGACTGATGACACAAACAAATCAACAAAAATCTATATTTTCTTATATAGATTATGTTACATAAAATTAGAAGTATTTTCTAAAACAGAAAGTACAATTAATATCATGACTGAAAATAAAAACAATCATTTGTCTGTTATGTGAATAGCAAGGAATCTGAGTGTGCATGTTTAAATGTGATATGCATGCAATTATGATTATTATGATTTCCTTCTCGTGCAATTAGTTTTTAGTTTTCCTTGTATTTTATACTTCAAACAAATATACCAACTTGACAAACGTAAAAGAACAAATTCAGATATCAGATTTCTTTGAGATGTTTACGCAAGTGTCCACTGAGGCTATGTTTGTGTGCAAGAACTAATTTTGAAGGATTACAATCTCATGGACTATAATCCTAGTATTAGTAATCCTAGGCAATACTTTATCCTTTAAAAAATAGTCATATATATATTTGTTTAGATAGGAATTATACATGAAATAGATAAAATAAGGGTAATACTGTCATAAATTTTTTTAATCATTACATAGTGAGGGAATATATAATACTAGGCTGAGGTGGTATTAAATAGTACCCCTTTCGAGGTATTATGCTAACCTAGGATAGTCCATAGTGCAAATTTAGTGCCAAGCATGGGATTTTATATTCATAAAAGGACCAAAAAATAGTCCAATCCCATCAATACTCTTAGCAAACACTGCTCAAGTGTTGAGACACATTCTCAATAGTGTTTAAAAGTCGCTAGGCGGACCTAGGTGGTGGAAGGGGTGCCTAGCACCCAGGCCGCCTAGGCGTTTTCCTAGGCGCACTAGGTGTTTCTTTAGGTGAACTCATTTATTTATTTTTCTATTATACTATACAAATCATATAGTAGATGTAATTTTTTAAAATTTAATATGAGAAATTACCAAAAAATCAATCTTTTAAGGCTTATAAAATTCATTTCAAATATGTAGAGCTTCAAAGCAAAGTTTTGGTTTTGCCTAGGCGGGGGACTAGGCAACCAACCAAAACGAGGCAATCGCCAAGCGCCTAGGCTGGGATTAATTGGACCTAGCGGGGATTTTTGAAACACTGTTTCTCAATGAAAAAAGTTTCAAATAAATTTTGTACACACATGGACATGTCAACCTTGTAAAAGTATACGCTCTTTCAACCCTCAAGTTGGAATTAATAATGAACAAATCTGAATGAATGAGCAACTAGAATTATTAGTTGCTCTTATAAAGCACTATTTTCGTCAAATATATGTATATATATATACACACACACACCATAGTTTTGTGTAGACCTCGAAAAGTAGTTTGTTAGGATATTTGTTATACTTCCTCTTTCCTAAAAAATCAGTCATCTATTCTTTGTTGAACTTTTTCCAAGATATTAGGTTTCGCATATGATTCTTAAATATAATTTATTTCAAAACCTTTTTCCAATGTTCAAATTCAAATACTAATACTTATTATTAAAAAAAATGTCGCATGTCCTAAGCAACGTTAATATTCTAAAAGAAAAAATCTAAAAAAGAGTATCACTCTCTTTGTTTTTGGACAAAAGAGTATTTCACTTGGGTTCTTGATAAACAATAAGTGCTAGAAAAATATTTGGAGAGGTTAGTTCCACCCCTTAAAACAAATAAATCTACATTGGCACAAAAAAAAATTTATTGCTAAAAAAACGTGATAGAAAAACGCATCAAGACTCATTTGAGATGCAAGGTCATTGGACATTCTACTACATAACTAATAACTAGGGAATTAATTATTCAGTAGCTTCTAGAAGATGGTACAGTCACATGGCTAGTACTATTTTCTTTGCCCCCGAGTTATCTTTATGCTCAAGTTAGGTACATGTTAGATTGAGTCTATTCTAGCATATGAATGAATTGAATTGAATTGAAGAATGACTTAGCCATGTCTCTCTATTTTCTCCCTCTATATTTCTACTCCTCTTTTATACTCCATTCATCCCAGGATAAAAGTCCTCAATTGACTTTTATGGTCAAATTGACCATTTTTCAAATTAATATATCTTATTATTCTTTTATATATATGTAAAAAGCCTATAAACATTATAAACTACATACAATTTAGTATTAATCTCAATGTTTGCTTTTTTGAAAATCTAAATATATATGTTTAATTGTTAATTTTAAAAATGGTTAATTTGACCACAAAAGTCAATGGAGGACTTTTATCTTGAGACGGAGAGAGTATAATTTTTCTTCCCCAAGTCTCATATAATACAATTTCTCTATTTCAAGCCCAATTGGTTCGAATTATTTATGCTCACAAGGTTTGAGCTTAACATCTACTACCACCATAACTGGAATCTAAACCTTCAATAATTCTTGCTAATAAATATTTTCTATGGTATTTCTCTTCATTCAAATTCGGATTTCATTTTATTTTTACTCTCCATGATCCTCTATTAGTCGAATATGTTATACAAGTTGGTCGATTACCAAATTAAGGACTTAGTTTTTCATTGTCTGAATCAAGCTTGTCTTCAAGCAAGACATGATTGGGTTTTAATGTACAACCGATAGCTTTATCATGTGTCTTCTTCGTTCTTTCTGTTTTCATTTTTAGTTAATCATCATCAATCAATTTAAAGTTTCCGTACATATTTACTCAACAAACTTCATTCATGCAATAGTACTGTCAAATACAATTCTGTAAGAGCTTTTGTGTTAGAAAACTTAGACAATAGATCAGATTATTGAAATTAGAGAGAGAGAGAGAGAGAGAAATTCAATAATAAATTTGGTTTTTGGTTGCTTCCAGTAAATTTTGTTCTCATATACTCTCTGCTGAAATCGCAGAACCCTTAAAGATATGCTTTGGTTCTTTATTAGTGTCTCATCGATTAATTCTGATTTGAGATTTTTCATCCAGCTTGTTTAAGATGATGCCTCCAAAGCGGGTCTTCTCAGAGAATAAGCTAGTAAATGTAGTTTTAAACTAGTGGACAGTGACACAGTGTTGTCATAAACCTGATTGTCTCCTAGTAGGTGTAATCACATACCTTGACTTGTATCAACATGTTAAGGATAATCATATTTTGTGGCGTCAATATTTAATTTTCTTGCGCCAAATACACCAAAAAGTATTTGTGAAACAATATTTTTTTTAGTTTTAAGTATTTATGAAGCTATATAGTGTACATCTCAAAATAATGAATGTCATCGACTCATCATGACAGCTTTCATCACACAAGAATTACCTTCAATCTTCTTAATCTTTCCTCAAACCATGTCCTCACCTCTTCAACCTGAACAACCAAGTACACATTAATCACTAAGTATTCATAAGCATAAATTTAAAGCGTAATAATTTACCTTCTTCTTGTGAACCGCAAGCTCCTCCAAAGATTGAGGCTTATATTTATCAACCCATAATTGTTTCTTGTTGCTCCTTTCACTACCTGATTCGAATTTTCACAATAAACTTGGGAGGGTCAAAGATAACAACACAATCCAAAAGAAAGATTGATACAATTATAAAAAGAAGTGAAGAGACAAGCACCATTGAAATGAATTGCAATAAATCAAAGTTTATTTAGGGCAAGAAAATATATACAATATCATATTGCACTAACAGACGCCAAAACATAAGATACAACTTTGAAACATTACTTTGTACTCCATTTTACAGAGATTGTATAAAAACTACATAATTGGCCACAATTTCCTTCCTGAAGCAATTTCAAGGGTGATCATAGATCCATCATTGACATACAGAACTACATTATTCCGGATATGTTGTCCACATTTCCATGTTCAAGAGCTGAGAGCTATAAGAATTATCTTTTTTGTTTTTCGCTGTGAATTTTCAGACCTACTCACCAGTAATAGCATGAACAGAGTACCATAAACAAATGTAACCCTTTTTTCTTTTTTATTTTTGCATTATATTGGGCTATGGCTCAGCATGAAAAAAGAATTTAACACATCTCATGCAGCCCAACCCCACCTTACCCTACCATATACCAGCAACGCAACCAAAAAAAATGGACACCCCAAACTGAGGAACTAAAGCAAAAAAAAAAAAAATATCATTGAAATTGAAACTATTCAATCATTAAAGAAATTGTAGACTACCAAGAATTCAGACCGCGACTCCAGACTACAAAGAGTGAAAAAAGAAGAACATGTACATGCAAATTTGTATGCTACAGAATATCTAACGCTTAAATTATGACATTTGGAAAGATTCAAGAATTCTACATATAAATGCAATATTATCTAAGATTGCACATTATGTATACACAATGCAGCACAACGCATATCGCATAGATCAAAAAATGTACATGTCGAAGCTGTGTTTAATATCAGCTAAGTTTCCCCCATTAAATAAATTTGCACAAAACAAAAAGAAATGATTAATAACAATAAAATTTAAATTGCAGCAGTGACCGTGACAAATTAATGCCACGGGATAACTAAACCTTCATTGTGCAGAGAAACAAAACTAGTGCTAAATTGATCAAGGTAGAAAAGAAACCAGACTTAATGAAAATAATGCCAGATAAATGTAAAACAAAGAGTACTGCAATATCAAAAACAAAAGCATAGCATACCAGCAAATACCTTGAACCCATTGAACCCATCATCAAATCCCTCACAGAACAGTTTGACCTGCATTAAATACACCAAATTTCTAATATTTGACCAGTACAATAAATGAAACACTAGAACGACTTCGTCAACTTGACTCGCACTAAGAAGCTTTGAAATTGCACAGCATTGCTCAGGAAATAAAAAAAAAAAAACCGTAATTGCAGAACCTAGATCCAGTAACACATTTGTCATACTCAGCCTTTCACAAGCTCAGCTTTATATTATTTATATTTGGTCACCGAAACTGGACTCAATGAGCATGAGCTAATACAAATAACTATCAATGGCAATGCGCTACATTGCCAGTACAATCTAGGAAATTTAATCATTCTATGTTTTAAAGGATCTCCGTTATATAAGACCAGGAAATTCATAGAACTTCCATACTAAAACCAGCTTATATACCTTGCCAACAAAAGATTTCCCCTTTCTGTTCTATTTCTCAGTTATTTATCCAGCTAAATACAGGCCAAAACAAAAATTTTGAGTTTTATACCACAATCATTTACCTATTTTCGCACTTTAATAAACTATTAAACCCAATTCAAGTCTTCCCTTAATAAAGTCACACGCAACTGCAAAACCCCAGTTACATTCCATATTAACAATAACTACAAATACACTGAAATTGAGAATTGCAAAAGATTGAAATATACCTCATCAAAGGGATTAGATTCAGTACGTGACCGAGAACAGGAATTCGAAACGCGAGCCGCCTTCTTCACCCTTTTGGGGTTCGTTCGAGCAGGAACTGAAAACGATGATGAAGACCTCAGCTTGGAATAGTTGGAATTAGAACTCACTGTAAAATCTTTGTCTTCTTCATCAGAGGAAGAAACAACAATTTGGTTCCGTTTTCCCATCACCAAATCGTTCTACTTACTAAGCAGCATTTAGAAATGATGAGATTAATCGATCAATAGAAGTAGAAATACCGAAAAGTAGAAATGGAACTAGGGTTTTGTTTGCCTCTTATGGCGGGTTCGAAAAAACGCGGGTTTTTTATTTCTTTTTGGGATTAATGTAGCTTATTTGAGAAGCTGTTGACAATGAGGAAATGACAAATGTGACCTTCTCTAGAGAAGGTTCCAACTAACATGTGCTTATCGGTAAAATACCGAATTGGTATCGAAAATATCAAACCGATACCGATATCGAAATACCAATTTCTATATTGATTTGGTATACTTTTGGTAACGATTTTTTAGCTCGATTTTATTTTTTGTGCCGCATTGATACTATGTATTATAAATAAATAAAAATTAAAAAAAATCTCCTATTAACTTACTGTTTTTCCCCAGTATTGTGCCTCCTTAGTTTATGTAATTGGTAATTTGATACTTTCGTTCATAAATTTGATATTACAAAAGATAAAGATAATGTATTAATATAATATAGTACTCTCTCCGTCCCAAATTAACTGCTTAGTTTTGACTTTTTAAAGTCATATTAACTATTTTTAAAACAAATTTTTGTACCATTTTTGCCAAAATATAGGTGAAGAGATTATAACCAAAAGAAAGTATATACAATTTACTACTAATATCAATTTTTATAATGTTAAAAAATATATTTATATATGCTTAATTATTAATTTTAAAATTAGTCAATTTAACTAAAAAAAAGTCAAAATTAAGCAGGTAATTTGGGACGAAAGGAGTAATATATATGTTAAGCTTCTTATTGTGTTATTTAGAAAGAGATAATCTAATGTTAACACTTAACGGAGTATTTCAGTACTACTATTGTGTTGTAATTAATGTATAATAGATAATAATTAAGTGTTGACATAACTTATAAAAATAAAAGCTACCATAATAACAGTACAATACATTAATTAGTATACAAATCAAAGAATACTCCATAAATTACAAAAGTTATAAGTTTCAGAAATTAATGGTGGTTCAAGTAGGATAAAAATAAGAAGTTAGAAAATTAAGCATTTTTTATTAATTGTGATATATATATATATATATATAATATCAAATATAATTTTTTCGATTTTTTAATTTTTATCGATTCCTAAAAAACACGTACCGCTACCGATGTCAAAAAATTTAAAAATATCAAAATACCGGTATCACTCATACCGAAACTGATCAGTTCGAAAAAAAATTGAAAAAACCAAAAGTTTTAAACACCCCTAGTTCCAACTTCCAAACATAGCCCTAACTCCTAAGGGATCGTCTGGTACTTATTTCTAAATTTTTGTATTTATTTTCTATAACATTAAAAATTAGTAGCAAAAAAAAATCCTACTACTTACTAATCTATCAGTACATATATATACTAATCTATTTCTATACAAATCTATAAAGAGGCAAAATAAGGGTAAGTGTTGGCTTGGTAGGCACCGTAATAAAAAAAAATTGCCACAATATATTTTTACCGACAAAAATTATTACGTACAATACAGTACTGTAGGTTGAGATTAGTGTATATTATAAGTATTAAATACACACACATGATAAAATAAAAATTGATATACTTACTTATCATACTTAACTAATAAACGGTTATATATTCATAAAATTGAAATTGTATTAATTTTACAATATCCACCAATTCCGTCTTGCACGGGTAAAGGGGTAGTACATACATTTATTACTATATATAAAGAGATAAAATGGGTCAATCATTGATTTGGTAGTCCTTTTAAGATCGCAATAAATTCCTTCCGGCGGATGTTATAGGTTTCCATAATTTTTCTCCAACGAAAATTAATACCCTCACTTTGTCTATACGTTACAATTCTCCTATAATAATTCGTTGAATATAACCAAAATGTAACTCCTGCCTTCACTTATTGTCTTATTAATGTGGGAGTTACAACTCCATAAAATATCTCATTAGTATATGAGACTTACATGTGTTACATTTTCATATGTTACATTATGTATATAGATGGACAATATAAAGAATGAAAATGATAGAAAATACACATCATATATGGAGCTCTTTCACTTGGAGATTGAGACATATAATATGAGAAATGATACCATGTTAGTGATATTACCATTGAAGCCAATTAGGACAGTGAAAATTGTGGTATCATCGTTAACACGATCGTAGCATGGCCCAATCATTGAGTCGAAATTTGTTCATGATGTTCGTTACTAGCAAGGAAATAATGTATGTGATTTAGCACCAATCAATATGAGTAAATTTGTATACACGAAAACGGGTTAGTTTTAATCGATTTTATTTTTATTTCTGCATTGTATGCATGTGATTCTACATTGGTTAATGGTTATATTGAAGCTAGGATGAAACGGTAGATCAAAAATAATAAAATAGCATCTTTGGACTATTGTCTCTTGTAAAAATCTATATGCAACCATAAAGTCTATTTTTCAACACGAATTAAACGGATAATTTTTTGAAGGAAATGAATTATTAATTAGCAAGGGAGACATAATAGAAGCATGACATAGTATATTATGGTAAGAATTGGAGGTAACATTTTATCTATTACTCTATATATATATATGCTTACATTATTGATACTCTATGCACATGAAGACGTAATTTGTTTATTTTAAGTTACGTTTCTTGTCTTATTTTTCTATATTACTATTAAATTTTAATATAGTAGCATCATTTGTCATAAGAACTAAATGTATTTGTGACGCCCCCAAATTCGGATATCTGTACCTCGAATCTGATGCTTCACGATTCATCTCATACAACATACTACTATCAACTAATAGCGAGATAATAGAAATATTTACATTGATATAACATAAATATTCTCGTCCCAAGTCTCGCAACCATTACTACCACTACATAACTTAATCCATGACATAACTTAATACATAACATTAATTAAGTCTTAATACATCATAAGAGTAAAATCATAGCATAAAAGAACAAAGCTACTTCGTAGCCTTGCCCTTGCCCTTGTCTTTTCCTGAGGTTCCACCGTGTTCTGTCTTAACTGAAATGTTTAAGGAAACAAGAGTGAACAACAAATTTGCTCAGCAAGTAATATAACTGTAAGATCCCGACTTTATGAAATAAAAGTTTATTATTTTCTTTATAATTATTTTTCTAAATAGTGAAGTGCTTAATTGTTATAAATGATAGTTAAGGGTGTTACATGCAAATTATCCGATAAACAGTATGTCGAGGAATATTCCTTTTGTCGGGAAATATTCTTTCTGTCGGGAAATATTATATTCGGTACCATACGACGGCGCCGAAATGACAATATTGTCAACGATAGTGGGCCCCATTGTCGGATACTGAAAACAACAGTATTATCACCTGCAACTGTTGAAATACCCGGTAATAAAAAAACAGTAAAACGCGTTATTCCACAGTAGTACGCGGTATTTCACATGCACACGGTGTTCCACAGTATTTTAAATTATTGATTCAATAATTGATAAAGTAGCAATTGCACAGTATCTTGATTCAATAATTGTTACAGTAGCATCTGCATAATATTTTTATTATTTGTCACGACACTGTAACTCATATTAATTGATAGGATATTTTAGCATTATTGACAATGTCTAGAAATTTTGTCAAGGAAAGGGGTTATTTAATTGCGCGCCATTTTTATGGAAGTCCCCCTCTTTCCTGGGAATAATCTGGTTGCCAGTATTGCGAGTATATGTTATCTGTGATATTACTACATTTAACACAATAATACAAAAATAGATTTATTAATAATAAAATTTTTGATAATGGAATTATCTTTTTGATAATGGATTAGTCTTTTTGAAAAAAATGGATGGATGATATAGATTAAAGAAAAAATGGATGGATGATATAGATTAAAGAAAAAATGGATGGATGATATAGATTAAAAAAAATGGATGGATGATATAAATTGAAGAAAAAATAGATGGATGATATTAAAAGAATATGCCAAACGTAATAAACCAAAAAAAGTTGGGGAAAAGACCAAAATACCCTCACCTTGATTTTCCTATAAATAGGGAGGGTTTGCTTAAGAAATTTTCACACCTTCATTGCCTATACTTCCTCTCTCTCTAAATTTCTTGAGTTCTCTTAGTGTGCTAGGCTATTGTGAGTATTTGTGAGAATACTAGTATTATCCGAAGTTAGTAAACTTCATAGAAAGTAACATCCAGTCACTTGGTAACTAAGGTAGGGAATATCATTTCTTTCATACTCATATATAATATCATATGCTTTCATGTTCGTAAGTGATATTATACTCATAAAGGTTGTTATTCATTCTGTATTAATTTGTGGGGATAACCTGTCCGTGCGGTATGACGCATGCCTGGTGAATATCCTTTTGTATTCATTCCTTATTATTCTGTGGGAATAACATGTATGTACGAGTGTCGTACCTGGTGAATACCCTTCTGTATTCATTCCTTATTACTCTGTGGGAATAACCTGTATGTACGAGTGTCGTACCTGGTGAATAACCCTTTGTATTCATTCCTTATTAATATGTGGGTATAACCTGTCTGTGCGGATTGACGCATGCCTGGTGAATAACCCTTTGTATTCATTACTTATTAATCTGTTGTGGAAATAATCTGTCTACGCGGATTATCGCACGACGGGTGAAAATCCATTTGCAGTTTCATATATTCTGTTATACTCGTATAACGTATCATATCTTTTGTACTCTTTAAGGGATATCTTTTTCTTTCACATTTCTCCATTTATGATAAGAATCTTTGTTTGTTTCTAAAACCTTATTTTTAAATGGAGAAAATCCCTAAAAATTAGTAGAATATCCTTAATAGTTTGTGCTTCATCTAATATCTTTTTACTTGAATCTTTCTATTTCATTTTATACGTTATAGTTGAAGCATGAAATAATTTCTTGAATATCATTCTTGAATTTGACTCCACAATTTGGTCATCGTGTTGGTAATTTGGTCAATCTTTGATACTGATTAAATTATAAAGTTTTTCTTATCCTTAATCTCACTGTATCATTGTCATCATCCTCATCCTCATACTTAAATTGTGGTGATAGTTCTCTTTGGCCCGTAGTGCAAAGATGAACTGGCGTGACATGATTCTGACCAAACTGTGTATTGGTATTATCATGACTTTTGGTGTTACAAACAAATGCGTATGGTAAAAGTTCTCTTTGGCCCGTAGTGCAAAGATAAACTGGCGTTTGGCATGATCATGACCGGTGATGTTACAAATAAATATCTTTGGCACGTAGTGCAAAGAGATGCTGTTGAATAATAAATTGTTGATTTGGATGTTCATAAACAGGAATTGTTGATTGGTGTTACAGGGATAAAATATTGGTGGTGATCCTTTAACTTATAGAAGATGGTATATATTATAATCTACTTGACTCTTCTAATGGATTGTTCGTTCCGCTGCAGTTGTTGTTGTTGAACAAATATAATATCTTTAAATTTCTGATTTATTATTGTTGAAGACTAAAGATAATTTTTATTCTTCATTATCTTAGTCATGATATTTCTTACTGGGCTATTTGAGCTCACCCTTTGCAGTTTTGTCCCATTGTTCTTCTCAGGAAAGGAAAATGTAGCTAGGACTAGCCGGGGAGTGGAGTAATAGTCCGAGTTATTGGTTGTCCTCATCAAGTTATAACATAGTTTAATAATAATTGTACTGGAGACTTAAAACATGTGTTGCCGTCTTTTTACGGCATTGTAATAATTTGGGTTTGAATACTGTGGTACCATACGGTACGATATTTGTTTGGAAAGTCACAATATATGTGTGGACGTATTTTGCACGACAAATGTTAGTTGTATATGGGAAAATTCGTATTTGTATTTGTATTTTTGTAGAATGTTATTGGCGACTCAAAATGGGTTGTGTGGACCTATTTTGGAGGCGTCACAATAACAATAAACGTGAACAAATATATATAAAGTTCATAATGTCAAGGTTATAATGACAATTGATAGCTCAAGAATTTAAATAAGGATGTTGTGGACAAAGTACATATCAATAGTTCTATTTATGATTATTACTATTACTGATGGGTCACTATGAACCGAAGAATTATCAGAGGAATTTAAGATTTTAACATTTTCAAGTGAATGAATATTCAACACTGAGCAGTCGTTATGGACCAAGAACTCTTGCTATAATTAACAGTATTACACTGATAACCCACAATATAAACAAGTACAATAGGCGTTCCGCCTAAAGTACCCTATGTTATGCATCACATTCAAACATATTATTCGCGCGCGTGTCGGTCTTCCGATGTTATATAATTTCCCCTTCTATGAGGGTTGTTCATCTCAGCAGATTATAAAAATCTGCACCAAAGCAATTGGTTTGGATAACTTTCTAACACATGGATATTAGTCTAGCCGAATCAAATGGCGTAGACGTTCTTTTCAACACGCTTAAGAACATTTAATGTGTCCAATATTCATAAAAAGATTCGAAGAATTATTTCAAGAATATAGTCATGATTTAATCAATTTTCAGAATATAATATTAATTTTTCATGAATTTATATGTCACAAGAATTATTCTAACAATTATTTACTCGTACGATCAATAAGAGTACAAGTTAAAGTACTTGCTCAATATATACGGTTTGTATTAACAACGATTAACTTGCCCAAAATAAGGAACTTGCACAATATACAAGGTTGTGTAAGTTAGGGAACTTGTCTGAATAGTTGACTCTTTACGACTTTAACTTCTTATCCTTTGAACAACCTATGTTCATCATAATCATCTATAGGTTCATCTCTATTAACCCTCAAATATAATCCTAATTGTTCTAACTTACTAGTCTCATACAAATAGGACTCACAAATCAATCTACTCTCATTTGATTAATCACTTCTTTAATCATCACTCCCTTTATTATAATTATTAGCCTTTACAACACCTTTATTCCATTCGTTATAAATAAAATAATCTAGCTCTTATTATCATACTCGTTTAATTAATGGTTCACACTTTATTCTAGTTATAAAGTATTCTTACTTTACTTCTTAATATTTAATCATTCTTTAAATAATTTTCTTAATAAATAATCTGACTTCATTGGTCCACAAATAAAATAATTTAAGTTATTACTTTATTTGTTTCATCCATAATTAAAGTTGTCTCTACATTTCATTAGTTCACAATTAAATAACCTTTAATATTATTTAATTGTTTATTATTAATTCATAATTAAAATAATTATTAACCCTTAATATTATTTTAATTATCCACCATTAACATATTCTTTAATATTATCTTAATTGTTTACACTTTATTAATTCACAATTAAAATAATCTTTACTATTATTTTAATTGTTTACACTTTATTAATCCACAATTAAAAGAATCTTTATTATTATTTTAATTGTTTAATCATAATTAAAGTAATCTTTAATGTATAATTAAAATAATATTTTAATATTATTTTAATTCTTTATTATTAATAAATTTTAATTATTTTATTATTATTTATTATTATTATTATTATTTAAATTTCTTTTTTGACCCGTTTGGTCCGAACTGACCCGGTCCGACCCAGTTTGACCTGGATCCGGGTCAACTGCAGATTTGACCTAACGCCTAGGATTTGGATTTGGCCTTAGGCAGAGCGCTCTCTTGCAGAAAGCTCAAGTTCGATTTATTTATTATTTGGTATTCCCTTATTTTGATTTAATCTTTCATAACTTGCTCATTTTACATTTAATTGAATTCAAATTAGTTTCATTATTTCATAAACTCACATATCTTCAATATTCAACCTTTTAATTAATCATTCAAAATATTTATTTAATCAAAATTTTTGATTTTTCCATCTAGTGTTCTTATTAGACATGTTTTACAAAACGATTCGCTACGGGTTCGTTCTAAGTCCGTTTTCGACGATTCCACTTGGGTTGTTTTCGTATTTCATAGTTCTTCAACATCAAATTTTTTAGATCACACAAACAACTTGCACATTTTATTTTATTTAACTCCAAATCCTATATTTTCAAGTGTTTTAGTTTAGGTTTTGTGTTCACATGCATTCTTCTTTTTCCTTTGGACTTAAAATCACATGCAAGGTATATGAATCACATATTCTTCCAATATCCATCCTTATATCTTCGGATCCTTCATGATCCCACAACAAATAGAAATCTCACACAAATAGAACTCCCACAACCAAGCATGCATTTTCTACTTATAAATAAAATATACTAATTTAACCTACAAAATTAAAGCTAGGTTATGGTCATACTTTCTTGATGCTCTTTTTCTCTTAGTAATGAACCTTAGGTATCCCTCCACCTTCTTCTTTCTCCTTGATTCCCTTGTGAACCACCAAAATGCAAGAGTTTGCTTAGCTTTCATCTTTTCTCTCTATGTTTCTCCTTATATATGCTAACACTTAGAATTTGAACAAATGAAGCATTGTATGCTAGGAGGGCTTTATTTATAGGCAAGACTTATGTATACAATACTTATACTAATGCAAGTATAATACTTGTATTTTATACACCCAACTAGGTAATAACCAATGGTAAAAGTTAATTAGGTAAAAAGGTTCACCAAATCTCTATTTTTTCTTACCTTCTCCCATCATTAGCTACACATGGGCTACATTTGAATGGCTCAAGGCCAAAAATCAGCATTCTAAACTTAAATGGGGGGCTTGGTCGGTTAGGATTGTATATACCAAGGTTGTTAAACCCGGACCGGACAACTGGTCCGACTGGTAAAAACCAGAACCGGTTGGTACTCCGGTCCGGTTTAAGAAAAAAAATCGTTTTTGGTCAAAACCCGATCAAACCCGGTGACCCGGCGGTTGGATCGGTCGACCCAGTGACTGTGACGCCCCCAAAATAGGTCCACACAACCCATTTTGAGTCGCCAATAACATTCTACAAAATACAAATACAAATACGAATTTTTCCATTTACAATTAAAATTTGTCGTGCAAAATACGACCACACACATACTGTGACTTTTCATACAAATATTGTACCGTATGGTACCACAGTATCCAAACCCAAATTATTACAATGTCGTAAAAAGACGACAACACATGTTTTAAGTCTCTAGTACAATTATTATTAAACTATGTCATAACTTGATAAGAACAACCACTAACTCGGACCATCACTCCACTCCCCGGCTAGTCCCAGCTACATTTTCCTTTACTGAGAAGAACAATGGAACAAAACTGAAAAGGGTGAGCTCAAATAGCCCAGTAAGAAATATCATGACTAAGATAATGAAGAATAAAATTTATCTTTAGTCTTCAACAAAATTAAATCAGAGATTTAAATATATTTTAATTGTTCAACAACAACAATTGCAGCGGAACAAATAATCCATTAGAAGAGTCAAGTAGATTATAATATCTACCATCTTCTATAAATTAAAGGATCACCACCAATATTTTATCCCTGTAACACCAATCAACAATTCCTGTTTATGAACATCCAAATCAACAGTTTATATTCAACAGCCTCTCTTTGCACTACGTGCCAAAGATATTTATTTGTAACATCACCGGTCATGATCATGCCAAACGCCAGTTCATCTTTGCACTACGGGCCAAAGAGAACTTTCACCATACGCCTTTGTTTGTAACACCAAAAGTCATGATTATACCAATACACAGTTTGGTCAAAATCATGTCACGCCAGTTCATCTTTGCACTACGGGCCAAAGAGAACTATCACCACAATTTAAGTATGAGGATGAGGATGATGACAATGATACAGTGAGATTAAGGATAAGAAAAGCTTTATAATTTAATCAGTATCAAAGATTGACCAAATTGCCAACACGATAACCAAATTGTGGAGTCAAATTCAAGAATGATATTCAAGAAATTATTTCATGCTTCAACTATAACGTATAAAATGAAATAGAAAGATTCAAGTGAAAAGATATTAGATGAAGCACAAACTATTAAGGATATTCTACTAATTTTTAGGGATTTTCTCCATTTAAAAATAAGGTTTTGGAAACAAACAAGGATTTCTTATCCTAAATGGAGAAATGTGAAAGAAAAAGATATCCCTTAAAGAGTACAAAAGAAATGATACGTTATACGAGTATAACAGAATATATGAAACTGCAAATGGATTTTCACCTGTCATGCGATAATCTGCGTAGACAGATTATTTCCACAACAGATTAATAAGTAATGAATACAAAGGGTTATTCACCAGGCATGCGTCAATCCGCACGGACAGGTTATACCCACAGATTAATAAGGAAAGAATACAAAGGGTTATTCACTAGGTACGACACTCGTACATACAGGTTATTCCCACAGAGTAATAAGGAATGAATACAGAAGGGTATTCACCAGGTACGACACTCGTACATACAGGTTATTCCCACAGAATAACAAGAAATGAATACAAAAGGATATTCACCAGGCATGCGTCATACCGCACGGACAGGTTATCCCCACAAATTAATATAGAACGAATAACAATCTTTATGAGTATAATATCACTTACGAACATGAAAGCAAATGATATTATATATGAGTATGAAAGAAATGATATTCCCTACCTTCGTTAATAAAATACTGAATGTTGCTTTCAATGAAGTTTACTAACTTTGGACAATACTAGTATTCTCACAAATACTCACAATAGCCTAGCACACTAAGAGAACTTAAGAAATTTAGAGAGAGAGGAAGTATAGGCAATGAAGGTGTGAAATTTTTTTAAGCAAACCCTCCCTATTTATAGGAAAATCAAGGTGAGGACATTTTAGTCTTTTCCCTAAATTTTCTTGGTTTATTACTCTTATACCCTTGACATATTCTTTTAATATCATCCATCCATTTTTTCTTCCATTTATATCATCCATCCATTTTTTCTTCCATTTATATCATCCATCCATTTTTTCTTCTTCCATTATCAAAAGATAATTCCATTATCAAAAAATAAAACCATTATAAAAATAACTCCATTATCACAATAAATCCCTTTTTTCTGTATTATTGTGTTAAATGTATTAATATCACAGATAGCATATACTCGCAATACTGACAACCAGATTATTCCCAGGAAAGAGGGGGCCTTCCATAAAAAATGGCGCGCAATTAAATAACCCCTTTCCTTGACAGAATTTCTAGACATTGTCGATAATGCTAAAATATCTTATCAAATGATATAAGTTACAGTGTCGTGACAAATAGTAAAATATATTATGCAGATGCTAATTAACAATTATTGAATCAAGATACTATGCAATTGCTACTTTATCAATTATTGAATCAATAATATAAAACACTGTGCAACATCGTGAGCTACTGTGAAATACCGTGTGGTACTGTGGAATAACGCGTTTTACTGTTCTTTTTATCACCGGGTATTTTAACAGTTATCGGTTAAAGTTTTGCCGCCAATTTCTATCACTTTCTATATCCGACAGTTAACCCGTTGTGGGGCCCACTATCATTGACAATATTGTTATTTCGGCGCCGTCGTACGGTACCGAATATAATATTCCATGACAGAAAGAATATTCCCCGACATACTATTTATCAGATAATTTGCATATAACACCCTTAACTATCATTTATAACAATTTAGCACTTCACTATTTAAAAAAATAATCATAAAGAAAATAATAAATTTTTTATTTCATAAATTCGGGGTCTTACAGTGACCCGGTAACCGGGTCACCGGTTTTACCGGTAACCGGGTCACCGGTTTTACCGGTTCCCTACCTCACTTTTTTTTTTGCTTTCTAGTGTAAACCTTAGAATTTGACTGAATGCATCATATCCTTGATTTGAGTTTTGAGTTACAATCATGATTTAATATCTTTCTTTTCATATAGATTTAGTATTTATTCGAATTGTATAAAGTAAACATTGTACAAATAGATTTAGTTTTTTTATACCGAATTTGATTGAATGTATTCTAGAGATATTTATGTTTATTTGTATTTGATTTTATCACTCTTGAATTTTGAATTATGATCATGATTTAATATCTTTATTTTTATATAGATTTAGTATTTATTTGAATTGTATAAAGTAAATATTGTACAAATAGGTTTAATTTTTTATATAGATAAATTGATTAATTTTACATATTTACTAAATATTATATAATATATAATAATAATTAATATATTTAATTATTTATTAATTTTTATATATTAATGATGTCACCGGTTCAATAACGGTCCGACCACTGGTTGGACCAGTGACCCATCCACCCGGTACCCTTTCTGGTTCGATGACCGGTCCGGGTTTGAGAACATTGGTTTATACTGTATATATATATATTATGTAATTTCATTTTATTTTACTTTGTACATTACTTAGCTATGCGCGCGCGCGCGCACACACACACACACACATATATATATATGTGTGTGTTTGTGTGTGTGTGTGTGTATATATATATATATATATATATATATATATATATATATATGAGTAAGGATCAGGAGCGGACCCAACTAAGTGACAAACCCTGTTAAATAACATTCCTATATATACGCTCCTTTTCTGATTTTAGTTTCTCTCTCTTGCCTCACGTGTATCATATGCCTCTCTCTCAAAGTGAAAACCTAGCAGGAAACTAGAAGAGAAAAATCATAGATTCAGAGGGATTCAAGCATACAAACAGCCAAATCGGACTTCGATTCTGTGACGCCCCCAAATCCGGGTCTCCTAACCTCGAATTCGGTGTTCACGATTCTCAACAACAAACATACTTTCTAACTAAATGCGGAATAATAAACATACATTGTTTATCGAATAGAAATAAAGTCTTACAATCTTGGTCCTAAGGTTCTTTAACCTTAACATAAAACGTACCCTTAATACAATAAAAGGTTCACTTAATCAAACAACATTCAAGAATAACTAGTACATAGGCACTATCGGGCATCTATTCTTGCACCTTCCCTTTTCCTTTGTCTCCTTTAGACGTTTCTGCCTTAGCTGAAATGAAGATCATGATATAGCAAGGGTAAGCAACTAGTTTGCTTAGCAAGTTTATACACAAGGGAGATATATCATGAATAGAAGGAAATTTCGCTTTCAATGTTCAACAACAGTATAGAATTGTGAAGAATTATGAATTATCAGTCAACAGTTGAATATTCGAATAATTGAATGTCAATTACTGAGTGGTTTGAAATAACCAAGGACGTTTTCCAAGGTCCTCAGCATGTAAGCTGGACCTCTTAAAAAGTTTTGGTAATCGAGGGGATCAGCCTCTCATACCCCGTGATTTATGCATAAACACTTAATAACCAGCATTGATATCATGCCTTAAACAAGTTTATCCTTTTCTCAGCCAAGAGTTCTTACCATAGCAATTTAATAAGAACGGCTTTTAAAATACCATTGTCTTAACCAATTTAGACATGCTGGATCTAGCTGATACAAATAACATAGATCTATCTCATAAACAATTCATATTTGAAAGAACTTTAATTAAATTTACAGTTCAATCATAATAGGATAGGAATTCAATTGCACAAGGTGCGAATCTCAATAATCAGTATAGATGTGAATAATCGATAATAATTATTCACTAACATGCTTCGAAAATAATAACTCGAGATTGAGTTAGGGAACTTGCAATAATGTAAGAAGTTTAGGGTTAGGAACTTGCCTGTTTGCTCAGCTACAAATAATTTTAGCTTTAACTATTTGGCCTTGAAGAACCTAACATAGATAATGTCGGTCTATCAATTAGTACTGCGTAGTGGTACGTCGTTACGCTTACTTATGCTATTTATTTAATAATTAAGCAAATCACATAACACACATAAGTAAATAAACTATAGTAAATCCTATAAGACACTTAATTGATCTCTAGGTTGATGGGTTAATTAATCAACCATGTATCCCTTAAGTAATAAACACTTATTAGACCCTTAAACAATTAATTATAATTGTTTAATTAATTAACATTACTCTTTCTTAAGTAATATCCATTTATTACCCCTTAGACAATTTATCAAAATTGTTCAGTTAAGGTGCTATTTAAAATCTCCTTATTTATTAACTTTATCTCTATTTAATTACTATTTAATATTCGTTAAATAGTAATTAATTAATTATCTTTAGTTAATAATTAATAACTAATTATATTTACTTATTATTAAATAATAATCGAATCATCAATTTTAATCGTCTTTAATTATTATTTAAGATTAAACAATAAGTAATTAGGTTTATTTATTATTTAACCTAATCAAATAATAAATAATTAATTTTACAATTCTTAATCATTGTTTAAAAATAAATAAACAATTTATTATATATGAAAAATATAATAGCATATAAGGCTATTATTTTATTACTTTTATTCATACTTAATTAAATATTTAGTACCTTTATTTATTATTATTAAATAATAACAATAAATAATTACCTTACTAACTTCATTCATTATTATTTAAAATTAAATAATAACTAATAATTATTTCTTATCTTTATGTATTACTTAATAAGTAATAAATAATTAATTTATTAATTCTATTCATACTTAATTATTATTAATTAAATAATAATTAAATATTTATTATCTTTATTTATTATTTATTGATAAATAATAAATAATTTCTTTGTTAATTTTATTTATTAGTTATAGTGACTAGTTAATTTACAAGTGTGTTATCAGCTAAATTTAATAACCAACAACTTAGCCAAATGTTACTACCACTTGTCAGTTATTTGTTTGAACAACTCAAATGAATTACACAACCATTCCTTAATTTGTATCAATCAGTTACCAATGGTGTACCAAGCTCCTGTAATTATTTTCAATCTAACCGAATTTATTAACCAACATAATAGGCAGCAATATTCACATGATATACTAAGTTTATCCCAGTATTATCACATACAGGAACCCAAAGTTTGACTCTTAAAATTTTATACTGCCAATCGAATCCTTTATACCCAAAATGAAAACAATCCGTTCAAGCATTATAATACCATATGGTATACCCTCTATAACATAGCATTGGCTTAATCGCAATTGAAAAGAACCAATTTACCAGAACCTGTAACTTCTTAGTATACACAAATCCCCAATTCACAGGACCATACAATACAGTTTCAACAATATAATCCCAACACAAATGACTGCTAGAACCTTTAAGGTTCATCACCAACAGTTTCCCAAATAAAGGCCTAACACAGTACAAGCAACAACTCAACAAAGGAATTTTCACAACCAAATACAATGTATATCCACCAACTCCATGTATCATTACAGTGTATTATACAACCAACTCAATGTTATAAACCAATCACAGTGATATAAACCAACAAAATCTAATGCTAATCCGAGCACTGAAGGAAGAAAATTTTCACAAGACCAACAAGAAAATTGTTACAGTAGTTCGTTAAAATTCCCAGGGCTGTACCTTGGGTTTACTCGGCTAGTTGTCTTCCTTCTCTGCGACTTGCTTCCCTCCCTTTAATTAAAATTTTCGGCAGCCTTGAATTAGGGTTTAGGAGGGTGTAAATTTATAGTGGAAATTCTACCCAAATTGGTTTGGGTATTACCTAACTTGACCAAGCTATTAACCGGCGGTAGGAGGGAGGGGCTGTCGACCGGTTGTCAACTCAACCACTGTGACTTGCCGACGGCCCATTGAGCCGCGCATCTCATCGGTCGCTTCGCCTAAAACCCGGAACCCATGGTCCCTTCGACAGACGCTCGGTCCTTGCCCGCTCCCAATCGTGTCGCCTCTTCAAGCCATCTCGCCGACTCAAGCTGTCGTCGGCGCATGCCTGGCGACGCCTCCTTCTCGTCCCGTTCCGTCTGACTTGATTGATAGATAGCTAGGGCTTGATTTGATTTGGGGGTTTGATTTCGCCGATTTGAGAAGCTTTAGGATTTCCCCCTTTTCCCTCGGTTCTGCTATCTCCTACCGATTCCTAAATTAATCCTACCGGTTGCCCCAATTGAAAAATACGGACCCAACCCGGCTAAAAAGATTTGGAATTTGGGCTCAAAGGAATTGGGTCCAACCGATTGGATTGAGGATTGGGCTCACCCACTAGTTGGGTCGGCCAAAAGAATGGGAAACAGCCCAATTGGAAAATAACATAGGAAGAAGAAAATGGGTCCAACTAACAAAATGAGAAATGGGCCACTCCAAATAAGAGAAAAATGACCCAATTAAATTAACCACCTTACTTTTAATTTAAATACTAAACCAATTAATTAATTATTTATAATATTTATTTCAACAATAATTCTTCATGCGAATTATTTAAATCCGATAATAGTAAAATGAATTTATTCTTGCAATTAAATTCTTAGGGTTAACTCATTAACTTATTCAAACTATTAGTGAGCCCCTTTAATGCACGAAAATTATTGAACCATGTATTTATATAATTAATAACAATACTTACACGGATCCATAAAATTTAATAAAATGAATTTCATATAATAAAATAATTTAATACAATGTTTAAAAGAATTCCTGGGCATTACAGATTCGATAAGAGCAATAAATATTCCACGCTCCTCTTTCTGATTTTAGTTTCTCTCTTTTGCCTCACATGTATCGTATGCCCTTTCTCAAAGTGAAAACCTAGTTGGAAACTTAGCAGAGAAAAATCAGAGATTCAGAGGGATTCAAGCATACAAACGGCCAAATCGGACTTCGATTCTTCGATTCGGTTGAATAGGTATTCGAAGGACAAACGCCCAAATCGATTCGAACTCGCGCAAATCCCAAATCTCAGAACTCACAAATCCCCAAATCGGACTGTGAGGACTTCGATTCGGTAAGAGTTCTAACTATTGTCTTTTCAAGCACTTAATTAAATTAAGAACAAAAGAGATATGCCAACTTTACTTTCAGATATCCCCACTCTTATGCTCATACTCGTGCCTATTTTACCTATTGGGATACGAAACACTGTTGTGCCACTGTTTAGTCACTTTTTACCAATGAGGGAAAGCATGGTGGGGAAGCTACTGTAGAGGTTGTTCAATTGATTACGGGTCTTGTGAAAGCTCATGATTGCCAGTTACACCCTGATTCAATTGAAGAAACGAGCCACAGTTGGACCATTGCTTAGTAACTCCACATTTTTGTTTTTTACAGCTGATATTTTTTTAACTTAAGATTATGGTTTTTCTTATATAAACTAAGTTTATTCTATATCAAGAACATAGCAGGATGACTTTTTGCAAGAGTTGTTTTTAGTCAAGTTCTAAATTGACGACTTTATCAAAAAATTAAAAAAAAATCTGAAATCATTTGTAGTTTCGTTCTTTTTAACAATCATGTTAAAACTTTTTGAATTGTTAAATGGATAAATATGCAAAAAGCATATTGAAAAAGTAGAAAACTATCCTCAAATTTCAAATCATTTATATATTCATTTTCAAATCATGTTAGAGGTTGCTATTGAATTGGTCAATAAAGAGATAATCTGGAAAAATCAGATTGCAAAATAATTCTAAATGAACAGCCATGCATTGTGGAATTTTTTTTAACCTTTTGAGAAAAAAATAAATTGTCAAGTCATGTGATAGTCACACCATTGTGATGGTCCGCTGTGATTTGCAGGCTACATGTGACAGATAACTTTTCATTTGTTATACTGAATTAGTACCATGTAAAGATCTTAAAATTTATTGCAACTTAGAGCTGTGTATTTTTGGGGTAGATTCAACATTGATATATCTTTTGAGAAAATGTGTAGTTTTAGTGAATAGTTTCAAATTGCAACTGTTTTGTATTTAATAGTCTAATATTTTTTGGGGACATTATATCATGTAGGACCTGGGCAACTCAATTTTTTTGGGCAGCTAGAGAAATGTGCAAGGACATTGCAGAAGGAAATCAACACTTAAATTTTTTGTGTAATCTTCTTTGTGGATGAAACTTATTCTGATGCAGTTCTGTAACAATTTTATGTTTGGGTGAGATGGATAGGGTCTCACGTAGTTGCTACATTTGAAAATCTTCCTATGTTTGGGTGTATTCTTGCTACATTTTGGTTGAAATTGGTTTTAATTCAGCAATATTCTGTTTTAGTTATTTTGAGTTAACAACTTTCATTTTTAAACCAGTACTTGTAATGTAACTTCAAAACTATTTGCAAAAGTGACAAAAGTGTACTGCTGGATGTTTGTATCATTTTTATGGGCTAGGGTGGGGATTGGGGCCTATTGATTTCCTGAGGGTTGCTCACTGTAGTGTTGAAGTGAAATGGAAATGTTACTAAGTACTTCAAAACAACAAACCATCACTACTCCAAAATTTAATATCATCATCTCATAAATAAACCATCAGTACTAGAAAATTAAACATCAGCAGCTTTCATTACATTCATTACACCTATTATATTCAACGATTTCATTACAAAACAACTACAACTTCATTACAAACAACAAAAACCACAAAATGAAAGGAAAAACAAACACCCAGTACACCACTCTTTTCTTCATTCTTTCATTGTTCAAATTTATCAAGCTAATACTGAGCAATTCTTGAGCGCGGTGACATTGTTGGATCAATCCATTCAAACGAGTCACGTGATATTGTTTTATAATTTGTGCAACCAACAAGTCGTCTCCCGGGATTTGTTTTGGTCCATGAAATCT
Organism: Aralia elata; assembly: GCA_034770075.1. Classification (NCBI taxonomy): domain Eukaryota; kingdom Viridiplantae; phylum Streptophyta; class Magnoliopsida; order Apiales; family Araliaceae; genus Aralia; species Aralia elata. Next base: position 1,607,781 of record CM068380.1, on the reverse strand, counting down.
TCATAGGTGAAGGAACTCCACATTTGCAACTGCGGGATGAGCTCCTCGATGATTTTGTGCTCATGACTTGGGGGAAAAATATTAGTGAGGGTTTTTATCAGTTTAATAAAAAACAATATTGCCATAAATAGGAATAAAGCATAAACAAAAGTTAATTGTACTCCAAATTATATTGCCACAAACAAATTGTTGTAAATCAACAAAGAAAATAACATTATGAGCATTACATAAGCAATTTTAGTTTACCCTTAACAATGAACTTTGCAGCCTCAAATGACATAATTGCACAATGCTTAAACTAGGAATACACATTCACGAAAGAGACCTAATGAGAAAGATAGCTCCATCCTGTGAAAGGGAAAATTGTAAAGGTACCCAAAAAACATAATGGTCCAGACTAAGCAATAACAACAGGTGCATGCATACAGAATCCAACCCGAGTTACGGAACAATATATGTTTACTTTAATGTTCAAGGAAAATAGAATTATAAATATATTTTTGTGCTTTGCCAGGGAGGGCTACTTAGTAGTTAGTAGTTATGTTCATTTGTTGTTTTACTCTTACAATAGATTCTTATTTTTTGAAGTCCATAAATATTAGAAGGCCAAGCCAATGCATCATCCATGTATACAGAAAAGAAATAAATAAATGAAGGAATTACTCTACATTGTAGCAGGTGAAAATGAGCAAATTGAATCAAAGTAATCCACATATTTGTTGACACATAAATAGAAACAGTGAAGAGCAAATAGAACTTTTTTGACAATTATGATTTTTAGCAATCTTATTACTCTTTCATCAATTTAGAATTTATCGAGAGGGATTCAACACATAATCAATACAAGGAACCAATATATGCACCACAACACTACAAATATATTTGCGAGTTCATAGTTAATTCCACGTTCTTGAAAAGATAATAGTTAGAACTCTTACCAAATCGAAGTCCTCACAGTCCGATTTGGGCGTTTGCGAGTTCTGAGATTTGGGATTTGCGCGAGTTCGAATCGATTTGGGCGTTTGTCCTTCGAATACCTATTCAACGAACCCGAATAGAAGAATTGAAGTCTGATTTGGCCGTTTGTATGCTTGAATCCCTCGAATCTTTGATTTTTCTCTACTAAGTTTCCAGCTAGGTTTTCACTTTGAGAGAGGGGCATACGATACATGTGAGGCAAGAGAGAGAAACTAAAATCAGAAAGAGGAGCGTGAAATACTTATTGCTCATGAATCGAAGAATCGAAGTCCGATTTGGCCGTTTGTATGGTTGAATCCCTCTGAATCTATGATTTTTCTCTTCTAGTTTCCTACTAGGTTTTCACTTTGAGAGAGGCATATGATACACATGAAGCAAGAGAGAGAAACTAAAATCAGAAAAGGAGCGTATATATAGGTATGTTATTTAACAAGGTCTGTTACTTAGTTAGGTCCGCTCCTGATCCTTACTCATATATATATATATATATATATATATGTATGTACCCAACACCAAATAATCCTACACACATTGGACTTGTCCAATATAATGTCCAATGGACTATCAATTTAATTTAATTTGGCCATGCATACTTACTTTTACACATTAGGCTTAAATCTAGCAACAACAATTACTTGGACTACAATTTCCTAACACATTAAACATATCATGTTGGGCCCAATTCAAGTGTCCTCATTAGTCCATACTATTATTTATCCATCTCCTAACTAATCCAATTACTGGGTCCATCTTAATCACTATGCCACACAAGGCATATTACTTAAGCTTAATAAATTTATAAATCAAGCTTATCATCATCTTTACCACACCTCGAACTTAACACCTACATAATTTAATGTAAATAGTATTATTTAGGTTCACAACATATATGTATATATATACATATGCACACAAATAAAATTTTAAAATACTCATTTTTATTTTTAATATAATTTACAAAATTCTCGGGTATTACAGTATTAATTCAGTTTAGTTCAAGGAATTAATTTTTGCATATATATGCTCCATTCACATGTATATTATTGGTAAGATGTAAGTACTATTTCTATTTACCAATCTATTAAGAAGTATTAGGGAAGAAAGTAAAAAATATTTGGACAAATATATAGACAAGTAGAATTAATTCAAATTTCAACTCATATATCTTAATAATCTATACTAATATATAGAGACACCAACATATATATATATATATATATATATATATATATATGCTAGCTATTTATTGTTTCAAATCAAGGTGAAACCATGAATCATGATGAGTATCAAACCACACACATTTAAATAATAGACAGTTACATTTTTAAAATTTATTGTTTATAAATAGTAAATGATCTATAATAATAACAATATATAAAGAGACAAAATGAGAGCAATTGTTGGTTTGATCTTGTGAGTCTATTAAGGCTGAAATAAATATTTATAAACGAAAATAATTAAGATCACAATAAATTTCCTTTAATGAAAATTATTATAAGAAATTATGATTAGTATATACATGTTAGATGTTTATTGGTCAAATCAAGTGAATATATGATGAGTATTAAACCACACATACTTGAATAATATGTGTTACATATACGACTTATAAGTTAAAATTTAAAATGACATATAAGTCGTTGTAAGTTATAAATAAAAGTGATTAACACAATTTTTATTTATAAGTCCGAAATCGAGCAATTTGGTTAGCACTGAGGTGGTGTTTGATAAAACTGAGTAATTAAGATCTGAATAGTTAATACATCTTAATAAATTAAATTATCTGAATGAAATAATATCTGAATCTACAAACCTGTTTGATAACTAAAAAGTGTAAAACATTTAAGTGACACTATTTTACCATTTTAACCTCTGAGTTATTTAAAAATTTTATTTGAATGATCTTAAAATTTGAAATTGAAGGAGTACAATATTTATTGAAGCTATTTTTGTCCATAAATTTTAAATAAACTATTAAGAGCTCCCTCTTAATAGTCAATATTTGAGTTTTTATCTTAATGATTAAAAGACATTAAGAGGTAAAAAAAATTTACCAAACAAGATTTATCTCTGACCGAATCAAAGACATGTGAATTAAGAGACATTCAGACACAAACAAACAATATCAGAGTCTATTAAGTAGCTCAATTCATTATTATAAACGGGAGTCATGACTTGACATTTGATATGATATAGTAGACAGCTTAGAGAGAAAAGTAGTTCAATTCATTATTATAAATGGGAGTCATGACTTGACATCTGATATGACATAGTAGACAGCTATAGAGAAAATTATTCTACCTACTATTATTGTCGCCCCCGCCTATTTTTCTCCCATTAACTTTCCTTACTCAAACTATAACTATGCTAGCCTATGTGGATATTTTATCTCTCCAGCTCACTTTATTGTTAACTCTTGACTTGCAACATTTTTTTTCTCATTAAAAAGACATAATCTATAAGTTAGGATTTTTTAAGTCCATTAATTTTATTATTTATATTTTAAGATATAGTTTTACCCTTTTTTTTTATTACAAAACACTGGAACAAGAATATATAATAATTTTTATTGATAAATAAATCAAATTACAAAAATACTATAATAGAAGTGATACCTCTTATAGCCCCAAATTAAAACTCAAAAATCAAGAACATATAAATTTCTGAAAAATTTACAAAAATAAATAGACTTGAGCAGTTTTTCAACATGAGTAATGAAAAAGAAAATTGTTATGATATCTCCATATCTAAATTTGAATAGATATGTCTTCGCTGATTAACGCAAAACAAACCTCCTCCAAATAGATATCATAAATCTAGAAAAAGGGGCTTAGAATAGAAAATTTCCAAACTAGGAGAAGAAGGCTCTATAGATTGAAAAAATCGAAACTATGAGAAATAAAATCCCATAAAACGATAAAGAAAATTTCATGAAAGGAAAAAACAAGAATAAGCAATCGAAAGAATACAAACTTGATAACTCGCATAATACAAAATTTTCAATACTGTTTCAAATCATATAGTATGTATTAGTTAGTAAATGACAGTACCAATAAAAGCTTAATAATACTTAGGTATACATGAACATTTTATGTACTCCAAACAGAGTAGAACAAAAAAAAAATTTAGACTTTTGACTTATTGAAAAATAATAAAAAAATGATACAAAATTTTAGAAACCATTATATATGAATATATATAATACAAACAAAAAAATCAATAAAATATTTGGATTGTTGAGTCACTAAAAAAATTCATTGAGTCAATTAGGAACTAACGAAAATAAATTGATATTTGTCTTGTTATATTTTAGTATGATATTGATATTGAAAAGAAACGACTTATGAGAGCTCATTATACTTATACATTAAAATTAATTAATACTAACTTATTAGTTTTTTTCATAACGAGAATTTCTTAGGCATATATCATGGAGTACCATTTAAATGTTGTTTAGCGTTATATTTTATAATTATTGAGATTTCTTAATCATTATGACTATTCTACTTTCTTTATCTCATGCAATTTGTTATTTTTGAGATTTTTGCATAAAATACCGCCTTGTTATCTTCGAGATTTTTGCAGACTATTTTATGTGATTCTTTCCGTATTAGCACACCTTTTACTATTGCAATTACTTAGTTGTGATAAGAAAATACTTTTTTTTTCCTAATTATAATTAGTAAAAAATATTTACATAGTTTTTGGGCTTTGGATTATGTAAATAATACTCCTACCCAATACAAAGATTTATGGACTAGGCCCACAAAATTGAAGTAAGAAGAAGTTGGGCCTCCTCCCCCTCCTATACGGCTTCGTTGGCAGAAGAAAAGAAGAGAGAGAAAGAGAAAGAGGGGTTTGTTCGTTTGGTCATCCCTGTGCGAACGCTTCAACGGCATTGTTTCCCGGCTAAAAAAGGTACCCTACATTCAAGCTATACATACATACATAAATATATACATATATATATATATATATTTCTCTCTCTGTATCTCTCTTTCTCTCTCTAGATCTCGATCCCCCCAAATAATTCATTCACTCATTCATTCGCAGCATTTCATTTCGCGAGTTGTTCTCTGACTTCCCTTTTTCGAATTATTAGGGTTAGGGTTTCCATTGGAACTACTCGTTCTTCCGTATTTGCTCTGGCGTTACACGGGTATGTCCAATTGAAGGAATTAGGAGGAAGAAGAAACGGAAGAAAATCGTCTGCTTGTGATCATCAATCAGGTCTTCTGAAGAAGATCTGAGGCTAAGAAGAGCTTGAAATTATATATAGATAAACAATGAGCGCTTCGAGGTTCATAAAGTGCGTCACGGTTGGCGATGGGGCTGTAGGCAAGACCTGTTTGTTGATTTCTTATACGAGCAACACCTTCCCCACGGTCAGTCTTTTACTATTTTGGGTTTTACAATGTTGATTTCATAGCTTTATTTAAATATCTGCTATAATGATTGCTTGAATTAATGGAAAATACCAAAATTGCTTCAATGCCTGAACTTAATTTTGATCTTGTAGGGATATTGTGGGAGGGATCTTTCTTTATTTTGGTTTGTTTTTATTCCCAGCTTATTTAGGGAATTTATCGAAAGATTGTAATTATATGTTGCATATAGTTTAATGCTCGTGGTACCACTGCAAGAGAATAAGCAAAAGAAGATGTGATATAAGGATGACAGAAATTATTTGCACATATTTTTTAATAGTTCTATTTATATGCTCTCTTTTTTCCCAGTGTGATATCAATTGCCTGAATGATAGGAAGCAGGAAAAGGATCTGTGACACTTTCTAGCAATGTTGTGATATGATTGCTTGCTATTTATATTTTTGTTATTATCCAGAGCTTATTTTAGGAATTAATCGAAAGATTGACATCATTCTCGTACTTAATTCTGCTCTTATGGGTTTGGTTGCGGAGAACAAACAAAAAAGTAAAATGAGTTCATTGGGGATTTCTGCTGATGTTATCTACTTTGTTGTATATACATGTATATGAATTAGAGCTTTAAGCATTACTTACCGATTTGGCGAATGTAATGATGAATTGAATTTCAACTTTATCTACTGCTGTTTGGGTTGATTTGGAGATTGTTCTTTTATGGAAACCCTTGAGTATTAACATCATATTTCTCACGCTGTCTTGAAAAACTTATGGAATATTCTTCACTTACGTCATTGTATCATTCATAAACTCTTACTTTTGCACTTCAATTTCTGCGAAACAGGATTATGTGCCAACAGTGTTTGACAATTTCAGTGCAAATGTGGTCGTTAATGGAGCCACTGTTAATCTAGGCTTGTGGGACACTGCTGGTAATTTTTTTAATATCTCATTGCAATCTTGATGTAATATGGATACACGTTTAAGTAGATCTAAATATGTTTTAGTGGGCCTGAAATGATTATTTTTTGAAACAGGACAGGAGGATTACAATAGGTTAAGACCTTTGAGTTATCGTGGGGCAGATGTTTTCATTTTGGCATTCTCTCTCATTAGCAAAGCTAGCTATGAAAATGTTTCCAAAAAGGTGAGGATTCGCTGGTTTTATATTATTGTTTTACACTAGCTTTTCGATTTCTCTATGATGAGCTATGTTTTCTTCATTTGGCAATGACTGTAACTTGTGATTTCTGGTGCCATTATCAGTGGATTCCTGAGTTGAAGCATTATGCCCCTGGCGTACCAATAGTTCTTGTTGGAACCAAACTTGGTGAGTTTTCCCGTCTTATTGAGATGCTTTATTCTATGAGATTACTTCATGGAACATTGTAAAAAATTGTCTCACCCTCCTTTTGGAATGGGAGTAGAGGATAAACCTGCTTTCTTTTTGTACGCAGTAATGAACTGTTCTTTTCAGATATTATGTTCTGTCTTATCAAGTTTCATACATGGTTTAAAGACACAATTCTATAAATATCATTTTTAGTGCATGCTAGACCATTCGAGCAATGTTTACGTTTTGGCAGTTATGAGTATGCCATTATAGGTGAGATGTGTGCGGTCCACTTGCCCTGTGCTTATTGTACATCTCGCTTTCAGCTCCTTTTCATTAAAACGTTATTCTCATCTCTGTAGCTTTGCAGTTCAGATAAAGACATACCAGGATAGACAAATCAAACCAACTGACAAGTAGTCAACTGACAATTAGTAACTGATTTTGTTGGAGAAGTTCATATTTCCTTATGAATATCTTGGGTTTTGGACTATGTGTTATCTTGACTAACAAAATAATTTGTTTTTACTTTTGATAACAAAATAAGGATACTCAGAGCTAAATTTTGGAGAATCCTATCAAAAAGTTTCTATTATTCCTTCGGTGGTGTTTGGTCGTTGTCTTCGTATCACAAAGTGCATACATGAAATAACACTTGTTTAGTTTGATTTCTTTGTAGGGCACTGTTAGAAAATTCTTTACAAGACATTCCTCTTTTTAATTGTTTCTTTTTTAACAATGGTTTTCATAACTTAAAAGCAATATAATAGAACCTTTTTTTCTTCTCTCTCTTTTTATTTATTATAATTTTAACTTTCGGTCTAAATTTTATAAGCGTTTCATTACAGCATTAGAGAAGCACAAAGTAACAAAATGATTCTATCCTCCATATTTATGTTTTGTGAAAAAAAAACAGAAAAATAGGAACTAGTAATCACCTTTGTAAAACATGAGCATAACGTGTGTCTTTCTTATCACAGATACCCGATAAAGGTAGGTAAGTATGATGTATATTTCTTTGTCAGACTTTCATTTGTCCTCAAGTTTGCTATTTTGGCATTGTTGTTTGAATTGCACATCAATTCATTTCTTATTTACATTACAGTCATACAGCTGTTATTTCTTGAAGAATATGTTTCTTTCTTATTTAATTGATATTTCATTTTTATTCATTTACTAACATCTGTTGCATATTTGTTGTAACTTTAGTATGTGGAGGCAAGTAATATTTTTGTTATTTTTGTATTACTATTGATTCTAGAACTATGTATTGAGCTTGATTTGATCCCCCACTCATTAAAGCAAAAGATTTCGCTTTCTATTATAGTGTAGTGTGCTCTTTTCAATTTTATTTTATATGTTCCCTACATAAAGTTTACATGATCTTTACTTGTGTGACCTTTGGAGCTATATAAAAGATAATTAAAACGACTCGGGTCAAATCTCAAGTCTGGAACAAATCTTGGGTCAAATCCCAAGTCCGAATCGAATCAAATCCATCCAAACAAGGCCTTAAACTATTAGCCCAATTGTATCTTCTTGGGTCATCTTAGCTTACCATAGGCTCACCCAAAAGGTCATGACTAAAGCTACTATTGTTGGTAACTTAATTCCTTAAATACAGACAAATTTTTTCCATATCTTTCGATATGGGACTGGGGTGCTACAAACACACACGGTCCAAAGATCTTTGCCTCTCTAGTCATTGTGGGATAATACCGGCTGACTTCGTATCTCTACCTCCAGACCTCTCTCCATTGTGAGATAATACCACCAGCCTTTGTGTCCCCACCTCCGGCAACTCGATCGGATGACCCGATCCGAGCTTTCGAGAGTCGGTTCTGGATTGATTTATTTATTTTTGCATTGGAAATACCAGGTCCCAAAATTTAGGATAAATCTGTTAATCTTCTGACAATTAATAAGTTTCTTATTATAGCAAGTTGCCTTTGCTATCCATAATATTTTTATTTTTATGGAGAGTTGGAAATTGTTATGCATGTATATATACTCGATTCAACTCGAGAATGCCTTATATTCAAAAGTAGTTGGGGTAGGTTGACAATATGTATATATATTTATTTAACTGATGAAACTGTATATATTATGTTATGACGCTTAACTGTCAAAGGGTATACGACTCTTTTACCTGTACTCACCAAGGGTAGATTAGTCATTTAGCTAGTAGCAGTTAGGAGTTTGTTAAAAGGAGCAGGAGTTTCAGTTGTAAGTATCAAGTTGATTAATCAACAATTAACATTTCTCTCTCTTTCAAATATCTCTCTCACCTCTCGTCTCTTTCATTTCTCTGCAACTCTGCTAACATATCGATGAAAGTTTTACATGATCGGATAGTCTCCCGATTGTTTAGGGGAAACCATATTGACCTGTTCATCATATAATGCTGTAAATATAAAAGGTATTTTACTTGTCAAAGTATAATATTATACACACACACACGCATATGGTATTTTATGAGGCAGTGGATTAGTAGCTTTATTTTTTAATTTTCTTATTGTGTCTATGTTGCAAATATTCTTTAATGTTAGTTTCTTTTCATCTGTTTTTTTTTATAGGTTACACTGATTACTTTATCTCTGGTATACTAGTCACAATTGTCTTTTTGGATTTAGGGTTTTTTTATTAAGGCCGTTTAAGAAGTATATATTGTAAGTTATCATTTATATTAGGGTCTAATTTATCCATGAATTGCAATGACAATGGATTCAGATCTTCGGGATGATAAGCAATTCTTTGTAGACCATCCTGGTGCCGTACCCATCACTCAAGCTCAGGTAAAGATTCCTTCTGCATTTAATCCAGAAGTGGATGATTGAAATTTGAATCTAGTATCTTCTCATTCTAAATGTTTAATAATTTTACAAGGGAGAGGAGTTAAGAAAGATGATTGGAGCACCTGCTTACATTGAATGTAGTTCAAAAACACAGCTGGTATGCAGAGCAAACACTTTGTAAAGATGACTCTTTTTATTTTTCTCCGTTACTTGAAATTGTTTACATTATAATATATTTACTCCTTACTGCAGAATGTAAAGGGAGTTTTTGATGCTGCCATTAAAGTTGTGCTCCAGCCTCCCAAGACAAAGAAAAAAAAGGGAAAAGGTCAAAAGGCTTGCTCTATATTGTGATCGCAGATAGGTTCTGAAGGATAGTAGTTGTTCATCCATTCTCGTTTTTCGCCATTGTGTCCTTTTCTCTGCCTTTTGTCTCAACGGAAGTAAGAGTGGGTCATGATACGATACGTCTCCGCTTGAAGTACTAGTGATCCTGTGAAGAATCGGGTGGTTTCTTGAGTGTGTATTGTTCTAATCTCTAATCCTTTTCCAGTAACATTACCTTGTAGGCCACCTCAATCTCTCCAGTGGTTTTGATTTGTTGCAAGTATTAATTGACCGGAGATCCACTTAGGAAAACAAGTTTGTCTTCCGTGCATTTAATATTAATTACTTTGTATTTTGATCTGAACGCTTAGAGATGTTTATAATGCCCTTTCTGAAAGTGTAGTTGCTCGAGAAACTGTTTCTGGTGCTCTTGTTTTTGTTACTGCAACTGTTACTGTGATTTGTTTATCTCACAATCCCACAGTTCTCAGATTACGTGGAACATTTAGGTCGGCTAATACGATGATTTTGGCAGATGAATTGAACCAGGCAGAATCATTTGTATCTAGACAAGCTATTATTGTAGACTTCTTTTCTTAATGAAGCGTATCAACTTTAGCCTAATTATTACGCGACGTTCTTCCCATTGTTTTTCTATTTTTCTGTTGGTAGTGCGGCGAAAATGGAAGGGAATAAAGCTATAAGATGCTGCATAAAGGTAAGAAGTTGACCCTCTAGGATTATTCACATTAAAATTGATGTTGGCATGTTATAAATCAAGAAGTTGACCCTCTAGAATTATTCTCATTTTGTTGAAAATTGATGCCGGCTAAGATTTGGGCTTTATTCCACTCTCAGAAGTAGCATTTGGCATCTTGTATACTGGGGCTTAAAAAAAAACAGCGGACATATTAATAAGTTCTTCCTTGGATATTTGACTGGATGCAAAAGAACTTGGTCTATCACCATCATTCATCAAAGGAATAATGTAAACAAAGGATTATCAATGAATTTATTGTTGATTTTTCACCATTGAAGTAATGTGTTATATATATATATATTTATAGTTTATAACACGTGTTTTCAGTATAATGCTAGAGATCTCAAAAATTATATCAAAATATATTTGTATTGAATAAGACAAATGATTTTTTTGTGATACAACTAACGACAAGAGATGTACTCAACTATTGTAATACTACCAGATCATTTGAGTACTATTTGTAACAAAATAAGTAAATTTGAGAAATTATACTTCCAACAAACTTTAATCGGTCTTTGGCCTAAGTAGCAAGCTGTTACAGCCAAACAAATCTTATCCAATTGACCCATAGTTAGCTAGCTTCCTTCATGCTAATGCTTGATCTTGATCATATTTCGAAGCTTTATGAAGGTATTGATTCATTTCAAATATATTCTTTCCTATATTCAAGATGATCTCTAATTGCCTAGAATAAAGAGTGCTCAATACTTTATTACTTTGATTAACAAAGATGCACGCAATATCTTAGGAAAGAAGACCAAATTACAATTTTAAATCACTTCAAGAATTGCAAACATATATTGACTATTATATATTTTTATCTAAAAGAACTAGGATAATTCTAAGGCGACCAGGCTGAGTGACCCTTTAGCGACCGGACTGATGTGGATTGTCCACATCAGCAGAGAGAGAAAGCAAAATTTGAGTCAAGAACTCGGTAACTGAAACACAAACATTGAAAAGGCTTGCTTATTAAAAATATAAGCTCAAAATCAAGAACTCGGTAACTGAAACACTACATGCCATATATATAATCAGTTCTCACCAAACATGGGTTTCAAAATTATGAAATTAATTTTTAGGACATACCTTCAAATCTGAGTTTGTATGGATACCTTCAAATCTGCTGATTTCGGGCGAATTTCTGAGTTTGTAGATGGTTTGCTGTGTGAGAGAGAGAGAGAGAATTGATAAAGTGAATTTCTGGGTTAAGACCGTTTGACTAGTGGGGGATGGTAACACTCATATTTTGCTTTCTCTCTCTGCTGATGTGGACAATCCACATCAGCCCGGTCGCCCCAGAATTATGCAAAGAACTATCATATGCGATTCTTGAATTAACACCATGTTTGTGAGTTTTGGATTGAAAAAAAGAATGAAAAAATTTAATTAGGACATAATAGAATTCTTTTAATGCATCTGCAAAAAACTGTAATATTGTAGATGCGGAGACGGATGTATGTATGTATATTTTCTTGATATATGTAGCATCTTATCATCCAATACAATATTTGGTGATATTTGTATATATGTACTCTTGATCTAATGGACCATATACGTTCATCTAGAACCAAAATTTAACTTTAAAAAGTGCAATTTATTATGTGTTACAATTTTAATGCTCCTTAATTGGAAGCGGCTGTTCCATGATCAGTTTTGGTAATCAAAAAAATTAAGCTGATAGGTGAAATGACAATATGTGATAATGGTTCCTAGTGGGAGCCAACCAGAGCCAATTGAGGTTCAGTGTCAACCAAAAAAGTTATATTCTCTACTTTCCATGGCTTCTTTTCTTTCTTAAGGCTGAACATTTCTCATTCTCTTTTAGTGGAGGTGGTGTGGAATTAGAGAATTTGGCCTCCTGATCAATCACCATACTCCTTTAGAATATCCCGCCTCTCCTTTATTCTCACTTTCTTCTATATTCCATGCCCACTTCCACTCCTTGAAATCTCTCTCTCTCTCTCTCTCGGTGCAGGTGTGTGTGTGTATATATATATATATATATATATATATATATATATATATCTTCTCCTAATATTGCATCCAGGCCATCATTTCAACAGACTGAATTTTCAATACTAAGATTTGGGTCTTTTAAGATTGAAGGAATGGCATCTAGGAGAATTCTCAAAGAGCTCAAAGACTTGCAAAGAGACCCTCCGGCGTCATGCAGTGCAGGTATGATACATAAATATAATCATCATCATCATTCATGTTTCGTAATGGCTGCCAATTATTAGAGGTTGGTTTATACAAGTTTAAAAATTTTAAAAACAAAAAACAAACAATCCATAATATCTAATGAAAATTGCAACCAAGTCTCAACTGAGAATGAGGGCACCAGTTCAAATCCTCGTGAACCAGAGTGCAACTAATTACTTATGAATTTCCTAATATCAACATGAAAAAGGTAGCGAGAGTTGCACGCCAAAACATACTTTGTGTAGTTGTACAATACAGTTCTACAATGCATTTACAGGGTGTGCAACTATTACTATATTCACCCTTTAGTTTTTGCCAAAGGTTTTTCTAAGTAGTGATGGTAATGTGAATTTCAGGACCAGTGGCTCAAGATATGTTCCATTGGCAAGCAACCATAATCGGTCCGAATGACAGCCCCTATTCTGGTGGTGTTTTCCAGGTCACCATTCATTTCCCCCCTGATTATCCTTTCAAACCTCCCAAGGTAACCACCACCTGGTTGATGCTTCTTTTATTCACACAATTTTTTATTTTCTCTCGAACACTTTCTTGCAAATTTCACAATTTACATGATCTGTGTATGTGTATTGGCAGGTTGCCTTCAGGACCAAAGTTTTCCACCCAAATATAAACAATAATGGTAACATTTGCTTGGATATACTCAAAGATCAATGGAGTCCTGCACTCACCATATCCAAGGTCATTCTCCACTTCTCATCACTGTTTATTTTTGGGGCAAAAAATGGATATTTACAAGGTCAGATTTGATCACAATCTGAACAACCAAACCCTTCATAGTCCTTGGCAGTCTAAACTTTTTCTTTAAGAACTAGACTAAATATGCAGGCAAGTTAAAAATAAAGGTTCAATTTTCAAATGCAGGTTTTACTATCTATATGTTCACTGCTCACGGATCCTAACCCGGACGATCCTCTAGTTCCAGAAATCGCTCACATGTACAAGACAGATAAAAACAAGTATGAATCGATGGCCCGGAGTTGGACTCAGAAATATGCAATGTTCTGATGATCGAGGTTTTGTTCCATATAAGATAATGCATCAGTTTACCTTCCTAAACCTACATAACAGTTTATTTCTCCTGCAGCCAAAATCAACTGCAGGAACTACTATACTCGATATATATGGGTGTTGTAGGCTTTTTGGCTCTTGTAGTAGAAGAGTTCGTTGGAATAAATGGATGTAATTTTTTTCTAGTTTGCTAATAATCAATCAAGTGCAGCAACTGCTGCAATAATATACGAGCGTTTGAGTTGTTTTCTTTTGTTTACCAAATTTTCTGGACAATCTTAATAGTGTTGTCGTAAGCTTGGAATAAGAGTTTTCTTTTTGTTATTGTCACCTATGATTATATTATTCTACAATCAAATCGATTGCTATTTATACAAGCTTTGCCTCACTTGGGAATTTTATTGTTATTATTTATACTAGGGTGGCAAACTTTTGAATTAATGTAATGATCATCTCAAACGTTTCCAAAGGGCAGACGGTGTCCACCGTGTGTTTTAAGGACATCTTCTGGGGTTTGGCATGAAGTTATCTTCTTTTTATTTCTTTTTTTCCTTTCCTAAAAGATAGGGTTCATTTATTCTCTTCTTCCTCACCAAATCACATTATTACTTTAATGATATATGGATAGATTTAAGATGAAGAATTAATGGAAAATAAACTAGGATTTAAACTCCACGTTTAAACCACTAGAATCTCTCAAGTGTATCAACTCCACGTATCAAGGATACCTCTACAGTATGAATAAAATATCAACTTTAATATCAATAGTCTATTGTCTAACTGACTTGTGGGAATTACATCACTATTTAAAGGACACAAAATCCTAATATTACTTGGGAAATAATAAAAGTACTAATCGACTAAAATACCCAAATTAATAACTCCTAATCACTAATTAACGTCCTAAATTCCCACTAATAAATAAAATACATAAATCACATCAACTACTTTTCTATTAAACATAATAAAAACTCCAAATAATAAATAAAAAAAATATTTTCTTCGTTCTTGACTTGGAGTCCCCATCATTCTCCTCTTGTTGGAGAAAACTCGACCTCGAGTTTTATAACATGATAGAATAAGCCACAAACTCCTCTGAAACGGAAGAACATTTTGAACACCTTTGACAACATCATCACGCGATAAGGCTCAAAATTTTTTGGAAAAAGAATTGATGAGAGTATTGCTTTTGTATTCAAAGGTCCTGAAAAGAAGCTTTTTAGAACAACGAAATCAACAATGTCAACTTGGATTGGATCAACTTCTCGAATTGTCTTTTCTTCGGTAACGAACAACTCAAAGGCAACTTTAGAGTTTTTCTCAATTTGTTCCTTATACACAATCTCTGGTTTAACTTTTAGAACTTCAAAAATTTCCATGGACACGTCACAAATGTCTGTAGCCCTGAAATTTAGAATATCCTCTTTTTCTTTCTCTTGCTCTGCTTGAAGATGTGCCCGCAAGTCAATAAGGCTTTCTTTTATAGAAGATATGTCATCTTTTAATAAAGAGATGTGATCTTTTAAAAAAGAACATATAGAAACCATATCATGTGTAGCCTTTCGAAGTTCTTTTGTTTTAACTTATTGACGTTTCCTTGCTTCAGCTTTCTTTGTTCATCTTGATATCGACGCTGCAATTTTCAAAGGTATTCTTGTGTAGCAACCATATTCCATCTAAGCTCTTCCTGTTTGTGTTTCAAATATCTATGACCACATGTATTAATAACTAATAAGGTAGTATATTCGGTCACTTTCATCGTCAAGAAACTTAATATACTCTTTTGCTTCGGCAATCAATTCTTTAGTGGCTTGAGACATTGAGTGTTTGGGACAATGGGTTATAAAAAAAATTAATTTTTTTTTGATAACTTAAGGGCCTAACTAAAAAGAAAATACAAAAAATAAGGGCTAAAGTATGAATTCAGAAAATGTAAGAGTTGATTTAGAAAGGATGAGAGGGTATAAGTGAAAAGTGTATAAACTACGGCACTAAAATTTAAAAGGTATGAAAACCATGGGATGTAAACTGCAATTTTGGAAAGATATTTATAAATTAGGGTTACTTTCCTAGAGGCAGAGCAGCACAACACAGTAGCTAAAGAGGCAGAGCAGCAGTATCACATCATAGCAGCAACGCAAGTCCTTTTTTTTCTCAGTGAACAACAACTGCGATGAACAGTACTCTGTCGATGAACAGTAACTCCGGCGATGAACAATATTTTTTTATTTTTTTAATACCCAAGATCTCCCAAAAAAAAAGAAATTGATGGAAAAACCTTAAGCTCTGATGCCAAAAATGATGCAAGACAGATTTAAGATGAAGAATTAATGAAAAATAAACTAGGATTTAAAATCCACGTTTAAACCACTAGGATCTCTCAAGTGTATCAACTCCACATGTCAACACCAAGATGAATAATTACCTCTACGGTAGGATACCTCTACGGTATGAATAAAATATCAACTTCAATATCAATAGTCTATTGTCTAACTGACTTGTGGGAATTACATCACTATTTAAAGAGACAAAATCCTAATATTACTTGAAAAATAATAAAAATACTAATCGACTAAAATACCCTTATTAATAACTCCTAATCACTAATTAACGTCCTAAATCCCCACTAATAAATAAAATACATAAATCACATCAACTACTTTTATATTAAACATAATAAAAATTCCAAATAATAAATATAAAAAATCTCTTCTTTGTTCTTGACTTGGAGTCCACATCAATATAAAGGTTTGTAAAGTAAAATTAGAAACTACTATTGTCTCTGGAAAAATACAGAGACAATAGTAGGTTTGAGCAAACATAATTTACCATAGATGTAGGAATACTTATCAACCATATATATATATATATATATATATATATATATATATATATTGCACTGAACATTTGCATACAAGGCAGATTCTTTCATTAGGAATATATCATCACCGTCCTTGATACTATCTTGATATTTAATAAGGCATTTTAAAAAATGCTAAAGGCATGGTGATGCACCTCTCACCGTCCTTGAAACTATCTTGATCGTCAACCCAAAATAGATGTGAACATGCATAAACAGATGATCAGGCTTCTTCAAAAGCTTTGCAGAATACTACCAAAACAAGAGAGCTATGTATCATAGATTGAACAAAACCAGGCTACAAAACTTAATGAAAATACATTATGTAACAATTATTACCCCTGTAGCCTTATGCGTTAACGTATCCCTATTCTCAACATCAAAGACGTGCAACCTTTGCAGAGACCCATTTATTAGGTGTATTGCTGTCACCTGTGCTTTGGAATCCTATCAAAAATGAGCAAGGAGAAAAGATAAGGATAACTGCATAATTTAGTTGCACATTTGTGAAGAGTTCTACCAGAGTCGATTAGTTCCCAGGAAAAGATAGAATACAGGCAAAAAGAACTATATAAATCCTTTCTTGATCAATTACCAAAATTTCTTCTTCATATGGTATATATGCTTGAGTGAAAAACTCGTAAGCTACAGGCTCTAGATCACAGTCGTTGGCAGCCTGGAAATTGACAAAACAAGGTAAGAGCAGGTCAGTAGGGAAACAGTTTTTACATTTGGTGATGTTCTAAAGGAAAAAATTTGTCATATACCTCAGCACATTGGAGGTATAGAATGAGAGCCTCAATTGTCTGCAAAACCATTACCAAATGAACAAAAATTGAATGCAGAATAGATGCAGGAAAAATATTAGATAGATAAGCCTTTAAATAAACATGGCATACAAAACAGAAGACCCAGATAAAGTGATACCAGATGGCAGAGCATAGAGCTGACAAGAATAAAAAGAGAAAAAGAGCAAGAAAAATAAAAAAGAACTAAGATTTTTCTTTGCAATGATGATCACAGTAAATCCCAGGCCAAGCAGAAGACAACCAATAGATTTAACATTTATCCGGGCTGCGTCTCAAAGTTCAGTTACTGATATACTTTTCCAATGTAGCAGTCAAAACACAATGCATTCATTTAGTTGAAATGCCGCTTTCATATCATCAATTAATTAGAGCTACCTGGTTCAGTATCTGAAAAACTTTCTTTGGTGTCACTGATGCTTCTGCCTCTTCTTCAGTGACATTTTCATCCTGGCCTTGCAGTCGTCTAACCTGCCCTTGCAGTCGTCTAACCAACTGCATGTGAAAGAAATGTCAGTGATGTACAACTATCATACTTGACAAAAGACAAAAAATGGAGCTCTGGATCTTAGTTATAGCAAAACTCTAAGAAACTATGGGCATTTGCAATCAATACATATTCCTTAAACATGGTATTTCTATAGCAATTTGTTTTGTCGTTTACATATGAGATTCAATTTCATCCTACCCATACTAGTTTTCAATAAAAGACATTGTTGAGTTGAGTCAAATAAAGCACTTTACCAACGTAAGAATCTTAATCTCCTAAAAGACCCTTAATCCCTAACTCAATCATATATGTTCATCAGTTCATGTATTAAGTGAAGCACCTTATTTCCCAAGAAAGCGAGTCAAAATGATTTCTATCATAGGGTCAAGTCTAGATTAGGGAGCAAACATCGGCCGGAGGGGGGGGGGGCAGGGGGTGCCCTACCGGCTATTGCTAAACGTACTTGTAAGTCCACAATGTAATTACGTACAAAATCTATAAGTGTCTTTCAAGACATATTTCATGGTTCCATATTCCGCAAAAACAACCATCCGTACATAATTAATTTAGTATGAGCTTAATTGATGCGCGGTGGGGTATTGCACACACATGGTGGTTTATCCAATGCACACCCTTAGTGTAGTGGCTATGGGTTCCACCGTCATTTAAAAAAAAATGTATACAACCTTCCTATATGCATGAAATGATGATAATAATTGACATATTAACACCTCAAGAAAACCACACTTTGTAATAGATATGAGCAATCAATAGTACTAAGAAGTATGACGTTTCGTACTTATTGATGCCATGCAAAAGGAAGAAACTTCTGGTGTGGAAGACAGCAGAAACTCTCTAGAAAAATCTAAATGGTGCACTGCACAAGGCATTGGAGAGAAGACCTGTAGAACTCACTTTTTCAGACAAAAAGATTTTGAGTACATATAATGCCATTCAAACGAATAACCATTATCCTAAAGATCGTGCGGTACAATTAGCTGAAGCAACAAGCAGCAAGATATAGCAAATAGGAACCAATAAAATATCCATATACATTATTTTAAATTAAGCATGTACATACTAATTCATCACATCATCTAAAAGTATAAGGCCATAATGGAGCCAATTTTGCAACAGCACAACCCCAATGAGAAAGGTCTGTATGCAATTTCGGACTTACAGTCTGGGCAATATGTTACCGGCGTGCTGCACGAGCTCATAGAGCTCGATGATGGAGTAACCACGCGTTGTCTCCTCCTTAAAAACATCTCCAGCTTTCTCAATTCATCAAATGTTCGCATATCTAAGCAATTAAACAACACAGTTCAAAAAAATTATTCACTGGGAATCCAATCAAATAATAATAATAAAAATAAAAATTGAAACTTTTAGATCAAACAAATGTAAGATTAGGTGAAAAAAGGAGATTATACAGAGCTCGTAGTAATCTAGGATAAACATATATATATATATATATATATATATATATATATATATTCTCTTCGTCTTCATCTCCATCACCAATCATTTTTACTCTCGCCCCCCCCCCTCCCCAACACCCCGCGGTCTGTTTCTTTATTCGGTTAACTGTGCAATTAAAGTAGCCTCTGATAAGTTACAATAACTTCCAATTTTAGTCCTTAAGTATTGATAGTTTCAATTATATGCCTCAATTTTAATACTTTATAATATCGTTCATTTTAAGTTGGCAATGTAGATTTGCACCGAACTTTGTCATGTGCCAGTCATATGATCTATTTAATACATTTTGAATGTGCTTTTATGTTTTTAACTTTTTCAATACGTATGTTTTCAATTTGTACTCAAAACTGTAATTACTCGGTCATATTTTTATTTTTTTCTGGAAATAACATGCGGTCAAAAAAGAGCGCAAGAAAATCTAATAGAATCCTGATTTAATCCGAGTTCTGAAATTTAGGAGAAAAAGTGTATGGGTTAGTTATATTAAAATATTTATCTTATAATTATATTAAAATATTTATCTTATGAAAAGAAAATAATAAAAATAATCGTGTTTTTAGTGTCACAAATTTCTTTCTCTTTTACCCCTTATAAGTTTAATTTTATTAATACTTCAATCGATACACGATTTTATTAATACTTCAATCAGTACACACACAAGAAATAGACCAATTCGACAATTTTTTGTTCAATTTTCGATAGAATAACATTCTCATCGGTACGAGTCAAGGGAATGACCACTACACACCAATAAAAAACAATCTTCTTTACTGAGATCGAGCAAGAAATCAGATGAAGTGACTCATCTAGGTGTTATTTGTGAAGGTGAGCACTTGATTATAAGTAAAATTAATTGGTCAGATGAAGTGACTCATCTAGGTGTTATTTGTGAAGGTGAGCACTTGATTATAAGTAAAATTAATTTATACTACGTCTGGATCATTGAAAGAATAAAATAAAATATTTTAAAATATCTTGATCAATTGTAAATTTAATTATTAATTTGAATAAATTCATTCCACCACCACCTCTGATGTAAAATAAAAAAATAATAATAATAAACAAACAAGTCAAGTGAAGTCGCATAATTACTAACATTACATTTCCACTTTACATAACAATACAAGCATTTGGATTGTCATCACTGAATGCTGTAATATACTTGACTTCGGTAGCATTGGCACTTGCCAAGCCCGAAGTTTGAGGATCCTCCAACACATTCCTCACATACCCCGGCGGAGCTTTCTTGTCGTAAACTCCCGGCGCGTACGGATGAGCCACCACGTCGTAAGGAACATACGGCCAGAATTCCGCCTTTTTTCCTGTCCGTTGCCGCACACGGTACAACACTTTGTCGGGGTCTACATAGCCTGTGACGGTGAGCTTGTGCAGCTTTGGCTCTACTTCAATTTGTGTCACTCCTTTCATTCCTGCCACTGACTTTCTCACCCTTTTCTCACACCCTTCACAGTCTATTCTCACCTTTATTTCCACTGTCTGATAATATTTAATTATACTTGAACATCACAAAATTTACACTCATATAATATATATATATATATATATATGAAAAATCGTAAAATTAACTCGTACTTCAACGAGTCCGACTAATGATCGTTACGATAAAATAATCAGAGTTAAAACATTATGTGTATTTGAGCTTGAGCATGGGGATTTATTAACATCCAATTTGACTAATATTTTGAGCTTCTTAAAGTTGAGGTCATGTTATAGGAGATAAGAGTTTTCTATTAACTATATAAATATTATTTGGTATGTTAATTTTAATGAATATATCAAACAAACACGACTAACCACAATTTGATAAACTTGAACATTTCCCGTTCTTCTTTAATTTATTTGAAATTGTTTGCTATATTTGAACTTAAATCTAATTGAGAGAGTGATCATAGGAAATATATACCTACACAAACAAATCTCTAGTTATCCACAGAAATTCGGGTGGTTTGGATTCAAAATTTATAATCTTTCCGGTACTACTAAGATAGAACTCTTATCTATAGCAAGTCAAAAATGTATTTGTCCGACTCAGTATAAATTTTTTTTAAATTTATACCATTTGTATTCTTTGATAGAGAGAGATGCGTTTGTTCGAATAATACAATAACAAATTTACATTGACTATAAATCACTCGTGTATATATATATATATATATAGAGAGGAATGTAAAGAAAGAGAGCAGTACTGAAGTGAAACTTGCTTACATTTAG
Organism: Aralia elata; assembly: GCA_034770075.1. Lineage (NCBI taxonomy): Eukaryota > Viridiplantae > Streptophyta > Magnoliopsida > Apiales > Araliaceae > Aralia > Aralia elata. Next base: position 1,586,098 of record CM068380.1, on the reverse strand, counting down.
CAAAAAAATAAATTAAAAAAAGAAACTTAATTACTTACCCGTAGTGGCTTTCGTTTTTTGAGCTTATTAGTGTTGTGGTGAAGCCTCTCACAAAATTCAGATACATAACTCGAAACACCCATATATATATATATACACTGATACACAGTACACTATCTCTCTTTCTCTTTCAAAAACACCACCAAAAATAAAATAACGAAAGAGAGGAGGCTATTTTTATCTACCTAAAATTAATATATATACACACACACACTTGTGACTAACATTATGCATGAGGATCGTTCATACTTTACAGGTGGAATTAGGGTTACATGCCACGTGGCACCTGTCTCTTGCACACGTTGGCCCTACGTTACCAATTAATTCATATCATCTTTATCCTTCCATGATGGGAAACTTGGACTTTATCGGCATTGTTCGGTATTGTTCTTATTTAGGGTTTTATTATTGAGCAGAGGAGGTTTTATTTTAATTATATCATATATGTAATTCGGATATTTTTAATAAATAAATTTTTTAAACTCTTGCTCAGAGTTATAAAAAAAATAAAAAAAATATCTGGTGTACAAAAATGTTGATTTTATTTTTTTACTTTAAATTGCATCTCCTTAATTAAATTATAATTTAAATTATCTAAGCTTGTTTCGAGAAATCTCTAGTTGGGTTGGGGGTAGTACAACTAATAATACGCACAAGTCCAAAAAAAATAAAAAATAAAATGGAAATCCATACGTGGTGTTACGCGTAACTTCGCAAAACTTCTAAGAATAATGAAAAGGATGACGTGAACTCGAAGCTACTACCAATTGCTAGAACGTCTTAGAACACGTATCGTGGAATGAATATACATTTTAAAATTATTTATATATTTAATTAATGACATTTTGAAAGTACTTTAAGAAATAGAGATTTTAGATTTTTAAATATATATATATATATATTTTTAAAATGCTCACAAAATTTAGAGTAAACCACATATATATCGGGTGTCCCTAGATATATTCAATTTACTCAATAAAAATTTCTCTAGTCTAGTCTAATTTCATTTTATTTTCTGTTCTTTCATTAGAAATTGTTAACGCCAAATTCTGACTGCTCGCCAAATCACCAAATAACGAGCCGAAAAGACGTTTAACGGTGGAGGATATGCATTTGTTTTAGTGTGTGGAATAAAATAATGACACGTGAAAATAAAATAATAACACGAGAATTTTACGTGGAAACCCAATTGGGAAAAAACCACGGGAAAATATCTCAGAAATTTACTATGAAAATATTGTACAAATTGAAGAAAATAATATTAATAATTATTTTCTCACTTCCTCACTTTTTTCCTATAACTCAAATGATCTATTTTTCTCTCCACTATTGAAACTTTCGGATTAATTTCTTTAACCCTTTCTATTTCTCTTGCTTCTTGTTGGTGTTTCTCTATGTCTCTCTCTCCCTCCGCATCATGAAGGATATATATAGTGTGTGTTTGTAGTATGCCAAAGAAATGAAAAGGCTTTAGGTTCATTAATTTATTTGTGGTCCATATGGCAACCTTTGGTTGCTTGACCTCCTCAATTCCCTGCATGCTCATTTTATTTTCTAACTTTCCATATTCCAAAGTACCATTTTTAAACTTCTCACCTTCCAACCCAACCACTATCACATGTTCAACGCATCATGTTAGGAGCACACCAAGGGAGAAATCACATCCCAACAGAAATAATGACACTATCACCACCAGCATCCACTATCATCACCACCACCGTCACTTACCATCATCTACTATCCACCACTGTGACGCCCCCAAATTCGGGTCTCCAATACCCGGATCCGGTCATCACGATCCAATACAAACATTCGCCTCTAACAACATATGGTAACTAAAATGCGGAATAAAATAAACATACGTTGTTCATTACGAGGTGTTACTAGTCCCAGAATACAAATAACCTTAAACACATACACAATCCGTACCCTAATAACTATCAGGGATTAAATTACATTACAGTAATTGACTACACATAATTTTATTTCCTGCTACATGAAGTCTATCACTTCATCTTTTCCTTCCCTTTGTTCTTCCCTGACGTCTCGGGTTTAGCTGCAATGAGATCATGATATAGCAAGAATGAGCAACGAGTTTGCCCAGCAAGTTTAAAGTATGACAATAAGGATATATCATGATGAAGGGATATTAAGGAATTTCAACATTAGAAAAATCAGAAGCAAGAACAATAATTGCTTTTAGAACAATTGATAGTCAAATAGACTTTGAACGATAACTTCCAAAGGAGTCAATAGCTGGTTGACCCTCTGGTTACTGGCTACAGAATAACGTACTTGAGGGGATCAGCCTCGCGTACCCTATGTATATGCATAACATTTAATTCTGCTATTTGTACCTTATATACGGTACGTGGGGTACTCCCCTATAAATAAAGGGGTGTTCATACAGTCTAAGAATCCTTACCATTGATTGGTTCGGATAGCTTTTATAAATTCTCACATAATTGTTTGACCGAACAAGGGTTCAGACTTAACCATGAATGGTTTATAAATTCCTGAATTTAAATATACGAATTTCAAATGCACGAGTGCGAATGTCAATAAATATACAGATGTGGAATAATTTTAAAAGTAATTAGACCACTTAAAGCGTGCTCGGAAATAAGATTCAAGCTTAAAGAATAACTTGCAACAATATATACCTTTTTGCACGAATTAAAACAATGCATAAGGTTTAAAAGCTTGCTCAATGCCAAAAATTGAGTGAGAAGAACTTGTAAAAATGAAAGAAGTTTAGGGTTAGGAACTTGCCTGTCTGCTCAGCTACAAATAATTCTAGCTTTAATTAATTGGCTTTGAAGGACCTAACATTGATAAAGTCGATCTACCAATTAGCATTGCGTAGTTGTATATCGATACGCTTACTTATGCTATTTATTTAGCAAATGAGCAAATCACATAACACACATAAGTTAATAAACTATCATTAATCATATAAGACACTTAATTGATCTTTAGGTTGATGATTTAATTAATTAATAATATTTTTCTTAAGTGCTAAACACTTATTAAACCCTTAAATAATTAATTATAATTGTTTAATTAATGTGTTATTTAAACTTTCTTTATTTTATTAATTCTATCTTCATTTAATTACTATTTAATATTAGTTAAATAGTAATTAATTAATTATCTTTAGTTATTATTTAATAATAAACAATAACTAATTATATTTACATATTATTTGAATAATCAAATTATTAGTCGTATTTGTCTTTAATTATTAGTTAATAATCCTTATTTATTATTTATGATAATAAATAATTAATTTATTAGTCTATTATTATTTAATATTAATTAAATAATAATTAATTTAATTGTATTGGTATTTAATTACTATTTAATATTAATTAAATAATAATTAAATAATTATTACCCCTTATTTATTATTTAATCTTAATTAAATAATAAATAATTAATTTATTAACTTTATTTTCCTTAATTATTATTTAATTAACATTGAATAATAATTAATTATTATCCTTATTTATTATTAAATAATAAATAATTAATTTATTAACTTTTATGTTAATTGAATAACATTTAAATGAGTAATTATCATTATTTATTACTTAATCTTATTTAAATAATAAATAATTAGTTTATTAATTTAAACACTATTTAATAATTATTTGATATTAATCAAATAATAATAGATTAATTATTTAACCTCATTTATTATTTAATCTTAATTAAATAGTAAATAGTTAGTATATTATCACTAATTCTATTTAATTATTACTTAATATTGATTAAATAATAATTAAATAGTTAATTACACTTAAACAATATTTAATTAGTTTAATAATCAATTAGTAGTATTAACCTTTATCATTTAAAAATTTTTAAATGATTTAAATAGGTTTTAATCACTAATTAAACTAAACACCACTTAAGTACACTAAAAAATTACCAAATAAATATAATAATATTCTACATGATTTTAGAAAAATTTGGGTCCAAACGGGATCGCCGGAACCGGCCGGAATAGTGCCGAACCGGTCGCCGGAAAATTGCGCCGGTTCGGTGAATAGTGAACCGGCAGGGGTTTTTGGTATTTTCGGACTTTTTTCCAGATTTAGGGTCCTTAGCGAAAACTTGAATAACTTGAGATCTATAACTCCGATTGAGGTCCAGTCGGACTCGTTAGACTCGTATCTTTCCGAACTACAAGATTCCATCATCAAAATACAAATTTGGACAAGTTTTGTACACTGAAATCAGTCCGAAAGTGTACTGTTCATACATGTTTTCCATCAACGGGGTGTTTTGGTTAAAAATCCATAACTCACTCGTTTTAACTTCTTTTTAAATGATTCCAACTAGGTTTTGTTCTTAACTTACCCATATATTACCAGAAAATTTAAAGTCCCAAAAATAATTTATAGAGTTCAAAATGTGCAATTTCTTCGAACAAGTCACGTTCTAACCGTCGGTAAAAATTATTTCAAGCTTTTTGCTAGACTTTTCTTCCTAAACCCATACCATTACATATTTAAACTATATGATATCCTATACAAACATATGTAGCAAGATTCTAGGCATTTAAAACTTGAACTTATCATATTATTAATAAAACATATTAAATCATTATTTCTTAGTACCTAGGTTTAAATCATGAGTTAAGCATTCTTTTAAAATAATGTAGATCTAACAAAATGAAACCTAGATCCATACATACTTCATTCCTTTCATGGGCATCAAGAAATAAACATTTAAAATCCCAACACAAATAACTAGGGTTTGAAAGAGATGAAGATCCATACCTAGATTTAATGGCTATTATTCTCTTCTTTTCAAAGTAGGTTGTAAATGGAGATGACATAAACAACCAAGATCTTCTCCTTCTTCTTCAAGGTTTGGACACCACCTTCTCTTTAATCTCTCAAGATTTGTTCTTGCCTTTCACCAAACTCTCTCTAACACTCTCTCAAGGTTTTAGAAAAATGAAGACACAAATGACCACTCTTTAGCCTATTAACTAAATAAAAAGCAAGAACACCTATACTTGCCATCATGAAGCTAGTGAAAGACTTGTGTCACTAGGGTGGCTAGTTGACACCTTAGGAAGCTATGTGACACCATAGGTAGCTACTATATCAAGTCTACAATTTCAACTTCCAAGACAACTAGTTACTTAATTAAATTAGGACTTTGAAAAGCAATTACCTCTCTTTCTCTTTAGTTGCACGACAAGGAGGGGAAATTTGTCCCAAAAATGTTGTCCCACTAGTTGCTTTAAATAATAAATTAATGTTACACCTTTAATTTATCAAGTGGCTATGTTTTGGACCACACATTAAATACCATTGGGCTTCCAATTTAAATGATTAGGCTAATAAAATCCAAATCTATTTAATACAATATTGGGTCATTTAATTTAACCCAATGATTGATTAATTAATTTGTCACACTATTAATTACTACATCCATGACCAAATAAATAATTTGTCTTAGTTCCTTAATTAAATAAGTTAACCAATTAGTAATTGATTACAAATTGGACTATTAAATTTTATTATTCAATGTGACAATATTCTCATTAATTAATACTTTTATTAATTAATTTACTCAATTCAATATACTAACTATATTCAATTTACTTGCATGATTAATTAGTAATTACTTTATCAATTTAATTGATATTAAACCTTAGGGCTTGTTCATTAATTTAACTATACTATTAGTGACTCCCTTTATTCAACTTAAATCAATTCATCACCTCGTCACGTAGGCTACCAATGTACACAAAGGTTCAAATAAGCACACAAACTAACTCATTAAAAATTAAATTTATATATTTAATTAATAACGACGTTTAAAATTTCACGGGCATTACATCCCTCCCCCCTTATAAAAATTCCGTCCTCGGAATTGCAAAATAGGGTTACTCGAATAGAAACGGGTAATTCGCTTTCATCTTCTCTTCGAGTTCCCACGTAGCTTCTTCGACTGCGTGATTCCTTCAGAAAACCTTGACGGAATAGATGATCTTATTCCTTAGTTTCTGTTCCTTCATATCGAGTATCTGGACGGGAACTTCCTCGTACGATAAGTCCTTCTCGACTTGGATTGGTTCATAAGAGATAACGTGCTTGTAGTCTGGTTTATACGGTCACAACACTGACACATGAAACACGTTGTGAATGTGCTCAAGTTCAGGAGGTAACGCTACCTCGTACGCCACTTCACCGATCCGCCTCAAAATCTCGAACGGTCCTATGAACCTAGGGCTCAATTTGCCCTTCTTCCCAAAACGGATCTTCCCCTTCCAGGAAGATACCTTCAAAAACACAAAGCTAACAACTTCAAAGTCCCTCTTCTGACGATGTAAGTCAGCATATTTCTTCTGGCGATCTTGAGCTGCTACCAGACGATTTCTGACCAGTTGTACTGTATCTGAAGTCTGCTGCACCATCTCAGGTCCCAACAGTCTTCGCTCTCCAACCTCGTCCCAACACATCGGGGTTCGACATTTCCTTCCATATAGCGCTTCGTACGGTGGCATGCCGATACTAGCGTGATAGCTATTATTGTAAGCGAACTCCACCAGTGGCAAATGGTCATCCCAGCTGCCCTTTAAATCCATCACGACCGCCCGAAGCATATCTTCTAAGGTTTGGATCGTTTGCTCGCTCTGGCTGTCAGTTTGAGGATGATACATCGTACTCAACCTCAATTGTGTTCCCATTCTTACCTGCAGACTTCTCTAAAAATTTGACGTGAAGCGCAGAACTCTGTCCGATACAATAGATACTGGCACTCCATGACGCGATACAATCTCCTTGACGTAAAGTTTTGCTAACTGCTCCAGCTTATACCGTATCTTGATTGGTAGGAAATGAGCAAACTTGGTTAGACGATCTACAATTACCCAGATGGCGTCTAAACCCTTCTGTATCGGTGGCAGACCCACCACAAAGTCCATTGTGATGTGCTCCCACTTCCACTCCGGAATCTCCAATGGTTGAAGCAGTCCGCTCGGTCGCTGGTGCTCTGCTTTAATTCGCTGACATGTCAGACATCGGCTGACGCACTCTGCCACTTCTCGTTTCATATTCGTCCACCAAAAATACTGCCGCAAATCCCGATACATTTTCGTGCTTCTGGGATGTACTGAGTACCTCGTACTATGAGCTTCCTGAAGGATTTCTTCCCTTAACTCCGGATCCAACGGTACCCAGACTCTCCCTTCAAACCTTAGCAACCCTATGTTGTCAATCTTATACTTAAGCTCCTCGCCTTCGGCAATTCGCTTCTTTATTGAATCACAATCCTCATCCTTTTCTTGAGCCTCCTTGATTTGATCCAATAGGGTTGGGCTCACTGTCACTGTAAACAATTTCTCGTCCGTCTCCATCGGATACTGAATCTCCAATTCCAGACGTTCAAACTCCTTTATTAACTCTACTTGAGTTGTCAGCTTCATCAATTTCTCCCTGCCTTTCCTACTCAAAGCATTTGCCACTACATTTGCTTTGCCCGGATGGTACAGAATCTCACAATCGTAATCCTTGATCAATTCTAATCATCGGCGCTGCCTCATGTTCAGCTCCTTCTGAGTGAAGATGTATTTCAGACTCTTGTGATCTGTATATATCTCACACCTCTCTCCATATAGATAGTGCCTCCATATTTTCAAAGCGAATACTACTGCTGCTAACTCCAGGTCATGAGTCGGGTATCCCTTCTCATAGTCCTTTAACTGATGTGAAGCGTACGCAATGACCTTGCCATGTTGCATTAGCACACAATCAAGACCTTTGTGTGAAGCATCACTATACACTACAAAACCTCCAGTGTCATCTGGTAAAGCCAACACCGGTGCTTGGCTAAGTCTCTTCTTCAACTCCATGAAACTTTCCTCGCACTTTTCCGTCCAAACGGACTTTACCGTCTTTCTGGTTAGATTGGTCAACGGCGATGCTATCTTCGAAAAATCCTGGATGAATCTCCGATAGTATCCCGCCAACCCTAGGAAACTCTTGATCTCCGTCAGCGTCTTCGGCTGCTCCCAATTGATAACGGCTTTCACCTTTGCAGGGTCTACCGAAACGTCATCCTTGTCAATGACGTGTCCTAGAAACTGCACCCTCTGCAACCAAAATTCACACTTCAAAAATTTTGCGTACAGTTTCTCCCTTCTTAACGTCTCCAAGGCAATCCTTAGGTGTTCAACATGTTCTTCCTCGGACACTGAATACACCAAGATGTCATCGATGAATACTACTATGAACTTGTCCAAATATTGCTTGAACACTCTGTTCATCATATTCATGAATGCCGCTGGTGCATTTGTCAGTCCAAATGACATTACCGGAAACTCGAAATGCCCATAACGAGTTCTGAATGCCGTCTTCGAGATATCCTCTTGTCTCACCTTTAATTGATGATAACCCGTTCTCAAATCAATCTTTGAAAAATATTTCGCTCCCTTGAGTTGATCAAACAGATCGTCTATTCTGGGCAGCGGGTATCTATTCTTAATCGTGACTTTGTTCAATTCGTGATAGTCGATGCAAAGCCTCATCGAACCATCCTTCTTCTTTACGAACAGAACTGGCGCTTCCCATGGTGACACGCTCGGTCTGATATAACCCTTGTCTAATAGTTCCTGCAATTGAACCATTAGCTCCTTCATTTCTACCGGTGCCATTCGATACGGCGCCTTTGATATTGGTGCGGCTCCCGGCACCAAGTTAATTACAAATTCTACCTCCCTATCCGGCGGCAATCCCGAAATTTCATCTGGGAAGACATCTGTGAATTCCCTTACGACAGGTATCTGACTCGGTTCGCCCTCGACTCGACGAGTATCAACCACGTGAGCCAAATAACCTATACAACCCTTCCTCAGAAATCTCTTAGCTTGCATCATCGTTAGACAACAAGATTGTTTCGGCGATTTACTACCATAGAATACTACCTTCGACTTATTAGAAGTCTTCAGGTGTACACACTTTTTCTTACAGTCGATGACTGCTCCGTGAATCGATAACCAATCCATTCCAAGGATCACATCGAACTCCCCCAAACGAATCGGTATCAAATCTACACTGAGCTTAAATCCTCGCAACTCGGCACAACAATTCCTATGAATGCATTCTACGGGGATAATTTTCTTGTTTGTTACTTTTACGTTCATAGGGTATTCCAACTTTTCACGAGGTAAGTCTAACCGTTTAGCAAATTCTTCGGAAACAAAAGAGCAGGTAGCACCCAAATTGAATAACACATAAGTATTTATATCATTGATTAGGATGATACCTGACACCACGTCCTTGGACCCCACGACATCCTTCCTTGTGACCATCATGGCTTTTTTGATCTTGGTTGTGCTTTGTCAACGCTTCATTTCCTCCTCGGCAACGATTGCTTCCTTAAGTAACGTAGGAAATGTGTTGATCTGTAAAACCACAACCTTACTATACGCCCATGGCTTCAACCCTTGATCAAATCTCTTCGCTCGCCTAGCTCCGATGTCCACTTGGTGTGGATCAAACCTTGCTAGTTTGTTAAACTTCGTTGCGTACTCTGCTACTGACATATCATCTTACTTCAGATCCAAGAACTTTATCTCTATACTTGCCTGCGTGCTTTCTAGAAAGTAATTTTTTTGAAAAACAACTCCTTAAAACGAGTCCACGCAGTCGCGCCTTCCCCAGCTCGGCTTCTATTCGCCTTCCACCAGTAATTTGACTCACCCTTCCTCATGAAAGTGGTAAACGAAGTCTTCTGTTCCTCGGTCACTCTTGCGACCTTGAAAACTTTCCCCATTTTTTCCTACCCAAGTCTGGGCTTCGCTCGAATCCATATTCCCACGAAACTCCGGTGGTCCTAGTAATTTGAAACCCGTAAAGTTCGCCATGTGATTTCATGGCCAAACAACCGCAATGGCTGGTCTGCCTTGCATCGTTTCCTCTAACAAGTTCGCAAAGGTCCTCTTGGGGTCAGTCTGACCCTCCTCGTTATTCACTGACTCTTCCACCCTCGTGTATCGGGGTTGTCTCCTTGACGGCATTGTTTGTTCTAAACAAAACCTTACATAAATCCTTCTTGTTTTACACATCGTGCAAAATTCTACTGATGTTATCATTTAAGAGTCAAGGCACAAATCGATCACAATCAATCATGTAATAATAATACCACATTTATATTCATACACCCCTTAGTGTGTCAAACACTTATAATTCCGGCATATTCCTATAAATGTTAACTATCCCATTAAGACACAAAAGATGGGATTAATAAGAACTGCATTCCCCTAGATCTGAAAAGTGGGGATGTATCATCATCATATCAACTCAAGGCACCTTTAGTAAATACTAATAAGCTCATCTTAGTACCTCGTACTACTTACATCATATAGCATTCCTGATATCCACTTATCCCTCTATTACTAACAACAAGATGGGATTCACATAACTACTCCACAACTTACACAAAGTTGGGACTTACAACAGATATACTGCTAGTTGTACAAAAACTGAGATTCACATTTCTTACATGCATAGATATACTAGTACATATACATTGAATACTATTCTTCATTCATTACGACTCACAAAGGTCTTATAACTCTCAGACTTAACCTTTCTTTCTTTCATTTTCTCCACATATTCCTTATATCGGGCTCCAATTGATCCTCCTTAGGGATTTCTATTATCTCATCATTCAGTTCCATCTCTAGATACTTTTTCCAGATCAGACACTAAATCTACCCTTGGTTCATTTCTTATAATCTCTCCGTTGTCTCTCCTTTCTAATCATCAAAACAATCTAAATTGCCATCAGTCATCTCTTAATTTTTTTTTTTTTCATATAACATCATTCATCTCAATACTCTCAACTTTTGCTTAACAACTCTATATGAGTCCATTACCTTTGTCTCACCTGGCATTCCACCATAAAGTTTAATAACTTAACTAACACTTCAAAATATCGATATATTCATTATTTATCGAATCAATCATTTCCTTCTTGCAAACCTTAACCCAACAGATTCTAAGGTACCCTCTCTTCATCACAAAGAAACTCCATACCACATCACTCCAATATCTTATCTAATGAATAGCCACAAAAATTGATCAATAGCCACAAAATTGATCAATAGCATCAAATGATTAATTTAATTACCTCGAATATCTATAACTCCAGCTTACAATGGATCGTCCATACTTAATGGTCTTCACTTTACCATATTATCTCATCAATACACATTCCTCAAATTATCCTCAAGCTTAATAACACCAACGTATGATCCAAATCCTCAATTTTAATATCAGAATAAATTTCTACCCAAAAATAACTCTATATGAGTTCTATCCCCTTCTATTCCTCTATATTCTCTCAGGTTATAGCCTAAGGACTCTTTCTCCTAAGGGTTATAACCTATAGCTCTGATACCAACCTGTGACGCCCCCAAATTCGGGTCTCCAATACCCAGATCCGGTCATCACGATCCAATACAAACATTCGCCTCTAACAACATATGGTAACTAAAATGCGGAATAAAATAAACATACGTTGTTCATTACGAGGTGTTACTAGTCCCAGAATACAAATAACCTTAAACACATACACAATCCGTACCCTAATAACTATCAGGGATTAAATTACATTACAGTAATTGACTACACATAATTTTATTTCCTGCTACATGAAGTCTATCACTTCATCTTTTCCTTCCCTTTGTTCTTCCCTGACGTCTCGGGTTTAGCTGCAATGAGATCATGATATAGCAAGAATGAGCAACGAGTTTGCCCAGCAAGTTTAAAGTATGACAATAAGGATATATCATGATGAAGGGATATTAAGGAATTTCAACATTAGAAAAATCAGAAGCAAGAACAATAATTGCTTTTAGAACAATTGATAGTCAAATAGACTTTGAACGATAACTTCCAAAGGAGTCAATAGCTGGTTGACCCTCTGGTTACTGGCTACAGAATAACGTACTTGAGGGGATCAGCCTCGCGTACCCTATGTATATGCATAACATTTAATTCTGCTATTTGTACCTTATATACGGTACGTGGGGTACTCCCCTATAAATAAAGGGGTGTTCATACAGTCTAAGAATCCTTACCATTGATTGGTTCGGATAGCTTTTATAAATTCTCACATAATTGTTTGACCGAACAAGGGTTCAGACTTAACCATGAATGGTTTATAAATTCCTGAATTTAAATATACGAATTTCAAATGCACGAGTGCGAATGTCAATAAATATACAGATGTGGAATAATTTTAAAAGTAATTAGACCACTTAAAGCGTGGTGCTCGGAAATAAGATTCAAGCTTAAAGAATAACTTGCAACAATATATACCTTTTTGCACGAATTAAAACAATGCATAAGGTTTAAAAGCTTGCTCAATGCCAAAAATTGAGTGAGAAGAACTTGTAAAAATGAAAGAAGTTTAGGGTTAGGAACTTGCCTGTCTGCTCAGCTACAAATAATTCTAGCTTTAATTAATTGGCTTTGAAGGACCTAACATTGATAAAGTCGATCTACCAATTAGCATTGCGTAGTTGTATATCGATACGCTTACTTATGCTATTTATTTAGCAAATGAGCAAATCACATAACACACATAAGTTAATAAACTATCATTAATCATATAAGACACTTAATTGATCTTTAGGTTGATGATTTAATTAATTAATAATATTTTTCTTAAGTGCTAAACACTTATTAAACCCTTAAATAATTAATTATAATTGTTTAATTAATGTGTTATTTAAACTTTCTTTATTTTATTAATTCTATCTTCATTTAATTACTATTTAATATTAGTTAAATAGTAATTAATTAATTATCTTTAGTTATTATTTAATAATAAACAATAACTAATTATATTTACATATTATTTGAATAATCAAATTATTAGTCGTATTTGTCTTTAATTATTAGTTAATAATCCTTATTTATTATTTATGATAATAAATAATTAATTTATTAGTCTATTATTATTTAATATTAATTAAATAATAATTAATTTAATTGTATTGGTATTTAATTACTATTTAATATTAATTAAATAATAATTAAATAATTATTACCCCTTATTTATTATTTAATCTTAATTAAATAATAAATAATTAATTTATTAACTTTATTTTCCTTAATTATTATTTAATTAACATTGAATAATAATTAATTATTATCCTTATTTATTATTAAATAATAAATAATTAATTTATTAACTTTTATGTTAATTGAATAACATTTAAATGAGTAATTATCATTATTTATTACTTAATCTTATTTAAATAATAAATAATTAGTTTATTAATTTAAACACTATTTAATAATTATTTGATATTAATCAAATAATAATAGATTAATTATTTAACCTCATTTATTATTTAATCTTAATTAAATAGTAAATAGTTAGTATATTATCACTAATTCTATTTAATTATTACTTAATATTGATTAAATAATAATTAAATAGTTAATTACACTTAAACAATATTTAATTAGTTTAATAATCAATTAGTAGTATTAACCTTTATCATTTAAAAATTTTTAAATGATTTAAATAGGTTTTAATCACTAATTAAACTAAACACCACTTAAGTACACTAAAAAATTACCAAATAAATATAATAATATTCTACATGATTTTAGAAAAATTTGGGTCCAAACGGGATCGCCGGAACCGGCCGGAATAGTGCCGAACCGGTCACCGGAAAATTGCGCCGGTTCGGTGAATAGTGAACCGGCAGGGGTTTTTGGTATTTTCGGACTTTTTTCCAGATTTAGGGTCCTTAGCGAAAACTTGAATAACTTGAGATCTATAACTCCGATTGAGGTCCAGTCGGACTCGTTAGACTCGTATCTTTCCGAACTACAAGATTCCATCATCAAAATACAAATTTGGACAAGTTTTGTACACTGAAATCAGTCCGAAAGTGTACTGTTCATACATGTTTTCCATCAACGGGGTGTTTTGGTTAAAAATCCATAACTCACTCGTTTTAACTTCTTTTTTAAATGATTCCAACTAGGTTTTGTTCTTAACTTACCCATATATTACCAGAAAATTTAAAGTCCCAAAAATAATTTATAGAGTTCAAAATGTGCAATTTCTTCGAACAAGTCACGTTCTAACCGTCGGTAAAAATTATTTCAAGCTTTTTGCTAGACTTTTCTTCCTAAACCCATACCATTACATATTTAAACTATATGATATCCTATACAAACATATGTAGCAAGATTCTAGGCATTTAAAACTTGAACTTATCATATTATTAATAAAACATATTAAATCATTATTTCTTAGTACCTAGGTTTAAATCATGAGTTAAGCATTCTTTTAAAATAATGTAGATCTAACAAAATGAAACCTAGATCCATACATACTTCATTCCTTTCATGGGCATCAAGAAATAAACATTTAAAATCCCAACACAAATAACTAGGGTTTGAAAGAGATGAAGATCCATACCTAGATTTAATGGCTATTATTCTCTTCTTTTCAAAGTAGGTTGTAAATGGAGATGACATAAACAACCAAGATCTTCTCCTTCTTCTTCAAGGTTTGGACACCACCTTCTCTTTAATCTCTCAAGATTTGTTCTTGCCTTTCACCAAAACTCTCTCTAACACTCTCTCAAGGTTTTAGAAAAATGAAGACACAAATGACCACTCTTTAGCCTATTAACTAAATAAAAAGCAAGAACACCTATACTTGCCATCATGAAGCTAGTGAAAGACTTGTGTCACTAGGGTGGCTAGTTGACACCTTAGGAAGCTATGTGACACCATAGGTAGCTACTATATCAAGTCTACAATTTCAACTTCCAAGACAACTAGTTACTTAATTAAATTAGGACTTTGAAAAGCAATTACCTCTCTTTCTCTTTAGTTGCACGACAAGGAGGGGAAATTTGTCCCAAAAATGTTGTCCCACTAGTTGCTTTAAATAATAAATTAATGTTACACCTTTAATTTATCAAGTGGCTATGTTTTGGACCACACATTAAATACCATTGGGCTTCCAATTTAAATGATTAGGCTAATAAAATCCAAATCTATTTAATACAATATTGGGTCATTTAATTTAACCCAATGATTGATTAATTAATTTGTCACACTATTAATTACTACATCCATGACCAAATAAATAATTTGTCTTAGTTCCTTAATTAAATAAGTTAACCAATTAGTAATTGATTACAAATTGGACTATTAAATTTTATTATTCAATGTGACAATATTCTCATTAATTAATACTTTTATTAATTAATTTACTCAATTCAATATACTAACTATATTCAATTTACTTGCATGATTAATTAGTAATTACTTTATCAATTTAATTGATATTAAACCTTAGGGCTTGTTCATTAATTTAACTATACTATTAGTGACTCCCTTTATTCAACTTAAATCAATTCATCACCTCGTCACGTAGGCTACCAATGTACACAAAGGTTCAAATAAGCACACAAACTAACTCATTAAAAATTAAATTTATATATTTAATTAATAACGACGTTTAAAATTTCACGGGCATTACAACCACACTACCACCGTCGTCACTACCACCTTCAACCACCATCCACCATCACAAAGTACCACTACAAACTAGTACCTTAATATGTATATCGCTCAACATCATCATCTAAATCACAATATCACCATTATATATCCATCATAATTGTCACCCTTACAAACACTAACAAGACCCATGCATAACCACCATTCCTTCCACCAGTTAGATTTTGAGGTAGGATTTGTTGGCTTGAAATTGGATAATCGTAGAATTTCGAAAAACGATGATCGAGATATGGGTCTTGTATTTGAAAGATAAAGAGACGTGTGCATAACTAAAAATATTTTTATAACTCCATATATATATATAATTAAACATAAATTTAATGTTAATTAGTATATATAAAAGTGTTTTTGTCAAAAGTAATTCATTGAGTTTTGAAAAGTACATTTGAGCAGATTTTAAATTCCGTACGTGGTGTGCTTAGTTTAAAGTTTAAAAGTCGTTTTTTTAAATTAAAAAATCTATGTTTGAATTGAAATGTGTTTAAACGAATAAGATTCTCAAATGTGAAAAAATCACAAGAGTTTCAAAAATTTTAAACCAAGCATGCATTAAAAATGTTTCATGTAATTAGGAGTATAAATAAACTGAGTCGAACTGAGTATTGAGTTGTACAGATTTGATTTACAAAATTTATCGAGTATGAAATAAAATTTGATTAAAACTCGTTTAACTACCGAATCGAACATACTCTCGAATTGAGTACGAACAGTTTGAACTTTTTGAGTGAATATGATATGAATATCAATAAAAAATTATAATTTAAAAAAATTTAAGTAATTTATTAAATTTTAAAATTTACTCATATTTAAATTATTTATATTTCCAATAGAGTTAAATTGAATTTTAATCCAGCTGAAAACGAATCGAGGTTTGGTTGATTTTGCCGTCGTACATGTAACCGCATAGATTAGCCAAACAACTAAACGCGTAATAATTACCCTCCTCCTCTCTAATAACCAAAACCGATCCGATATCTTGACACCGGTAAAGTTTCTCTTGGCGGGCTTTCCATTTCTGTCTCTCTTTACCTTCCTTCTTCCTTCTGCAACTTTCCATTTTCGGTCTTTCTCTCTCTCTCTCTCTCCGATCCTCATCAACTCATCATCAATCATCTCTTCATCATAAACAAATTCAATATGCAGCAAAACGATATGGGCTCTCCATATTTCCAGTACTATCAATCCCACCTCCAAAACCCTAATACTAATCCCATCGATCCTCTCTTCAACAGTAATTACAATCCGAATCCTTTGCCTACTACTAGAGTTTCACAAGCTTCTGCTCCTCCGGTTTCCTCCAATTATTCTACCTCTGATTACTCCAATTACTATTTCCCTCCGTACCCACAAAACAACACCGATCATGTATACTCAAACCCTAATTTGCAACAATCAGATGCCTCTAATCCACCTTACTCCTTTACAAATCAGCCCACCTCGTATTATCCATACGATCTGAATCAAGCTGCGGTGAATTATGATCCAAATTCATCCTTCACATCGACTTCGTATAATGGTTCAAACCCGCCCGATTACGAAAACCCGAATCAGGGTGGGACTAATTATGGAGGGTATAGTGATGAATTTAATGGGGATGGTGTTTACCGATATAATGGGGGAAAAGTGGAGCCTTATGGTGCTCAAGGTGGTCGGTCCGAATCGTCAAAGGGGTTGGCTTTTGATGATTATGGGAGACCTATAAATGTTACCAATGGAAATGAGCTCAAGGGAACTGAGACTTACAACAGTAAGATTGTGAAAGCTGTCCCAAAGATTGATATACAGCAGGATGCGAGTAGCGGCGTACAGAAGTTTCGCGTCAAGATCTTATCTGAAGGCGGAGGGCAGACGGATATGGATGTGCTTTGTCAGGTAAAAGACCCTTCTTTTATCCTCCTTTAACTTCAATTGTGTTCTTCTAATTGATAGTGAAAATTATGAAGGACACTTAAATGTGATTCTTCACTAATTTGGTTAGAATGATTCTTCATAACTATTCTAATCCTACTGAAGAATTTCTTTTAAGTAGTTATCTAGTTGCATTATATAGAACATCTGTGCACCAGAGGGTTAAATTTGTGAGTCTTCTCTGTGCACATGCTAGTATGGATATTACTAGTCTTAAGCCCATTTTTCCTTTTTGAACCTACTATTATGTTGCAATATTACAGTTGGGTTTTGTAATTTAATTTTCAGATTGGTTTGGATGGGATTCGAATACTTGATCCAACAACTAGTCGGATACTTAAAATATATCAACTTGAGACTGTGACGAGATGGGAAGTAAGTTTACTGCATTGTCATTTGTAACTAAAAGATCCTAGTTATTTTGGAAAGAATTTGTTAACTTCAATCTTTTTTAAATTTTTTTTGCCTACACTTTTAGGTACTGGATTCATATATATTTGCATTTTGGGTCAAAAGCTCTATTGACATTGAACCAAGACGCATCAGGCTGAAATCAAATAGCTATACCACAAACAACATTCTGGACACAGTGGCAGCAGCAAGCATTCAGGTCTGGCAACCTTATTCTATCATATTCCTGTTTATTCTTCTGTTTGATTAATCTCAGAAACTCGTTTTACCCCAAACTAGTTGCGGTAGTGACACAGCGGAAGGCTGCGAATGAATCCCATATGAAAAAGTTGAAAGACCATAAGGCAGCAAAGAAATACTACTTTGTTCCAAAGTATAAGATTAATATTGTTTTTCCAAAAGTCAATTTGAGACATTTTTAAATGTGATATTCTTAGAAGTAGCTGACGCTTTGTCTTTCTATTGATCTACTAATTCAATTATGCCTTATGTCTCTTACTTCGAAACAGCTCAAGGAGATGGCTGAAAGCAATAAACCGTCTGATCCTTCTAAGGAATCCGAATCTGAGAAGAAAAAAGGATTTGCTGATTGGATGAACTTGGTGAAGCCTGGCAATGAGGAGAAAGATCACTGGGTTAGATCTTACATTGCCATTTTTATCTAATGCCATAGTGTTCATTCTTTGCAGTTTCTATGAATTTTTCCCTCCGACCCCAAAAGATGTTTGGAAGTACAAAAAAAAAAATTTCCACCAAAAGATGTCCTAGGTACATAAGTGAAATACAAAATATGGTACAAAGAGTTTACCCTTGAAAATGTACTTAAGTGCGGTCCGTAGTTTTAATAAAGAAAAAGATCACTAGTTTGGAACTTATTTTATAGTCTCTCCTTCAACTTTCTTAATTTGTATGGAAAATATACTTGGAAGACATCTTTTGAGGGACGGAGAGAATATATTAGATATTTTTTTTGGTTTTTTTTTATTTTTTTTTGGTTTTATTTTATTTTTTTTTTGGGGGGGGGAGGGTTGGTGTTTTTGATAAAAAAATTTCGCTAACTAAATTGAGTATCGGCTTTAATTTTCTCTTGTAGGTTCCTGATGAAGCAGTGACCAAGTGCGCAGCTTGTAGGACAGATTTTGGAGCTTTTGTGCGAAGGGTTAGTAATTTTGGAGATTAAGAATCGTGTCTCTTTTAACACGTAATCTTCATAACATTTTTAATTCTTTTTCCATTTCAGCATCACTGTAGGAACTGTGGGGATATTTTCTGTGACAAGTGCACCCAAGGCAGAATTGGTCTCACTGCAGATGAGAGTGCTCAACCGGTTCGTGTTTGTGACAGATGCATGGTATGCAGTATGCACCTCTGATACTAAGTCTATTTTTCCTTTCTAATCGTATGACCTGCATTTTGGTGAGAAAGGTTGTTTTTCTTATATATGTATGTATAAAAATGTATGCAAGTGTCTCTATGCTAAGATAAAATTCGCAAGCATAATGTATAGAAAGAGATTTGAAGTAATGTATAGAGAATAAAAGATTTGGTCATGTATAGTAAAAAAGAAGTTTACTCGAAAAGTTTCCCTTGGTGAATGGGATGATGGGATAGAAAACGTGTTGTGATTTGAAGTAATGAATATAGAGAGATTTCTTTACCTTTCTAAAGAGTACTCTCTCTTAGACGTCTTTTGGAAAGTGTATTTTGGTGAACAAATAAGCAGAAATCAGGAAGGGTGCTTTATTTTGTCTTTAGGTTTGATAAGCTTACTGCTTGGGTCATTTCTGAATATCGAATCTAGTTTGTGGTTTCAATATACTTCAAGTCATAGAATGGTCTAGCAATTTGTACCAAAAAGTGTCATGTGAAAGTGAAACCATTCCAACAACTATGCGTTCATCTAGTGTTGTAATGAATTCTATTTCTTTCAGCTGCAATCTTCCTTGCACTGCTATGTTACGTCCTGTTGGTTTTGTTTTATTTTTACTTTATTCTCACAGTTTGCCTTCTATAGATATTCGTAATCCCTCTCTTCTCTTTGCAGGCAGAAATTACTCAAAGGTTGAGTAATGCAAAGGAAGTGACTGCTAAAGTAACTGGATTGCAGAGCCATGAGGATCTTGCAAAAAAACTTCAGGTACCCTGTACCTGGATGTTCTGATTGCGCCGCACCTTTAACATTGTTCACGACTTCTCTTTTTCATTTCTTTTTTCCTTTCCTATGCGTATACTTCATATTGTGCTGCACTTAAAATATGGAAAATTAATTGGTACGTGAAAATGAGATGAAAAATTTAATTCCATAAGCTTTGCGTCTCTCTTTGAATCTCATTTGTGTCAATATTTAGCTAACTAATAGCTTACTGTTGCAGTGTACTTTCATATACCATATAATGAGAAACCTTAAATTTTACAAAGTATGATATTACACAATTGGACAGTCCAGTTACAATGTTGTCTGTGAGATGATGCCTGTCTCTATTTTAAGCAGACATAGAGTTTGAGTATAATACTGTTTGCAAGAAGTCAGATCATAAAAGAGTTAAGACATGTATGTATTTTTTTTTTATGCATTACATGTTTTTGACTTTATCTGCCAATAAAGATAGTAAGAGATCTAACTCGTTCGTAAACTTCTTCACACGTTGTCATATGTTGACAATATCCAGTTTCAATGCTTCCATTTATTGACTCTTTTTATTATTCCCAAAGATCTTTTGTCTTGCAATATTTATGTTAATGTCAGCTTATTTTCATGTTGTTAATGATATGTAACAGGAGGTGATGGATAAAAATCGCAAGACATCGGCAGGTACTCACTATTAGTAGAACGAATGCTCTTTAATTGCTTCTATGCATGATAGTTGTATGCCATCTACTTTTTCTTTTCTTTTCTTTTCTTTAAATACAATGGAGCTGGATGGGAATATGTTCGGGGATGTGGTCTATTTGGTTGCAAACTGCTTCTGTTGGCTTCACGCTGCTCCTGGAAAAAAAAAGTCATGGGATCCAATGAATATATAGTTCCTAGTTTGTTTGTTTTTCCTTTAAATCCAGGAACTATAGAGCCGGGTTGCTGAAAGAGATGCTCCTTATAATGCAATTATTCAAGATAAACCTATTCATTTGAATGGTTGTTTATGCAATTTTCACCATTTATTCTTGTCGGTAGAGATTTTATTTTGTCTCTATACTGAAAACAGTGATATTTATAGGTCTGATGCCTATTGGATCTGATACAAGGATGAGAGAGGCTGAGTGTCCAACTTGTACGGTCCATCTGCAGGTTTGCTATCCTTGCTGGTCCAATGTTGTTTTTAGTTTTTCCATATCTTTTTCTAATTTTTGTTAGTGGTGGAGAATCTCTTAAAAGAAATACCTCAACAGATATATTACACAGTATATGTACACATTGACTTCAGGTGAAGGTTCCAGCCTCCGGTTCCGAAACCATAGAGTGCAGCGTCTGCCAGCACCCCTTCCTCGTGAGTGCTCAGTGATCTACCTCGTCTTCTGTTCCTTTTGATCATGTTTTTGTATACGACGAATTCCGTTAAAAGGTTACTCCCTTTACATGTTCATTATTTCTCGGTCCAATTCTTTGGGGTGTCACAGATTCTATATATTTGTACATTTGGTGCAAGTTTTCTACAATAATGTAAAGTTTTTAAACTCAGAAGTCATCAATATTAATTGGCTTGATGATCTGTGATTCGATTATGTATACCACATGGGGACAGCTGTGGAAAATGTTCAAACGATAGGTTACCAGAATAATACTTGTTGGTTTGCTGATAACAAAAATAACAGAATATTACTTGTTGGTTTGCTGATAACAAAAATAAAATGAAGTGCGTAAGAGAACTAAAGGACCTCAATATGGTTTTCCTGAATGGAAAGCAATATAGGCATCCTTCTTTTCTTTGTTCTTCTTTTCCCCTGTGCATCATATTACAAGAACTGCTCATGTTAAGATTCCTAAGTGGTGTATGCAGAAGGGGGAAATAGAGAAGTTTTACTGAGGAGATAATCTCTGCTAGTTTCCGGTTACTAACAGGGTTTATATGATTTATTTCAAATGAACCAAATTGATGTGGAGGTTACAGTTGATTAGATAATTTTTGGTACCATCTCACTGATGCACTTTATTTTGGGTCTGCTTTTTGGGTAAAGCAGCACAAGTTGAATGAACAGATCAGTGTCGACCCCAAAAATGAAATGGCAAACTGTTTTTCCTTAGATGGGAGGAGAGAAATAAGGGAATGTGGGGGTTGGAATGTGTATTTAATTGTCCTTTTCACGAGTTTAGCTACCTGTTAGGCTCCAGGCCCTTGAATGCAGGTTGAAATTCCTATGACAATTAACAGCATTCATCAACTGCTACTTGTCATTATTACCACGAGAATGACATGACATGCAGAGACTTCCAGGCTCCAGCCCTGCTTCTGATTTAAGAGCAAACTCAAATCAATTTCTGTGCCTCACTTCCTCAATCGTATCCATGAAACAAACAACTCGCAAAACACTAAAGACTAACAAAAACAGTAATACCCATGCATTGTCAAACTTTTGTGGTATATAGCAAATATGTAATAACTTGCTTTTAAGCAACCATTAAAGGTGTTAATTAATTATGTTTTTGGGCAACATGAGAACAAAATTGCCCCCAAAAAAGTAACAGGTTGAAAACAAGCCGTGGGTATGCAGAGCTACAGCAGATGCTGCAGCAAGTGATAACAAGGCATGATCCTTGTAGATCAAACATTTAGTGCTGCCCTTACACATGGAAAAGGAAAAAAACTTAAAACAACAAATATGTAATCTACCACAATACTATCTCCAAGGAAAATAAGTAATCATTCAAAATATATAGATATATACTATATATAAATAACTATACAAAAACCAGTTTGAATAAGATTATTTCCATAATACTTATCCAAATCTTTGTAGTCCTAATGCAAATCTTAAACTCCATAAATCTGAAAAATGCCCCTGCAAAGCTAGAAAACTTCAACCTGTCTAATCTGACTACTTACTACTACTACTAGAGGGCCAAAACCTTACTATACACAGAGAGGAACAGGAGATAAGAATGCAACAATGACAAAAATCAACGAAGTTTATTCTGAGCAACAGCCTGGCACAGCTCATCTTCATAGAAAAGAACTCGATTGGAAGCCAATGATTTGCACAAGGATTTTGGTAAAACAGATGACCCCATGCACCGTGAAGAAAAAGCTGGCTCTTGGAAGAGAACAGCTGCAATTTGCGGCACCTCAGTAAACTTAATACGAGAAGGTGGGCGAGGACCATGCTTGGGCGCTTTAGGAGTTTTTGGACTTGGTAGATAAACACCCTTTCCTTCTCCCTTGCTGCAATAGAATACCAACATATTATAAAAACTCAACAGAAATGATATGTATTGAAAAAGAAAAAAGATTAATCTTGAGAAAATTACCTCGCAAAAGGCCAGTGTTCAGTGGGGAGTGGAGTCATTGTTCTCAACATCTCTTGTCGAGACCGATCTGGAGTAGTGTAATTAAAGTAGAACTGCCTAGCAATCACAACCTGCTCAAATTGCATAAGAAGATGATAACCTTTATACATCTATAAAACCATGTATATACACACACATGCACACACAGGGATCAGAGAGAAGAGAGGAGAGAGAGAGAGAGAAACTTACAGCTTTTCTGATCCTCTGAGAAACATGGAAAACTGCTCTAAGTTGGTCATGGTGCAGGTGACACAGTATTTTGACCTCAAAACACAAAGCAAACATAATTTAGTATCACCAGGAAAAAAAAGGGCAAATAATAGTTATAAAAAAATAAGACATCATTCCATTATTACACTAATATTAATGTAGAATACAACTAAGAACACAACGATAATGGACAGAGAGATTGCTATCATAAAGGGCCAAAAGGGGGACATAATGGAAAGACAAACAGATGGTTTCTGACTAGCAAATTAAACCAAAAAACTACATATGATTTTCAATAGAGGAGGTACCAAAAATATAAAACTTATATAAACCATATCACATTTATTAATATCCAAATATGCTGATAAACTCCATCGCGGTCTTAGAAGGCATTATAGCTCCTTCACTACCTTTTTCTCTCATTCCCCATCTCCTGGATTGCTTTGGCTCTCTACCAACAATCTAAAATCCTTGGTCTCTACTGAATATGATGCAGGGAAAAGTTACAATAAAAATTAGAATTTCCATATATTTTATTATTTATGGAGCTAAGGAGCTTTAGTTTATTTGATGTATTTTTATTTATTATTTAGGAAAATTTAGTAGGTTAATTTATATTTAGCCTGTTTATGTTTTGGGCTTTAGTTTTTATAATTTTAGTTAGTTTAGGATTTAATTATTTTCCTTTTCCAAATAGTCGTAGGAAATTAATTTAGCATCATTTATCTTAGGGTTTTACGAGAAACACTCTTTTGACAATTATTTCAATAATATTTCGTTTTCTCTAAGAGAATTCTTATCATTCCCGTGTGCACAAGGATTTATCACCTTTGTGTTAGTAGGTTAAACTAACCATTATAATCTGTTGCGTCAGAATAATTATGTAATGCCTTTCCTTGCTTTCTACCTCTAAATCACAAGCTCAAACTACAATTACCAATATAAATACTAAACATAACTACTACTCCATATTTAGCAATTTAAGTCGATCTTCACTTGAATAATTTTGTTTTTGTTGTGCAAGAGATTCCATACAAGTAATTACCATATCTTTATTGTTTGCACCACATTTATACAATCTGATGGTTTTATTCCGAGAAATTCTAGGCCAGATCATGATACTTATTATGTGATTGTGCACTTCCATCATGTACTTTTTATGGGAGCCATTTTCGCTTTATTTGCAGGATTCACTATTTGGCATGTAAAATCTTTTATCCTAAAAGTTAAGGTCAAATAAATTTTGGATCACTTTCTTCAGGGTGAATCTGGCATGTACAATGCATTTCTTAGGGCTTTTGGGTATGCCATGTTGCATTCCTTATATACCTATAAGCTTTGGTAAAGTCTATAAGCATAAAACTCTTGATTATTTCACCCCCCACACCAAAAATACGATGATCTTCCAGCTCACTACTTTAATGGATACTATTATCAAAGCAATAATTCTGTTTCCACACAACCCAATCACACAAATTTAGCACACCATTAATTAGCTCTATTTAGTAAATATAACCAGATCAAATACAGATTACGACATATTTGAAACATACAACCAAAACAAAAGGCCGGTACTGTCACTGTAAGGTGGAAAAGTAACCCCCAAAAAATATAGCTCTGTCCAGTAACAGTAACTAAGTGTAAAATTTCAAATAAATTACATAACTCACAGTGTCTATCAGTTATACTATTACCAGCTACTAGACAAATAGCACTCTCTCAAACACTTATGGTGAAGATGGATGCTGAAAATTAAAGCACAATTAAGGTAAAATTATTAATAAGCTCCTAACATGCACAAGTTCAAAAGCAAAAGATAACAAATTGGAAATTAGGGAACAAAATACAGATGAAATAGCAAATAATGCTGGCTTATATTCAGTTTTGTCATTTCATTTAGTGCAATCAAGACAAGGTTGAAGATGCAAATACCAGTAAATCCATGGGAAGGGACTCAAGCCTCGACTCAAAGTCACAGTCTTCAGCAGTAGGTGTCTTCGGGGTTCTCTGTAAATAATTATGCTTGATCATATCGAACGGTCCAACAGCAGGACCAAATCCAAACCTCACAGGCGATAAAAACATAGGGCTTTCATCAATGCCCTTACTTTGAACTTCAGCATCACCACCATCTGTATTCTCACCATCCAACACACCCACTCTTTTCTTTCCAAGGTCTGTGCATGATTTGGTGGCTGATACCTTAGAATAACGAATCTGAGCAAGAGCACCAGGCTTCAGAAACTTGTTGCTCGAGCTCCGTAACCGCCTTTTATGCTTAGACGTCTTGGCTTCCCTGTTTTTGGGCGACACTTTACCCATCTTATTTCCTTTTCCAATTAAATATTATACCTTCAATTTCATTAAAACTCAACAATTTCAACTCAATAACTTAAAATGGAAAACCTTCACTGATCCTGCCTACATAAAAACCTGCAGAAATCCAAAATCAATAAATAAATAAATAAATCATCAGAGCTTGAAGAAAAATCGAACCTTCATCACAAATAACAAATAAACAGAGAGTACCCCAAATGATAGAGAATTCAAGTGTAACCCAGGAAAAATACCATCAAAACTTCCACTATATATCAATCAATCAACACCAATAAAAAGCCCTATATAATAAACCCCCAAAAGTTCATGAAACCCAGAACACAGTCAAAAATTAATCACAACCAGATCAAAAAATAAAGCTGAACTGAAAGCAGTCAACAGACAACAAATCCAGACAACGAAAATTTTCAAAATCCGAAATCATGAACAATTGGAGAGGAGAAATAAAGACAAATACGAACCTGAAAACACTCTTAAAGGCAAATCGCGAGAGAGCTAAAGCTGCCGAATGAAGAGAGAGAAAATAGAGAGAGAGGAGGGGGGCGTAATGGGGGTGGGGGGAATGAAGAAATGGGGCCGGGTAGGGTTTTTGTTTTGGGGTTTTGAATTTCTTTTGAATGCCCGCCAAAATCAAGTGTACCATATAAGGATTTGTTCAAGTCTTAGCTGGACGTATACGTGGCGCGTTTTGATTGGATGGGTTACTAGTTCGTGGGGAATCCAAAGTTGGTCTGACACTGACATTGGGGCCGGGGGTATCCTATAGCGCAAATGGCGGCACCCGCATAGATTTGGAAATTATTTTAAGATTTTATTAATTACTACTACTACAATAGAATATTCTAATTTATTATTCCAAATTAGAAAATGATATTGTTACAAATTAAATATGGAAATGAAAATTATATTTTATTTATAATAGTAGGGGTTTATTCACTCATTTGGTTCACTTAAATGAAGGTTTCTTTTCCCCCTTTTTTTTTTGGACACCAAAGATGCTTGAAGGTGTTACAATCAAATGTCAAACTTTCGAGTCAAGAGATCCATAGGAGGATTCTCAAAAATAATTACATCATAATTATTTAACATATCCCAGATTAATTAATTTATCTAAACAAGTACGTATTAGTTTAAGAATTTTCAAGAAGTAATTTAAACTCTCAAAAATAAGACTATCGTTCGAACATAACCTTCAGTGAGTTGATAATGTTTTCATTTATTTGTTCTTAAAAGTCTCTTATTATATGTGGGTGCGGGATACATTTATGCTACGTTTGGATTGAGGAATTGAAATAAAAGAAATAATTAAATAAAAATAGTATATTTGATGATCATTTTAGAGGATAACCCGTTATAATGGAATAAAAATTCATTTCATTCATTTGTTTTTTTATTCTATATGGAGAATGTGAAATAAAATTCATTCTAATGGAATGGATATATATGATAATTTTATCATTATATGACAACACCCACCAACAACCAAATATACACTTAAAATACCTTAAAATCATTATATTCCATCCTCCATTTTATTCTCTCAATCCAAAGCAGCATATATTTATGTGGAAAGAATTTATACAATTGTCAAAAAGAATTTATAAAAGTAACCTTTTTTCCCTAAATTTAGTTTGTTTATTCCTTCTTCGTACATTTACTATTTGTGTGGAAATTAATCTAATGTCCTCTCCACGTGCATCACTCACGTGTGCCCCGACCCAAATGACCTTTTGAAGCAAAACAAAACAAGCCACATAATACACACGAACGAATGTCACGCAAATCCCAATTGCTATATAAATTTATACATCATTTTTTAAGCTCCTTGAGAGGCTGCTGCTGCTGCTGCTGCATGTACTAAAATATTATTGTAACCTCTTTTGGTCACACATGCCAAAGATGGCCTTTAATTTTTTATTATTTTTTTTTGCTAGTTTTAACATAAATTGTAACATTCTTGCATTTGTCAAGAATGAATCCCAAGACCTCGTGCACCCAAACGTTATGAATAGTTCTTTTACCATTGGGCCAAGAGGAGTTTAGTCAAGATGGCCTTTAATTGCTTAGTCCACATCTTCTAACTTTGTTATTATCGCTGAGTTTACTATCACTTGAGCTAAGGTAAAATTATCGCTAAGTTCACTGTCACTTGAGCTAAGGTAAAATTTTGTTATTGTCGCTAAGTTCACTATCACTTGAGTATAAAATTTTGTTATTATCATTGAGTTCACTATCACTTGAGCTAACTAAGTTCACTATCACTTGTGCTAATCATAAGATGAGTTCAAAATACAATTGAATTTTTAGATCAAGTTAGAATGTGAACATAAATATTTGTATCTTCTTGTACCCTCCCCAAACTGCTCAATACAACCCACAAATATCTGTGGCCTAGGCCCTTGTTTAATCTCCCAAATTCACATTTATGAAAAGAAAAAACAAATACTCCTCAGCATATTTAATTATTGAACGTGTGACATACGATGCATGTGAGTGAAATAAATTTGTAATTTTATCTCATTTTTAGACGTGTTATTGGTAGATGATTTGTTATTAATTATGATATGTGAGGCAATTTCGTGGAGAAAAGAAAATGAATACAATTCCAAACTGTTGGTGGTAATAATTACCAGTGGCATTCAACTTCTGTGAACAAATTCATACCTAGTACCCTGTTTTGATGCAGCAAGATTGTCATGATTAAATAATTAACAGATATTTAAAAATCACATTAAATATATCACAAGATTTTACAGAAATGGTCTGAAAATATACCTAAATAAGTGAGATCTTATCCGCAAAATACGATCTCACTAAATAATCACAACATCCAGTCAAAATAAGGTAAATAAAAGAGGTGACACAGACAACACTAGGAACAAAAAAGTAAAACATAAGAAGATCTTCAAACATAAAAAGTTCTTCACTCTCATATACGAGCAACATAAGAGTTGGCTTGAGTGACATATCTGACCCAGCGATAAGGATTATAGGTCTTGGACTTCTTCGCTATCTGCAAGTATTTCACCTACAACACAACAAAACTAGTTATTCCAACGTTATTTGAAAGGAACAAATCTGCTAATACTGAACATCATAGCAATAGGTAAAAGGAAACACCCTAACAAGCAGCATCCGTTTCGTTTTTTTTTTTGGGGGGGTGGGGGTTGGGGGGAGGAGGAAGAGGGGGGGTTCCCCCATTAAAGTTTGGAAGTTGGATTGGAGTTGCACGATCTGTCAGAAACCCCAAACAGGTATACATATGCACACACTAACCCACCGCCGGAAAAATAAGACAATGTAATGTTTACCTGAAGCCTTGAAGCATTATACATTGGTATGGTGAAGGTCATGCTAACAGGTCCAGCTTCTTTCGTGATATTGCCTGTATTAAAAATGAACAGTCACATACAAGTGAGCTCCAATCACGACTAAAACTATGATTTGTTGAACCATAATTCACTGAAAGCGGTCAACAAAGATCTATAACTTTCAAGAACTAGTTCATAAAGTATTTGTAAAATCATACCATGTGATTCTTGTGAAAATGTTAGCTTGGCACGCAGTGTATGTTCAGATCCACCAACAATCTGTTGAGCAATGCACGTAACACATTAGCTTTAAAAGAGATGCAAATTTGCAGAAAAAGTTGAATTTTACAACTAACAATCCAAATAGATGGCAAATTGAATCACGGAAAACATTATAGCATCAGAAAAAGACATTGCCTTCTTAAGACTCCATTCCAGTCTCTTACTTGACTCCTTGAAATCAGTATTCTGTCCAACCGCTCCAGGTTCCAACTCAAAACTAACTCTGAAAATTGTCAAATTCATATTAATTCCAAGACATCAAATCCCGAGACAAGAATTAGATTCAGCAGTGCCACTATGATCTGCTAGCTTTCATTATTAAACCAATTATGTTGATTGTTGAGCCTCCATTCAATCTTTCTCAAAGAATCAAAGACTAGAGGAAATGTAAAAATGCCCTTACTTTAACGCTAACTTGCACAGAATTTACTTAAATTCGTGCAACTTTCCAGAATATATGAACTTTTCCAGTCTATATACCAAACAAAGTATGGTAGTGACCCTTCTTTCTACTATCCCTCCTGTCCAATTTTAGTTACTAAAATTTTATTGTGTGAGAGACAGATTTTAATCCCACTTTAGTTGGCGCGGTTTTTAAGATGCACAAAAAATATATTTAATTAAATATTATATTTTTAAATGATATATTTTAAATTTTATTTTTAACTATCTTACATATTTATGAAACATATAATATTCAAATATTTTGGGTGCATCTTAAAATCCGTGCCACGACACCAAAAATAAGTGTAACAACTAAAGTGGGGTGGAGGGAGTATATATCACTGAGAACAATATTCTTTTTATTTGGGTGTTTCATGTTTCTTATGAGTTATGTCCTATGAAATTAACCTTAATCCTCAAAGCTTTTCAGAATTAAGTCTATAACTCTAAATATATCAAACAAAGAAAGTTTACTGCAATTTCATAGAGAACTATTTTAGTGAGTCACTCTCCATTCTCACTTTTGCGCATTTTACAAAGAATAACGTGCATCCCTTTTCAGTGATAGTATGTACAATAAGCTATCTTCTTATGTAGAGCAATATTTAAAACAGGTCATAGTTATGGTCTAATGAAATCACCACAACCTTAAAGCTTTGATAAACAGGGAGAAGGAAAAAAGATCTGGTTTGGTTCTAAGACAAAATTTATATCCTCATAGTAACCTTCCCACATAAAATTGGGCACCGGAAACAATGCCATTATGCCAATATGTTTTCTTGGGTGAAAAACTAAAATGCTCTTCAACTAGAAGGATTAAATTATCTTACCTTAAAACTAATATCTGACTGTTAAATTCAAAGTAGACACAACACATTACAGAGTTGACTCAAAAAAGCAATACCTGGTTGTATACGTTGGAAGTGGCATCTGTACTGCAATTGTGTTTGCCGTGATGCTTGGGGAAAACTCGGCACGTATTTTCAGAATCACTTCAGCCTTTGAAAAGAAGAGAAAAGTGTAACATACAGACTTGAGCTTTACTAGAATGGAAAATTCACAAAATGCTAGAAACGTTTATGAAAAACGCTCTAGCTATTCATGGTAGCCATTGGCAAGGAAGCAAACGTTGCCAGAAAAGGCTAAAGTCATTTTAACTCCCAAGGATTAAACATATGAATTGACATCTACCTTAAGTGATCCAGCTTCTTCAATGAGAGTGTTAATACGAAAAGGAGGCTTGAATTCTTGTGTTATACGATAATTCATGACAGGAAATTCACCATCTGGGGGCACCTGATAGCATATAAAGATGAAGCATTAATTTTTTGAAAAGCAAGATGAAGCATCCAATTTTTGAAAAGCAGATAATTTAACAGATCTTTCACTAAATATAAAATCCCATGTTGCCTTATATTAAATACTTACGAGGCTCAGTGTTCTGTCAACTTCAAAACTATCAAGATGAACAGATTCATGGAAATTACAATCATCTAGCATTACTGCTCCTGACCCAGAAGAACCACCATAGTCTGTTACAGCAACATATGATGAGGGTGTAAAAGGCATATATATAAATTGATAACTACATAATGGAAAAACCAAGGTTTTCAGCGTAAAATGTCAGAATGGTCAATCACATTTGAGCACATCCTTGTTTCTAGCATAATATAAATTTGGAAAACATCTAATGTCCTAAACAAACTTTCACCCAAACATATATTTAAGAAGTAAATGGTTTTGAAAACATCACAGCAAAAAAAAATAAAAAAATGAAGACGAAGTGAAGGTAATCTGATGTGCATGTAAATAAATCCTGCGAATACCATAAATTGATCTACCGCCTCTTCCTATGTTCAGATCCTCATTTAGCGCTAATCGGATTTCTGGATTGCCAGTAAGATAACTCTTCATTTGAATGGTGCCATCAATCTCAGATGTCAGTATATATCCCTGTGTGACCAGAATTGAGTTGATAAAACAAATAGCAAAGCACTCCTAAGTCCTAAGCATAGATAATAGCATATTAAATTGAGAAACATTGATGAAAAAATAATGATCAATTGATCATATATACAGAAGAGAGACCAAGCAAAAAAAACATTAAAAATAAGAGAGAGTTGCAGATTGTATTAAATTACAAGCAGCTCTAGTTTTGAAAGATACTATGTATGTAAGAATGTTAATCATTTGACACAAATATATCTTTACACAGCTATTTTAGTTAATTTTTCGATGTGCATATTATATATATATATATATATTCTTTGCAGAGACACCTCCAGCCACTATTCGGCTGTCCACTAGGTAACCTTGCCTCAAAGTGCCTCTGAATTTATGAACCCTGGCCTATATTTACTATAAGAACTTAACCTGCCCACTAATACTTGAGCAACCCTTGGGTCTGAGGAAAAATATTTTGTAATAAGCATAAGTGTGGCAGAAAATGTTTTACGCTCACTGTTTGCCGAATGCAACTATACTAGTTTCTCTAGCAATAATTCAACTATCAAAATATAGTGGAAATTTAAGTGCACTTCCTAGTGTTTGGCACTAAAAAATATTGACTACAGAAGTTCAGGTACTTTTAAGTAAACCGAAGAAGCTGGATAGAGTAGAATGACTGATCTACCTTCGAAATATATACAAATGGAATTAAAGATGGAACTTTACCCCAGCCAGATACAATGTGGGATGAAGTATATTCTACAAGTTGATAGAATATGCTAACGTAGAAAGCTCATCCAAGTCATTCTTATACTTGCCAAGGCGAATGACAATTTCTGGAATAGATAAAGACTAATAGTTCTTATTTATTTATTACTCCCTAGTCTCCATTTGATTTTAACACAGTTTAAGAAAATATGAGATTGGTGTAGAACTTCAAATTAGGCCTGACTGCACCACATTTTTGGGTTCTTTTATTTCAAAACAGTGATAAGATGAGAATCTTTGAATAACTTAAAAACTACAAGGGCACAAGTTTTGGACATCCAAAAAAGGAAAGGTAGCCCTAATCCTGGACGGAGGGAGTAATTAAGAGGCAATCAATGTTAGAATTTGAGCCAAATTTGGAGTGGATTTCATTAATCATTTGAAATGGATCCACATATCAATGTGTTCTACTCCATGAGTAGATTAAAATTAAGTATTTGGAAGCTCAAATTCATGGGGTAATGAATGAGAAATTAACTCCCAAAGATCACCCTTGAAAATGATAATAAATACTTGTGGGAAGCTAAGTCCCACATCGGTTAAGAACTAAAATTTGAATGGGTTTATATACAATTAAATTGCTCTTGGGTTTGCGCACCAAGGGACACCCCACTTTTGTAGAGGAGAGAGGACCTAGCCAAGACTTGGTTTGAGCCCACACGCGCACGCCGCCAGCCGGGCTGAGGCTGAGGCTCGTGGGTCTGGGTCATTGTATATATCTTTTTGGGCAAAATTTATTTAAATTTTGTTTTTATTTAGTTCTATTATCAAAACTGTGTCGTTTTGAGAAGCATTTTATTATCATACTGCGTCGCGCTAATACTGCGTCGTTTTGGGAAACACTATCTGCTTGAACGAAAGCGTTAATACTGCGTCGTTTTGGGAAGCGTCAGCCGAACGGAAGCACCCATTCTAACATGCCCAAAACTACGTCGTTTTTTTGCTCGAACAGACACGCTCATTCTGCCAAGGCCAAAACTACGCCGTTTTGGCTGAACGGACGCATCCCATGCCTTTTCAAGGGTTGTGTCCCATCTGATAGGTCACTAAACCAAGGTTCTAAAAGGCGCTAGGCGGGAGGCGGGCGGCCGGAGGGGGCCTAGGCGGGATTTTTATTTTAAGTCAATTTTAATATTTTATCTTACATTTATCCAAACAAAATAATAATATAAAGCAAAACAATTTATAATAAAAATAATAAAGGCCTTTGCTTAAAGTTCAAACACATAACCATATTGCCAATGTCAAAGTTCAAATACAAACATGCAATTATTCAAAGTTTAAACACAAACAAATAATCAAAAATACAAACTAATAGTCCTCATCTCTACATCCCTCTATATCTCTAACTCTTCTTCTCCATATCCCTCCAAGATAATGTCCCCATCGGACTCACACTCATACTCCTTCAAGATAATGACCCACGACGTTATTTTGTAGCTTATTTATTAAAATAAAAAAATAATAATAATAATTGCAGCCCTAATTTCTCCGCCTAGGCCACGCTTAGGGGCCTAATTTCTCCGCCTTGCCCGCCTAGGCCCCCGCCTAGTCCCACCTAATCTCCTAGAGAGATTTTTTTCCCGCCTTGGGCCTAGGCAAGGCGCTAGGGGGGGCCTAGCGCAACGGGGATTTTTAGAACACTGCACTAAACTCTCCTATAAATAGGCTAGGGGGCAGCCATTTGATTCATTCAATTTAGAATAGCATCAAGCATTCTAGTCTTCATTATTTCATAAGTTATTCATAGTCCTTTTTGAGAGAGAAGTTCAGAACATTTGTTTGGCTCGTTGTGTGTATTATTTGTTGTGTTGCTATAACACACGTTGTCATTGTATCTAAGGAGACAAGTGCCGCTAACTCTAAACACCGATAAGGAGGGCATAATTGTCTTTAAGGACATATACTAAGTGCTAGTCTTGACATATTAAATTTACTTTGTTGCAACTCTGCTTTATTACAAGTTAAGTCTTATATATAATAGCCCTTGTCCGTTCAATTTTTTTTCCTAACAATCAATATCAAGTTCATTTATAGATATGGGAAAAGCCATCAATCCAATAGCACAGTTAAAGAAATCAAATAAAGGGGTTGACGTAATATATAGCAATTATATCAGTTCTTTACGCACACAAAAAGTATCAGACTCTGAAGGTTGGTAATAAAGCAAGCTAACTATATTGATCTTATTTCTAATATACAACTTGATTTCCATTCACCATTGTAACCAGCGATGAAGCATTATGTCTGGTACTAGTACTGATTCAGTAAAACAGAAATTAGGGCATCACCCATTCCAAAGGCTTCAATCTTTATTAACAAAGAACATATCATCACCACAACAAATACTGTTGACCAAAATCATACTCCCTCTGTCCCACTTGATATGGCAAAAAAATTTGGGTGTTCTTCGACATGAATTTTAATAGTTGCCAAATTGATACATGAACCCTATATACTATTAACATAATTTATTTTCTCAATATACATGTAGGTTATATATATATATATATCATAAAAACAACCAAAAAATGTCTTGTGAAGTGGACAGAGGTCGTACTTGGTAACGTCTGTAAAACATGTCTTAGGTGGTGTTTGATTGCATCTTAATACATCTTAACAGTCCACCTCTTAATGCATTTTAAGAGCCCACATCTTTGTATTAAGAGGTCCTCTGAATTGTTAAGATACAAATATGAGTCTAAACTATTCAGAGGACCTCTTAATACAACAAAGATATGGGCTTTTAAGATGCATTAAGAGGTGGGTTGTTAAGATGCAATCAAACACCACCTTAGTCTACTAGTCCCTAAGTCGTCCATAAAAGCAAATACATTATTAACCTGTTTCCAGACTATGGTTACGACGAATTTCTCAACACTCGAAAGTTCCAAAACATATTAAAGACAATATAATGAAATGACGAAATTTAGAAGGAAGCATACAAATACTCACACTAGAGCTGAATGTAACACTTATTTTCTCAATAATATCCACAAAAATTTCCTCCCTCTTTCTACCCCCTGGTTCGTTTGCTACCACAGATTTTGTAACAGCCGTTCCTGGCATTCTTTTGGTTCCTTGCTGCATGCATCAAAAGTGTAACAGTACGTACATATAAGATGTCACCTAAGCATATATATTTCATAATGGAGTAACTTGTACAACTTAGTACCATAAAGATGGAAGCAGGACCAAGGGCTGGCAAACGTGCAGCATCGATCAGTATTGGCTCATTAAATACAGAAGCCTTCAAAACTTCAGTGGACGTTGTTTGCACATAACCAAAATCCTGGTAAAAAAAATAATATGAGAATAATATGGATGTTTAAGATCATTCTTCCGAAATCTACAAATTACTCCCTTTGTTACAAAATTAGAGATACATTTCTAAAACGACGACTTTTAAGGATATTTTATGTTCACAAATTTACCCTAAATATTAGCTAAGAATTTAGTAAAAAGTTAATGGAAAATTAGGAATTTCATGTTACTTTATACTCTGAAAATAGAAATATATCTCTAATTTTAGAACGGAGGGTGTACAATTAAGAAAAGAAAAGGTCAGTCTCAGTTACACCATGTTGTCGTTTGAACCAGACAGAACCTTAAAGAATCAAAAAGGCAAAAACTATAACTGAAATGTTATAGTAAGTTGCAATCTATTAAGATTTTTTGCTAATCTATTCATGAAATGTATTTGCCCGGGAATTTTTTTATAAAAAAGATGAACAACTGATGCAGCCTGAGTAAAGATGCTCTTTTTACTATTATTATTCTTTTTCCCAGTTACCTGGAGGAGAATCTGCTGCTACATCTAATGAGCTGCTTAATTGAGATTAAAAAGAAGGCTAAGAAGTTTCAAGAGAAAAGCTGATTCTTTAACAGTATTTAGCATTTGTTACCAAGAATAACTTAAAAACTACAAGCTTTGGCCCCTCACCAACCCTAACAAGAGAAAACGTTGATACATTGCAAATATAAGGGACTGTTAATTAAAACTTAAATGTACACACAGCAGTTTAATGTACAAGGGACTACCAAGTGGAAACCAAAAGAAATTCTTGGCCCACTAGTCTGATTTTCTTGATGTCCAAATTTGACTCGATAAGTTGAAAAATATTTTCGACTTATAGTAAGGATTTGGCCATAATTTAAATATACACAAGCAAACAAATAAAATAAACACGACAAACCATGAACTCAACATGGTGTTATAATTAGTTTGAACGGGTGAAGTATTATACCAGCTAAATGCAAACATTGGTCCTTTTATTTTTACGAGACCTGGTAATCCAAATGAAACAACAATTGCACCCAAACTTACTCCCTCCCTGCTAAATGTAAATGTTTGAGTTCGTATATATTTGCTACACTTTCATCTTCATGTATGTCATGAGCAAAAATTACCAAATCTAACACAAGACACTACAAGAGAGGATACTTACAATGACTTCATCAAGTAATTCGTACACAAGCACAAAATTTTTTCGTAAGGAATCTTCATTTAGTATACCAAGGTAATCTTTGGTGACACGTGCAATTCTCTGTAAAAGTTCCAGGACAAGAGAAGGTGACACATTGGATCTCGTGGTGGCAACAAACAGTAATCCAACTACCTTCACATGGAAGTAGTTCACACCATCTACATTCTGTCATCAGAAAGACGTGTCAGAAAACACTGTATCCACTAGAATAAATCAATAAGTCAAAATATTGCACGGCAGTTTACATCAACCATTCCCTTAATTTCAAAAGTTCCAAACTGAGCACAATCCTCTCAGGAGAAAAGTAAATTTATGAAGCAGCTAACTTTAAAGATAAAACAACAGAGGTTGTTAGACCTTTAAATATATACGTCACACGGATTTCATGTAGCGAACATGCAACAAAGATTTAAATAGCATTGAGTATTTCACTGGGAACTTTTCAGCAGTAAATTAGAATGCATTGCAGTTCTCAATTTTGAAAGAAGTACCTACAAAGACAGGTGGTGCCTCCTCTTCACCATCCTCCTTCCAAAACTTTACTTTACGGAAAAATATCTCCGCACTTCCCTTTTGCACATCTCCGCGATCTGGATCAATGTAATTAACAAGGTAAGTACGTCAACATTATACTATATTCAGTTTCTAACCTACTTATCTAACACCATTTTTGTTTTAAAACTTCTGTTTGAACCCTTCTAATTATATGTTAGTTTCCTCAGCAAATAGCAAGCATTGTGAAACCTTATTACCAATGTGTATTTGATGTCAGAGTATCTGATGGGTAATCGTTACTTCTACACGTATATGCACATCACAATAATTAGTGCAAGTTGAAATTAACCACCTAACATGTAGCCATGGAACTTGTACAGGCGTAAAATGTTTGCTTGAAACATTCACATCTGATGTAACTGGAGATCTCAACCTTAATAAACATTGTCCACTTAACGCCACTGATACACATTTAAGGTTTTCAACTAATGCTTCTCTCCAGCTAGTAAGAATAAAGAGAACACAACTCCCTATAAATTGTTGCCTTAAATAAGTTATTCAACTGTCTTATTTAACATATTACAATTAGAAACTTGTTTCTATTGAAAGCACCCAAGACACTGGAAGATTTGGAAACTATGTTAACTTGATAAGCCTTCTCAAGCAAGTGAAACAAGGGGATTTTTCCACAAAAGGCCCAAGTTAAACAACTTGCAGAGCAAGTAGTTTATTTCGTTTAATCCCTTGTCTGACATCCTGAAAGAAGCTGAGGACCATCCAAAACCGCTAGAATATACCATTGATTAGGCCAATACAGCTAACTGATAGCATTGATCAGGTAAAGAGGGAAAAAATCAACTCGTCCAAGCCGAATTGCTTGATTTGAAGAAAGATGAATTACCTTAACACATGAAAGTCTATTCAAACAATTAAACTATTCCACTAAATATTGTGGTACATAACTTGCTTTCCAAGAGAGCTTGCTATAATTAAACTAATAAAATCCTACCATCTAAAAATTAACATTATATAAAGATATACATTAGAATTTCTGTGCAGCATTTTTTATTTTTTTTGAATAGTAATATACCAGTCACCAAAAAATGGATGATGTTCACATACACATGGCGTATACAGAAGAGGCTAAAGAGAAAAAAACTCCTTTCCAATCCCACCGCCAAAAGGCCATACAAATGACTCCCATGAAGAATTCCTCCAGAAACTCCATGAGTAGAAAAAGGGATCCAGATAAACTTCCTGCGCCAAAACAGGGCAAACTAGAAATCCTGCTTTCCTAAAATAAAATTTAAATTCCAACTTTCCTGGGTATAGATATTTTTGCCCTTTCCTAAAATAAAACAAAAAATCCTACTACATAAAAATACAAAATAGACATTACATAAAGATATAAAATACAATTCAAAGGGATGCATCATATCCCATTACGAAGTTCTCAATCTGTCAAATTACCTAACAACCTTAGCCCACTGAAGAAGAAAAAAACTGCTAGACAACTAAACTAAAGAAAATACTGTAATCGAGTCATTCTGTTAAATTTTTTAACATTCGTCGGTATATAGGACAAAACCATTAAACCACCCAAAAAAACTGATCGTTGCACCCAAAAACCAAAACTTCATTTCAGATCTTATCCATAATAATCCCCTGCCCCTCTTTCCCTCTCTCTCCCAAACCCTCTTTCTCTCTCTCTCTCTCAAAGATTGTCGAATTAACCACCGCAAGAAGTCTTTAATCAAGAGTGCCGCCACCGCCGCCTCCCATGCCGTTACTTCAATTGACAAATCCATCTGCACATGCCACCACTGCCTCATCAAGATCTTCTCAAAACTCGCCGAATTGGAACCTCCAAAAGGTCTGCCCGTAAAAAAAAGCTACCAAGTCCTCAAAAAATCCCCTCCCTTGACCGCCAAGACATCCAATATATATAAGACTATTGAAGCCAAAAAACAGTTATAAGAATCGAAGATTGAAGCTTGAGAGGCGTAGGTCCACCATTCAAAAGACTCTTTGAGAAATCCCCAAGGCAAGAATTCCCCAAATTATAGCATTTGGCTGTCATTTGCCATCAAAACCGATCTCAGACTGACACGTAATTAGTTAGCCATTTTCCTCTTTTTCTTCCATGAAGACACGTATGAAATTTGGTCACTACCATTAACGGACATTTAAGAATTTAACATAATGGGCCGATTGCAGTGTTTTTTCAGTTTAGTTGTCTAACTACATTTTTTTTTTAACTTTAGTGGGCTATTGCACAAAACGTGACAACTTCCGTGGGGTAATACTGGTGGTTAGACCCATAATTGTGTACTCACTTTTGATAGTTGGCTCAATAGTAATTGCACAATGCAACAGGCCTAGCAAAAGCTAAGCATGGGCAACATTTAAGTACCACAAGTCATGCCCTTTTCCTTCTAATTCACTACAATCTCAGTCTCAATAAAAACTTGTTCCCACTAAACTTTCATGCATTCTGAGATATTAATGAGATATTGAGATTATAATGAAAGGTTTTGCAGAATTGCAATTGTCAGAGGCTTGAACTTTGACCCACCCAAAGTTTTTTTTTCCTTAAAAAAAAGGGTGATATGATAATAAGATCAATAGTTAAACACTGCGCTGACAAGGTTTGGCGCATTAAAAGAAAGGGACAACTAATTTAGCATAGTAGGAGTAATCAACCTCATATAACCATATAAGCAAGCCTA
The DNA here is from genome assembly GCA_034770075.1 of Aralia elata. Lineage (NCBI taxonomy): Eukaryota > Viridiplantae > Streptophyta > Magnoliopsida > Apiales > Araliaceae > Aralia > Aralia elata. Next base: position 1,545,640 of record CM068380.1, on the reverse strand, counting down.
TTAACATTTGTAATTCGTAGTCTAATTAGACAACATTCATCAGCAAGTAGAGAAAGAACAATTGGATTGATTATAAGCTATAATTTAGCAATTAGAAGGAAGGGGGGGGGAATCAAAATGGCGAACAAAGATGTACTGCATGCAGTCATTACAGAAGGAATAAATTCAATTAAACTAGCAATGAAGATACTAATAAGAATTCACATCAAAAGTATAATTATTGGATGGGATCTGTGACGAAAAAATCATGTAATGAAGATAGAGAAAGTGAAGAACTCACAGTCGCGAAAAACGATGTTGTCGCCTCTCTGGGACAGCACAAAGAACTGAGAGATCATGATCAACGAGATATTCTCTTCGAATTGCCGCCGGCCGCCGGTCGTCTGTCAGTCGTCGACGATGACCAAGCTGAGAGTGAGATCGGGCGATGAGAGATAGCTGAGGACTTGAGAGATCGTTAGATCCTTGTGAATATTTTGAGCTATTTTTCTTATTTTTAATTTATCAGTTTTGTTTGTTTTAACACGTATCCGTTATTTCTTAAACGGGCCGATCCTATAATGGGCATCACCGGGGAATATTTACTTGGGTTAGACTTTAGAATACTGTTTTAACCCGTCCATATCCTCAAGAGATAGCCCAATATCTAGATCAATTTTGATTTGGGATAATTAAACTTTTAGTACCTGTATTGAGACCCGACTTACAAGTTGGTACTTAAACTGAAAAAATTTATAAACTGGTGTTTGTACTAGAAAAAACTTAAACTGGTGCTTGTACTTGAATATTTATGTTAAATCGTTAAATTTGACTAACGGACACGACGGAAAAGTCTGATTGACTAACAGAATCTACGTGATTAAACTTTTGGTACCTATACTAGAACTCGACTTACAAGTTGGTACTCAAACTGGTAGTTGATATGTATTTTTATTTTCAATTGGTTTTATAATTGTAATTAATACATTTTTATTATAGGACTATAAAGTGACATGATATTTTGAATTTATTTTTATTATTTTTTTTACCACCACTACTAATTTTTTAGCTAATAGTAAATATATATTTAAAAATTAAAATTATTCTTAAAAAATTTCGTATTATAAAAATATTTTAATTAAAATTATTCTTAAAAAACTATTCTTAAAATTATTCATACTAATTTTTTAGTTAATATTAAATATATATGATGGAAGAATGTATATAAACTATTTTTTGAAAGTTTTCAATAGTATCATATAGACCTATCGAACTCGTGGTATCTTACTTTATTTATTTTTTTGTGAAGAATTTTCTCATTTTAGGCAAAAGTAAAAATTTATTTGAATTAAAGAAATATTGCACATGCATGTGCATATAATACTATAAATAAACAAGCACTAAAACACAAGCCGAATGGAATCCTAATAATTAAACGGAAAATAATTGCAACAAGCACTAAAACACACATTTATGAGCAAATTAAAAGAAACTAGCAAATATGGAATCCTAATAATTAAAAGGAACCTTAAAATTTAACGGATTGTAAGTTTTTACGAGTACAAGCACTATATTGTAACTTTTTTTCAGTTTGGGTACCAACTTATAAGTTAGGAACCCTAATAATTAAACGGAACCCTAAAATTTAACGGATTGTAAGTTTTTTCTAGTACAAGCACCAGTTTGTAAGTTTTTTCAGTTTGGGTACCAACTTGTAAATCGAGCCCTAATACAGGTACTAACAATTTAATTATCCCATTTTGATTTAGACTATACCTTTATGCTTTGTTGAGAGGCTTCCCAAATTGCCCATACATATGACAGATCTATTGGGCTTTAGTTAGATACTTTGAGCCCAGATATAAAAATGTCGTGTTTGTTTTTTTTATAAAAAAAATTGTGAATTTTCCATTTAATCCCCTATTATAATATTAGTTAGGGAAATAATTTTGAATAATTACATTTTATTTAAGTGATAAAACTTGATTATCATGTCTATCTTTTTAATGTGACTCATCTCATGACGCGCGAAGTGAACACCAGACTTTTAATTTGTTATTTTTCTAATATATCTTGACTAGGATATCTTGTGATTTTAATTTTGAAGATCAACTTTCATTTGGGAAAATTCAACAATTGAGTTTTAATACGCATGTGTGACAAGAAAGAAATGAAAATGTTGAGTTTAATAATTAATCCATAAAAAGAAAATAATCCTTCTGTCCTCTAAAAGATGGCATAGGCTACAATGTTTTGTCCTTAAAAGGATGACAGTAAGTGTATAAAATAAAAGATAAATTGGTCATTTACTGGAGCCCAATAATATAAAAAACAAAGAAAAACTTGTCATATTATGTAATTTTGTTTAGTCATTAAGAATAAATTTATAATTTTTTTTTAATTTTTTTTAATATGTGTGAAAAATGTACTTAATATCATTTAAAAGACCAAGAGAATATGAATGAGAAAAAAGAAAATAAGTGATCCATAAAGTATGGATGTCTAGCGCATGCCTAGTGCTCGGTCCACTCTTAAAATGGTATCAGCTACTTTTCAATTACCGATCGATATGTCTTGAAGCATGGTTGGTTGTTAAAATTTCGATTCGAATAGTAAGACCGTATAAAATCGTGATCTTATGAAAGAGAAATTATCTAATTCGGAGTAAGATCGTAAATATGCATAAAAATGCATAGGATCGCGTAGAACCGTATACTCTTAAGATCGATGTAGATTTATACGATTCTATTAAAATGAACTAAAAGTATGTATTTTGACTCTTTTTGTCGTATACAAATAGTTTAACTAAATCAAAAACAAAAAAAATTAAACTCCTAATTTTTAAAGCTCTAAACCTCAAATGAAATACATTTGATCTTTGAATATTGTTATTGGGTACTCCTTTCATTAGTTAAATTACTTTATAGTACATAATTAGAGTTCAAATTGATTGATTGGTTGACAACTGTCACTTAATATATGTGAAATTAGTAATTAATTTTTACAAATATTAAGTTTATTGACTATATATGTTTGTAAATGTAATAAAACTTTATTTTATGCTATGGTTATTGTTTGAGTGTGATTTATTGGGTATGAGGGATTAGGGGGACCCATGCCACGTGCACGGATGGTTGTATTAGCGGATTGGATGTTTGATATCCTAAAAGGGACAAAGTCCAAATTAACTTGTGATCACTTGTCTTATTTGACTTCCTATTTCTAAGAAACAAAGATCCTATTTAATTATGGGAATTGCAATTATAAGGAAACTCCAAATATGACTCATATTCCAACTTGGGGACAAGTGTGGTAAATTGAGGTGGTGTGATCAAATTATAAATATAGTCATAATTCAAGTTCAAGGTACGCTCACATTATTATTCTTATACAATAAAGCAATTTCAGGCCTCTATTGTTGACGTTTCTGACATGTATTTATTCTCACACCGGAGTTATCTTTTCGGCGAACCTGACCGTCAAGTTTTTTGGTGTGTTTGTTTATTCACTGTGCAGGTTTTTAATTCGTTGTTTGGTGATTTGGTGAGTAGTCAAATTTTGACGTTAACAGTTATGATCGAATTCTACTAAAAATGTAATAATCAATATGAGAATTTATATTGTAATTTTTCTTCGACAGTTTAAATATGAGATGAGAGGGGCATAAAACATCATTACGGTATAATGTTGTGCATTTGAGCTACATTTATATATTCAAATAATTTATATTTCATTTGTATGGAATCTTACGATCGGATTTTACAATCCGATCATGTGAATCTCAAAACGATCCTACATGAGATCCCGATTTTAACAACCTTACTTTGAAGTGTGGATTAATTAATTACCTACCTTTAAAGGCAAAACACTTGTCTTGGATGGCCACTATACAACCTCCACAATTTTTATTTATATCCATACTTTGTCTATCTATTTATCTATATTATAAAACGAGAGAAAATTAGGTAATTGTTTTGATATAAACTATAACAATAAAGCTTTCTAAAACTTTTAAATTTATCCTTAGATAACAGTAGTTACTTCTTAAACTTTTTTTTTTCTCTCTCCACTCTTTTATCAATTTTTATTTTCTCTCTAACATTAACTTATTTATTTTATAATCGTAGCGTGTCCAGAATACTAGTTATGATAAATGCAGCATTCATTTGTTTCAAATTGTTGAACCCAAAATGCAACCTATGAGAAAAATTCATGGCTGATTGGTTGCTGCAGGCAGTATAATCTTCTTAGGCGTGCAGGCGGCAATGTTTTCACCCAATAAAAAGGAAATAGTAGTAGAATGATGGAAAATAAGAGCGACTTTAATTAATTACTTATAACGTTTTCTTCATTTTGTTTTATCGATGTTTCCTTCATTTTCTCAAAGGAAAACGATCGAGGTAAGAAAAACATATAGGAGGAGGCTCAATTATTTGGGCTCATCCCACAATGTCAATTTCCCTCCCCACCCCACCCCCCTCCCAAAAAAAAAAATATAAATTTATTGTCACCATTACACAAAAAGATTTCATTTTTAATATATGAAATATTAATGATTTATTTCTATTATATATTTATTATTAAATATAATGAGTTGTTATTTTGATAGTAGTTACATGTAATGAAATTATAATGACAAATTTAAGGATATTGTGTCATTTTATACTGTTATGAATAAAAAGATGATTTTTTTTTTGTGGAACAAAAAATTGAAAAATGTGAGTCTTTTATTGTTAAACAGAGAAATAATATAATCCACCAAATATAGATTTCAAAAAAAAAAACCCATAAAAATCACTATAAATCATTCTTAAAAAAATTCATTTTTGAAATCATTAATTTTTTAAGAGAAATTATTTTACTTTAATACCTCTATACTAACAAAAACAAATTCAAAATTAAGAGGGGGCACTTGCCCCCTTGCCCCGATGCGAATTTGTCCATGTTCTCAATAAGATGTTAGAATTTAACTAGCGCTACAGAAGATTAAAGGTAAGTTTTTTTTAGTTCTCTACTTGGTCTTTTCATCACGTTTTTCTTTAAACTTGTAGGATAAAATATATCATAGAATTGAATTATAATAGTAATAAGTTATCAAAAATAAAAATAAAAATCACACGTCATACAAAATTTGTTCAGTCTATCCTAATTTTTAAAATTCTTTCATATGCAAATTATGTTTCAGATAAATGTATTAGAGGTAGCAAATAAACTCCCCCGTCTCCCCCCACACCCCCCCACTCCCTCCACTCCACGCGCCCAAAAAATAAAAAAAAAAAAAAATTCCATCTCCCTCCTTAATTAAAAATATGGTGATTGGTGTGGTGGCTGATTCATTTGGAATCCTACGGTGTGTACCTAACTTATCACAAGATTCACAAAATAAACAACACTACTATATATTAATATAATATAATATAATATACTCAAACATGCTGCTAGCTGTCAACTGTCAACTGTCAGCTTAAACTAATGAAGGCACCTAACTCAGTGCCTCACTCCCCACCCTTAATACCTAATTTCTTCTGATGTCCACTTTTATTACGAATAAACACAGTAACATAAATGATAATTTAATATAAATATATATATATATATATAATTAATTTGTATATTCAAAATAAAACTCACATATTCAAAATAAATATTTTCCGTTACTTTAATTAAGCTCTTACAATTTGTTTAATTAAATTGTAAGTTAAGTAACCAATGTTGTTGGCTGATGGGGAAGTATGGTCCTCCCCCTACAGCTGCCCTCTCACCATCACGTTATCTGCACTTTTCATCCGAAAACTATGGGAATTTCTTCTTATACATACATACATACATTCATTCTTCCTCTGTCCTCTTTTTTATTCCATTCCTTGTCCAAATATTTTTATTTATTGTCTGTAAATTAAGATAAAACTATATGTTTTATACTCAATTTAATTAATTATATTTCTTAATCTTTTATACTTTCTCCTAAAACTTCAATAAAACAATAGAAAGAAGTACAAATATTTGAATATCTAAATAAGAGTTTATCTATATCTATATTACAAAGCGACTTTCCGAAGTTGCTGACGTCATTAGTGTAGCCGTGTCAAACTATTTTTTCCTCTTTTCTCCTTATTAATTTAGTTATATTACTATTTTGTTATTTTTTATATTAATTGTTTCTATTTTTCTATTTACTTTTTTAAATTTTTTATTTTACTTCACATAATTTATACACGCAATGCATGCGTCACCAGATAGTAGTTTGAATAAAAGTTACAATAGTTATCTCATAATTATAAAAATAAAATTAGAATAAATCAATAAGTTCGAATTACATATTTACTAGTACTCCGATACAGTCTCTTTTTGCAGAACGACAATACTCAATAGTATGACTCAATCTGATCATCCTGAATTTAATAGGTAAGAGACGATATGTGTGAACAACAATTTTTTATTTTTTATTTTGAAAAATATATATTTAAAATATTGGGAGATTGATAAAATGTTGACATAAGATATCTATATGACGTAATAATATCCAAACATAATGGTATGATAGTAGTCAATTTTCATCATAAATAGAAAAAAAAAGCGTATTATTAGTCTATTTCAATAGTCAACCCGGCCCACTTCTTTCTATCTTCCCAAAGAGCCCAAGCCTCCAATATATTCCGCATGCCCCCATCGTTGAAGATCCTTGTCAATTTCGTAATTAAGAATTATCAACGAGGGCCTTTTAGGCAATCCCAGACTCACCCGCACTAAATTCACGTAGCCAAACAAAGTAAGCGAGTGGAGAGAGAGAGAGAGTAAGCTCTGCAAGACCAGAGCATGAGACAAACGACACCGAAGAAGTGAGAAATTGCTGCTCTAGAGAGAGAAAGAGAGGATAGAGAAAGAGAATTTCTGTACAAATTCATCTAAAATCTATATAAATAATCCAGTGGAAAAAGAAATCTGTTTTCCGCAAAGCAATGCCTGTTAATTGCAGAAATCCATGTCTTTTCTGCTCGCAATTTTACATTTCATTGGTCTGTAATTAGCTGAGCTCCAACACATTTCTGAAAACAATCAAAGGAAAAGTTCATTTCTAAGCCCTAAAAACTGGAATTTTCTGCGGCAGAAGGTAAATATACTCGTGAACATTCCCAATTTCTGTCCAGTATATATATATATATATATATATATATATATATGTACATACAGTACATGTGTATGTGTACGTTTTTGGTTTTTATTTCTTCTACTAAACTACTAAATTGTCTAACTTAAACTGGATCAGAACTCTATCAACGGTGAAGCGACGGCATTTTCAGGTAAGCTTGTTGAGCTCTGGATTTTATGTTTTTTTTTTGTGGCTTTTTTTAATTTTTTTTATTGCTTTCTCATGGTTAAAGAGATTAGTCAAACAAAATCTTCTTGCTTTTTCAGTGTTTGCTTTAAAAATGTTTGCTAAATAAAAAAGGGCATTGTTGACCGATTGACTCCTTACCCTTTATTTTAATTTTCAGTTCTAATTTCAATTCTGAAGTTTATCAAGAAGTCTGATTTGGAAGATCTAGATTTCAACTCAATTTCTTGCAAGATCTGTTGAATCCACTTGGAATTTGAATGCTGCATTCTAGCAGTTTGATCAACCTCTGGATTTCTGTGTAATATGAAAACTGGATATAAGAGGCGTGGTACTTAAACTGAAACTTTCTAAATTTCCCCACATTTCCCCAAGAATTTGGTCAATGCAAGCAAGAGAACTATTAAAACTATTTTAGGGGAGCGTTCAATCAAAAGGTGAATATCCGAGTGACTGAAAGATGGCATCATCATGGGAACATTTAGGGGATATTGCAAATGTTGCCCAGCTAACTGGCCTTGATGCTGTCCGGCTAATTGGGATGATTGTTAAAGCAGCAAATACAGCTCGAATGCACAAAAAGAACTGCAGGCAGTTTGCGATGCATCTGAAGTTGATTGGAAATCTGTTAGAGCAGCTTAAAATCTCAGAGCTAAAAAGGTACCCTGAAACCCGTGAGCCTTTGGAGCAACTTGAGGATGCATTGAGGAGGTCTTACATCTTGGTCAATAGTTGTCAAGACAGGAGCTTTTTTTACTTGCTTGCCATGGGCTGGAACATTGTGTATCAATTCAGGAGGGCTCAGACTGAAATTGACCAATACTTGAAAATCATCCCTCTCATCACTCTTGTGGATAATGCTCGAGTCAGGGTATTCTTTATGTTCCACTTTTGTTATATTTCTCTTGGTCAGTTATTTTCTATGGCTTTGAAATTATTGATATTAACTGTTTTTGATTCTGGTCTTCAAATGCAGTCTTTTTCAAACTGAAGTTACCGAAGTGATTAAAGTATATGTATGCCCTTGATGGACAAAAACCTTATTGACCCTAATAGTTATCTGTTTAATTGTGAATTGTATTGTGTATCAAAGACTCCCGTATCATATTTCATGTGTCGTATTGTTAATCGTATTGTATAATACGGAAATGAAATGAAAAATGTGGTAATATATATTTAAACATACAAAACATATAATTTATTGGACAATCAAGTATATTAGCTTGACTATATATAAAAGTAGTCAAGTAAATATTATTATAGACTAAAAATAAATTTTATAGTTAGATAGTAGCCAAAATACTCTAACTTGATTTATTAGATATTACTTTAGTAATCTTTATAGAGTAACAAGAGAAAACGAAAATACAGATTCACCTTTTATCTATAAAACAAAAGAGAATAATTCAAATTAACAAGTGGAGATTTATGTATCTGCTTATAGAAAGTGATGTGAGAAAAACAGAGCGACATTTTAAAGAAGATATAAAACTCTAAAAAGTAATTAAAGGCTCATCAAGTGATGTATAAGTATACTAAAAAATCTTTTCATTTGAAATGGTAGAAGGTTTAAAAGTTTTGTTTTACGTAAAAACTTTTTTAAGTCGGTTGCTAACTTTAAAAAGTATTGTGCATTGTATTGTTTTGAAAGAATCGTAACTGGATACGGTGCCATTTTAGATTCACCCTGCGATACATATCGAATTGTCTATGTATCATATCGTACGATACGTATCGCGTATCGTAAGATTCTGACAACTATGGTTAAAAGACACTTCAAGTTTAGGTCATCAATATGAAAACTCTACAGTTTGTAAAACTTTTATAAGCTCTATCGGATAGAATACAACATGTCTTTTGTCCTTTCTATGGTCCTTTGAGGTGATAAGACTGACTTAGTATCAGAGATAAATGGTAGAGCAGTTCAGTAAATTTCTTGGTTGCCCGAACTGTGATACAAGAAAAAAAGCTTAAAAAGGAACTGGTGGAAATGGTCTTTAAAACATTTGGTCAATCTCCACACGAAAGCATACATATACAGATATATATATATATATATACATATATATATATATTATATATATATGCATTATAATCCTGATCAGACAACTGTGTCTAGGTTAGCAGTGCCAGGCATATTTCAGCACTAGCTGTTTCTTTTCGATCAGGTTAAAAGCTGCTGTAGAAAAGTTAGAAACATGTTCCATTTAGTTGGAGTCTTGGACAGTCATTCAATTTGATGGGAATTAGTCAATGATTTCATGGTACTTTCAGGGGAGTGTGTTCATGAGCACTTTGAAGGAGAAGACAATTTGTCCTATAGTATGATATGGCCGAGAGCATTGAATTGGAATGTTATGTTTGTGAAAATACTCACATTGGGTACTCTTCTTGGTAGTTTATCTTTCTATGTTATTTATGCTCTGGCACACTCACAAACATCTTTTTATCAGGCAGGTTGCTGTATCTTTTTGTGGAGAATAGAACATGAGTGTGAATTATTTGTTTGCAACATGGTAAATCTGATAGGACAATAGATCCTTCTTGTACAACATAAGCTATAAAATTATTGTCCTCATTGTAGGGGGTTAATTTTAGTCCCACAGTCTTGTCTATACCTCATGTAGTGACTATCATTCTTGTCTCATCTTTTTTATACATCAGCTCCTGAGGGAATAAGCATCATAAAAGAATGATCAAAAAAATGTGTGACAAGACCTATACATTTATGTTGATATGTTTATATGTGATCAACTATATGCATTTTTTTATAGCATGCTTATTCATGTATCCTCTTCTAAGGTGGTTATTTTCTCCCTCCAAATGGATCTCCCTTATCAAAAAATATTTTTGTACTCTTGTAGGAAAGACTGGAAGTAATTAACATGGACCAGTGTGAATATACATTTGATGAGGAAGACAGAAAGGTTCAAGATGTTATTCTGAAACGAGAACCCTCGAAACATGACACTGTGGTGTTGAAGAAAACCCTTTCTTGTTCCTACCCAAACTTACCATTTAAGGAGGCAATCCGAAAAGAAAATGAAAAGCTTCAACTAGAACTTCAACGATCTCAAGCACATTTGGATGTAAGCCAATGCGAAGTAATTCAGCATCTGATTGATGTCACAGAAGCAGTATCAGTAAATTCTCTACCAGAGAAGAGTTCACCTGTCAGAAATTCTAAGTTGGAGCCTAATTATTCAGATGTCAGTCGTGCCAAAGACCATTATGGTGACACCTACACTAAGAAAAATGGGACACAATCAACTTCAAGGTTGATTTTCTGTGCTTAAGAAGTTGGATGACAATAGTATTAATCTTTAACATCTGTCTTCACTTGCATATGGTTCTTATATTGCATATATTTCTTATTATAGCTTCAAAGTCAAAACTTATGTGAGAGCATTCATGTAATAGGCATAAAAACATATTGTATTAATAACCAGGTCTTTGTCATACCTGGTTTGGTGGCATGTGACACAGCTTTATGTTGTAACTTGTGAGTGCTGACAACTTTTTATGTGTAACAGGATTACAGCTACTGCTTCCTGTATCACATTTCTAGAATTATCTTGCTATTTTAATGTCTGCTTAATAGTACAAGACATTAGGTTTCCTACTTTCCTTCGCCTATAAGATGTAAACTTTGGTTTCCTACAATACCATGTGGTTTTGTGCAGAAACACTTCTTCAATTTCATCGGGGCATGATTTGCTGTCTACCAGAGGTTCAGATCGGCACGAAGAGTGGCATTCGGATTTACTTGGCTGTTGTTCAGAACCTGTTCTGTGTATGTTGAATCATTCTTTTAATACTCGGTAACAAGATATTTTAGTTGTAATTACTGATCTGCTTTCCCTACTCCCTTTGTACTTAAGAGTGTAACACCCTCTCCCTTCTGTCAACCCTCAACCTTAAATTTATGGAGTATAATTTATAAAATGTTTTTTATTTGCAAAAAATTTCTGTGGTTGGGGTGCTACTCTGTGAGGGAAAGGTGATGTGGGTTGACCTCATCATTGAATTTTATGAGTATGCTATGAGAAAAATTTGCCTAATAATATGATTACTGAACTGACCCAGGGCATTTAAGATGCAAAATTTTCAAATCAACCACAGCAGTAAATTTCATGAATGAGCCTGGGAAGGGTTAACTCAAAGTACGGTGAATGGATTGCACTAAGGGCATTTAAGATGCAATATCATTATTTCAAATAAGCACGATTTAATTTTTTCTATCTAATTTATGTATTTCAAAGTGATTATTTTCCTTTTCTTATACTGCATTGAACTTAAGAGGCTGCTAATCTTGGTTTGCATGCACTAGTATTGGGTTTGGGTTTGTAACCTTTGGACATGCTTCATCTAGGTTCACTTTGGCACCTCACCTTCTCACGTAAGCATGGGTTTGTTTATATGGCACAACTAGTTAAAGCATGGTAGGGTGAGTAGAGAAAATATATATATATATATATATATATATATATATATATATATATATATACCCACTATTGGTTTGAAGGGGATAGGAAAAACGAGTGAGGGTTCTTTAGGGAGCATCGTATTCGGATACACTTCGCTTTACTTTATAAGCTCAATTTGAAACTAGCCTTATATACCTCCTATTAGTATTCAAGTAGACCTCTGGCTGCTATTTTTTTTATTTCTTTATATTTTTAATGGCATAATCCCGCTAGTACACCTCCTTGAACAAACTGAAATTCTGCATTTATGAATTTTTGGAGCACTAGTTAGGACTGTGGAGTATGGATGACGAAGCACCTTCTTTTATGTCTGAATAAGGGGAAATGATTTAAGCATCTGTCCTTTGACAGCTACTGGCCTATTTCTGAATATGCTGCGCTTCATATCTTTTCTTAAACAAATATATGTTGCGTCATATTTCTTTATAATGTTGCATTTCATTTAAAGTTTTGGTCTCGTTTTCAAGATAGAAATAAGACAACAAAGACTACTGGGTGTGTGGGAGATAAAGCAGCCAAGGTTGCTTAAACTTTTGTTCATCTTGCTTAATTTGAAATTGTGTCCACTCCTCTTGCAATAGATAAACTGTTGAATGAATTCCTTGCGATAATAAACGGGTTGACTTTAACTAAAGCTACTTAGTATTTTCAAATCACTGCATGACCTATACCTTACCGTTGTATTATACTTCGATGAGTGTGTAAAAATTGTTCTATCCTTAACTGAGCTGTGCTTCACTGCCCTGGTAGTCTTTGATCCTTGCAAGTCCTAAACAAGTGCACCATAAATTTGTTATCACTTATCGGTGTACCCGATAGTATTCTAAGCATGTTATCTGTACTTTGCAGGTATGAAAACCTTTTTCTTTCCTTGTGGCACATTTTCAAGGATTGCTGGTGTGGCAACTGACAGGCACATGTGTAAGTAGCTTATATATAAGTCAAAACTTAAATTTAGTGTTAATACTTGTGATTACAAGTTTAATTGGCAATTGGGCAATCAGCTTAATCTTGATGCCTATTCATTCATTTATGGCAGTGTTGCACTTTTAATTTTGTGACTTTGCTCAAAAATATTATAAACTTCAAGACCACTTGGATCACTGTGAACACACAGTTATAAATTAAAGTATGTTGTTTGAGCTTCTCATTAATAAAATGACATTTTAATAATTATATTTTAGTGAAAAAATTTATGCATTTCAGCTTTACCAGTAGAATTTGGAATAGTATTTCAAATTTTACTTGTAATGGAGTATTAATATTCAGACATGGGCAAGTGATAAATAATTATCTTAGTTTTTGTTTTCAAAACCAAATGAGGGACCCACTTTCTGTTAATGTTAAGTACACTTTAAGAGAAGGCTATAATGGCAATTTAAACTCCATACAAAACATTCTTTTTGGGACATCTAAAAATGAAACAATACAATAATATTATAAAGCGGAAGTAATAGGATAGCTTATGACTAAAATAAAAATTAAAAACATATATATGTAAAAGAGTCTTGTTCTTGTGGTTGGAGAAGTGGCTAATAACTGTTTTCGAATTTGGAGTTCTCATAAACTAGGTCACTAACCCATGAATTTTAAGAAATTGTTTTGCTCTTTTAGACGGAAAGTAGTGGACCCAGTTTTCTTCATTGTAATGGATGATTATCATACAATATTATAGCATAAGATACCCATCTTGCGCCACTCATTTAAAGGGAGAATGTGAGTTCTAACTCTATCTCCAAGCTTATATGCTTTAATATGAGAAGAGCCTTGTATTATTAGTATGTCCTAATAGTGGCCAGATGTGAATTTATACCCCCACTCCAAACCAAAACAGCAGCTGTGAATTGCACTTGGTACTATACTTTTCGTGCCAAGCATGCTAATTAAAAAGGAAGATGCATCATAGTGAGCCTTGATGAGTATACAATCCACTTTCCAGTTTTTATGAGTGGAGCTACAGATGCTTCCTTCAAAAATGTATTGAACTGCAGCACTCCTACACTTAATTTCTTATAATTATCTATGATTTTGGGGGTCTACAAAACTAAGTTTGGTGTTTTTGATGATCAGCTTCGGCAGAAGCCTGTAATGAAATGATGGCTTACTCCTTGATATTGTCATGCTGCTGTTATACTTGTTGCGTCAGAAGAAAACTTCGGAAGATGCTAAACATCAAGGTAATACACCCCTGATGCACTAAAATATTCTTGTTTGAGACCTGAACTTGGTGAGACCCCCTCCCTCCCTCCTTTCAAAATAAAAAATGAAAAGCCACCCGCACTCTTCCCCTCCTCTCCTGCACAGGTCTTGCTGTATCCAGTGCTAGTGTTATTTAGGTATAATTAGGTACATTGCTATGAAACAATTCATTAACCTTTTTATCAATAGATCAACACTTCTTTAATTGATGGGAGTGTCTGGTTTTACATTAAAGCATGCCAAGTCATTATTTTCTAATCAAATTTTAGTTCAAACATTGTTATATGCTGTTGATTCAATCATATATATATATATATATATATATATATAATTTCGGTCTTTTTACATATGGAGTAACCGGGTTTTTATTACTCTCTCCATTCCAGAGAAAGATTCCATTTACAACAAAAATTGTTCCACAAAAAGAGTCCTCTTTTTATTGTCGATAGGATAAAATGAAATTGTGCCCTCAAGCATAAAAACACAACTTTGTCATCACTACTAAACTAAACACTGATTATATTTTGGGATAAACATTGAAGAAAAAAAATATCCGTAAATTTGCAAATTTTACAAATGGAATTCTTTTTGTGGAATGGAGGGAGTATCTTGTATTTATTTGTCGAGCCAAGTAAACATAATGCAGATTGCTATTAGTCGTCAAGCCTTGAGTTCATAATTACCCCAAATTTGTCATGGTAATCTGTTTGATGTTATGATCTCCGTGGAAATTACCCCAACTTATGTTCTGATATATTTCCTTTGCACAAAAATAATAAACGAAAAAGAAATGGAAATGCTACGACTTATTCCCTCTTTCTCTTTGACTCTTTCTTTACAGGGAGGGTTCTTTGATGATTTTCTTTCGCATTTAATGTGTTGCTGCTGTGCCCTTGTCCAAGAATGGCGAGAGGTTGAAAGTCGCGGAATTCATGGTATGTCTATTGAGAGGACAATGGGTTTTTACACAACCTAGTATAGTTACTTCTGAAAAATATTATAAGTAGTTGTTCCAAGAAATTTTAGGGTAGGAACTGGGAAGTCATATTGCTTGTGGTGGACATTCAAAAATAAAATAAAATATTGCACGTGCTGACTTTGTTATGGTTTTCGCTTGGATCTTTAGGGATCTTGTAGGTTCAATTCGGCATGATGTTTATTTTTATGCTACAATTCAGGGAATGCACTATATAATTCATCTACACTCGTGATTAAAGTGTGATTTAAATCTCAATTTGCAGGCCATGAGAAGACCAAAACGAGCCCCCCACCTTCCCAATACATGGAATCCTAAGAGGTAGGAAAGGGAAATTTGTTTAGGTTTATAGTAGTGACTGGAAAGTTTAGAAAATATAGGGAATAGCATAAAAAGAACTTGAGGAATGCAGGCTTCCAGGCATGCTCAGGTCGTTTTTTGTGATCATTTTATAGAGTTCATGACTAGTTTGTGACTTGATACCTATATTGTGCGTCTTTCCTGCAACTGATTGACATTTGTGTGGAGTTAAATATATGTACTTCCAGTTTTTGACTAAAGATCTGCATAACATAATTTTTTTTATTTTTTTTTACTATTTGTATTTTGTAATATCCTCATTTAGTATTTTACGGTGATTATATAACTTCTATGCTTTCATTTAATATTATGTGTACCAACTGTTCACAAAAAGTTATGCACAAAAAGTAATATTCATGGCTTACTAATGAAAATGTATAAAACATCCAATTGTATGTCTTGTTTTCTCTTTTTTCTCTTTTTTATATTATGTGTGCATAATTTGTGTCCATAGCATTACCCATATTTTATAAATAGTCAAATAGTTGACTTTTTCCCAGTTTCTGGTTAAAGCTATCTAAATTTGTGCATGGAGAAGAATAGGTCCAATTCCTTTTTACCATCTACTATTAAAAGCCATGCTCCTACACTTGTAGAAGAGATAAGAGGCTGAGTAAAGCAAAACATCAAACAAGTATTAATTGAGTAAAAAGTGAGAATTGATATTTTTACAAGTAAAAATGATAGTTTTACAAGATTCATCTCACAGGAATAGGAAATGAATTCGACTGAAAAAGACTTTATGAAAATATCTAATTTTACTTTTGAAAATATCAATTTCTTAAAAAGTTTGCGACTTTTTCGGTACTTTACATCATAATTTGAATATAAATTAAATAAGAACAAAATTAAATGAAACTTTTTTTTTATAAAATGAAAATAGAAATAATAACATAATAATACCTTTTTTTTAAAGAGCTCAAAATACTGAAATATATTGAAATCAAAACTTGTTATAAATAATTAAAATAAGACCAAAATGATAGAAAAAAAAATTAAATGATAACAAAATTTATATGTATAAAGAAGAGGGTCAATCGAACCAATATGTAGTGAAATTCAAAAATATTTGAAATACAATTAAATTCTTTTTAAAAAAAAGTAAAATATGTAGATCTAGACCGCTCTTAACACGAGTAATTGAATAATAAGTTATTATCAAAATTTCATACCTCAATTTGAAAAGTGTCAAGAATTGACATAATAAAAATATAATTTTGCTATGTATTGCGATAAATTTATGTTGAATTACAATTGTGAAACTTATTAATATATGAAATTTGTAAGAATTATAGGAGAACTCACTTATTGCATATCTATTCAAAAAAGTTATTACTAATATTTATACACGTAAACTATCGTAATATATGCCATTTTTCATAAAAATATTAAGAAAAACTTATAAAATGTAAGAAGATCTTAGAGGAAATAAATAAATACTCTAGTGGATAAAACAAAACATCAAACAAACAAACAAGCAAAAAGAAAATGTTAGCGAATAAGAAAATATACATTAGAATGAAAAAATATTAGGAAAAAAGTAATATAAGTCGTACCTTGCTTAAGTTTAGTTAAGACTATGTAGTAAAATGACATAGTTTTACCTTCTAAGATTAAGTTTTATATTTTTGAGTTTTATATTCCATTCGTTTTAGAATAAAAGTCTTTATTAATATTTTAAGCAATTTCAAATTAAATATCTATTTATTTTTTACGACAATTTGCATATAATCCCTTTAGTATTAATTATCATATTTCAATTCTTAATGTATATTTATGGAGTATCACTAGTCATGTGTTAAAAACTATGCAATTAAATAATAATTTAAATATGGACAACTTTATTATTTTATCATCTTTCTTAATATGCGCAAAAAGTCAACTAGGACTTTTATATGAGATGGAAGGAGTACAATTCTTTTTTATAAATTATACTATATCCGTTTTAAAATTAGACATATATTTTAACTTTTTCAAATTAAATCGCGAAATCCTAAAATTTAAAATTAATATAATTTCGTTCAAGTTTTGAAAATAACTGATAATTAGTAGTTTTTTATAGTTATAGTTATGTACATAACATTATTCATATTTTACAAACCGTCAAATAGTTGACTTTTTCCCAGCTTCTGATTAAAGCTATCTCAATTTGTGCTTTTAAATGGAGAAGAATAGGTCCGATTCCTTTTTACCATCTACTATTAAAAGCCATGCTCCTACACTTGTAGAAGAGATAAAGAGGCTGAGTAGAGCAAAACATCAAACAAGCATTAATCGAGTAAAAAGTGGGAATTGATATTTCAGGTAGTTTCACAATATTCATATTATATGAATAGTAAATGAATTTTACACTTGTGAGAAAAAGATTTTATAGAAATATTTAATTTTATTTTTGGAAATATCAATTTCTTAAAAAGTTTGCGACTTTTTCGAGACTACATCACAATTTGAATATCATGATTTTGTAAATTAAATAAGAACAAAATTAAATGAAACTCTTTTTTATGAAATGAAAAGAGAAATAATAACATAATAATACCTTTTTTTTTCAAGAGCTCAAAATACTGAAATATATTGAAATCATAACTTGTTATAAATAATTAAAATAAGACCAAAATGATAGAAACAAAAATTAAATAATAACAAAATTTATATAAAGAAGAGGGTCAATCGAACCAATATGTAGTGAAATTCAAAAATATTTGAAATATAGTTAAATTCTTTAAAAAAAAATAGAATATGTAGATCTAGACAATTCTTAACATGAGTAACTGAATAATAAGTTATTATCAAAATTTCATATTTAAATTTGAAAAGATCTATTATCACAAAATAAAGTCCTGCTATGTATTGCGATAAATTTATGCTGAATTACAATCGCGAAACTTATCAATATATGAGATTTGTAAAAATTATAGGAAGACCCACTTATTACACATTTATTTAAAAAAGTTACTATTAATATTTATATATATAACAATAAAAAAGTCAACGTAAACTTTCGCAATATATATTATTTTCCATAAAAATATTAAGAAAAATTTATAAAAAGGAAGTAGATCTCACAAGAAATAAATCAATACTCTAGTGGATAAAACAAAACATCACACAAACAAACAAACAAAGAAACATTAGCGAATAAGAAAATATACACTAGAAGGGGAAAATATTAAGGAAAAAGTAATTTAAAATATGCCTTAGTCAAGTTTGACTAAGGCTGTGTTTGATTACATCTGAATGCCTCTTAATAGACGTGCCTCTGATTCGGTCAGAGGCTAAACTTGTTTAATAAAAAAAAAATTCCCTCTAAATCGTTAAGATAAAAAATTAAATCTAAATTATTTAGAGGTAGATTTAAACGAAAGTTGTCTTTTTGGACCAAAATAACCTCTTCAATATTATAAAATTCATTTTGTATCCTTAATTACTATTACCAACCCTCAAACCCAACAGATCTGCGCCACTCAGCACCAGATCTGTGAGTTAGGGCTTGATTTTGGATGCACGGTGGAGAAATTTTTTGAAGGAGAATGGATTGATCGAGATGATGAGTGCGAAGATGAAAAGATTGAATAGATTTTTTGAAGTTGAAGTTCTTTATTTTTACATTGCTACAGAGTATTTGAAAAGTCATGTTGTAATTCTTGCATCACTGTTGTTCTAGTTTTTCATTCTGGTGTGTCATTGAAAATTTCCGTGGAAGCTTTTGCAGGTCTGGAACTTAATAAAACTGGCTGATTTATATATCTACCTATACATATTTGCTAAACATAGCTTATAGACCCCTATTAATGCATCTGTGCGCTCCTCTGTCACTATCGTAATCATTCGACCCTTACTCAAAGTGTAACAGGTTTGACCTTCTTTAGTGGGGTAGTAATACACCCTATCCTGAATACGGTCCATGGAAGTCCCGTAAGAATAATTCATCCAATTAATCTTCCTCTTCTTCACCCTCACTTCGGCTTCCAGGTTATTAACCTGATCTTCTGCCCTTACTTTATCCGTAATTTCTACCTCTTAGTACTCCTCTATCTCGTGCTTCTCCACCAAGAGATCTTGTACTTTCTTCTCTAAGTCTATGTCTTTGTTCTCTGCGGCATGAAGTTTGATATTCAACTCCACGTTTCTGTCCACCAGATGGTGAACCAATGCTCCTAATTGGATTAAGACTTTTGGAATCTCGGGATTTATAAATTCATCCTCCGACTCCCCCTCAGTAGGTACAGCCTCAGATGCTGTATCATCTAACTCCTCCTCAGAAAGTGTAACCTCACCTGTTGCAACACCTAACATCCCAGCAGTTGTTACACCACCTAACACACTAGTCACACTAGTTGGCAATCCCATATCCTCCTCGGGTTCCTCCTAGTGCTCTGGCGGATCTTCATCAGAATCAAGGTGTGACACCCCCAAAATAGGTCCATACAACCTATTTTGAGTCGCCAATAACATTCTACAAAATACAAATACAAATACGAATTTTTCCATTTACAACTAATAAGTGTTGTGCAAAATACGACAACACAATACAAATACATCTTAAATTCTCAATACACTTATTGCCACACTAATAGTAATGTATTGAGATACTTTTATTATCTCGGACCATCACTCCATTCCCCGACTAGTCCCCGTTACACTCTCTTTTCCTGAAGAGAACAATGGAATAAAAAAGAAAAGAGTGAGCACAAATAGCCAGTAGAAAATATCATGACTAAGATAATGAAGAATAAAATTATCTTTAGCCTTCAACCGAAATAAATCAGAGATTTAAAGATATATTATAATTATTCAATAACAACTGCAGCGGAACGAACAATCCATTAGAAGAGTTATGTAGATTATAATATCTACCATCTTCTATAAGTTAAAGGATCACCACCAATATTTTATCCCTGTAACACCAATCAATAGTTCCTGTTTATGAACATCCAAATCAACAGTTTATATTCAACAGCCTCTCTTTGCACTATGTGCCAAAGATATTTATTTGTAACATCACCGGTCATGATCATGCCAAATGCCAGATCATCTTTGCACTACGGGCTAAAGAGAACTTTCACCATACGCCTTTGTTTGTAACACCAAAAGTTATGATTATACCAATACACAGTTTGATCAAAATCATTTCACGCCAGTTCATCTTTGCACTACGGGCCAAAGAGAACTATCACCATAATTTTAAATATGAGGATGATGACAATGATATAAAATGAATACAGTGAGATCAAGAATAAGAATAAATGTTAAAGATTTATAATTTATTTTATCCAGTGCCGAAGATTGACCAAATTACCAACATGATGACCAAATTGTGGAGTCAAATTCAAGAATGATATTCAAGAATAAAGTTCATGATTCAACTATAACGTATAAAACGAAATAGAAAGATTTAGGTGAAAAGATATTAGATGAAGCACAAACTATTAAGGATATTCTACAAATTTTCAGGGATTTTCACCATTTAAAAATAAGATTTTGGAAACAAACCGAGATTTCTTATCATAAATGGAGATATGTGAAAGAAAAAGATATCCCTTAAAGAGTACAAAAGAAATGATACTTTATACGAGTATAAAAGAATATACGAAACTGCAAATGGATTTTCACCAGTCATGCAGTAATCCGCGTAGACAGATTATTTCCACAAAAGATTAATATGTAATGAATACGAAGGGTTATTCACCAGGCATGCGTCAATCTGCATGGACAAGTTATACCCACAGATTTATAAAGAATAAATGCAAAGAGATATTCACCAGGTACGACACTCCATACATACATGTTATTCCCATAGAGTAATAAGGAATGAGTACAAAAGGATATTTATCAGGCATGCGTCAATCCACACGGACAGGTTATCCCCACAAATTAATACGGAATGAATAACCTTTATGAGTATAATATCACTTACGAACATGGAAGCAAATGATATTACATAAGAGTGTGAAAGAAATGATATCCTCTACCTTCGTTAATAAGTGATTGAATGTTGCTTTCTATGAAGTTTACTAACTTGGACAATACTAGTATTCTCACAAATACTCACACTAGCCTAGCACACTTAGAGAACTCAAGAAATTTTTTGAGAGAGAGAGGAAATATAAGCAAGGAAGGTGTGAAGATTTCTTAAGATAATCCTTCCTATTTATAGGAAAACCAAGTTTCATTAATTGTACAATAAGGGCTCGACTTATTACACTTTAGTACCTCCATCTTTGCCTCTATATTTAATATAATCCCTCAAGTATTATCAATCTTGCATAACATCCCCTAATAGTTCCCACATGTGAACCAATAGTTCCATCATGTAAACCAATAGTTTATTACATGTGAATTTTCACAATTTCAATTAGGTATCCCTAAGTTAGACTCCACTTTTAATCCGTCAATAATGCTAAAATATCATGTCAAATAATATGAGTTACACTGCCATGACAAATAATAAAAAGTACCATGCATATGCTATTGTAACATTTATTGAATCAAAATATTGTGCAATTGTTACTTTATCAATTATTGAATCAATAATTTAAAATACTGTGCAATACCGTGTGCCTGTGAAATACCGCGTACTGCTGTGGAATAACGCGTTTTACTGTTCTTTTTATTACCGGGTGTTTCAACAGTTGCCGGTGATAATACTGTTGACAAAATACTGTCGTTTTCATTATCCGACAATGGAGCCCACTATCGTTGACAATATTATCATTGTAGGGCCCACTAATATTTTGTTATTTCGGCGTCGTCGTACAGTACCGAATATAATATTCTCTGACAAAAAGAATATTTCCCGACAAAAATAATATTCCCTGACATACTGTTTATCAGATAATTTATAAATAACTACCTTAACTATCATTTATAACAATTAAGCACTTCACTATTTAGAAAAATAATCATAAAGAAAATAATAAACTTTTATTTCATAAAGTCGGGATCTTACAATCTCCTCTCCTTATGAAATTTCGTCCTCGAAATTGACGTACGTACCTGACATTTCGAAAAGGTGAGGATGCCTTACTCTCATTTCAGATTCTAACTCCCAGGTCGTTTCCTCAACATCATGGTTTCTCGATAAAACTTTGACTTGAGGTATAACCTTTGATCGTAAAATCTGTTCCTTCTTATCTAAGACCTTGACAGGTATCTCTTCGTACGTTAATTCCTCTGCTATCTTGTCCGGTTCTAATTCAATAACGTGGTTTGGATCTTTCACATATTTACGTAGTATGGATATGTGAAAAACGTTATGAACACGAGACATGCTTGGCGGTAAGGCAAGTCTGTAGGCCACAGTTCCTACTCGGTCGAGGATTTCAAATGGGCCAATAAATCGAGGGTTAAGCTTTCTTCTCTTTATGAATCTCGTAACTCCTTTCCACGGAGCAATACGTTAAAATACATGATGTCCGACATTGAATTCCTCATCTCTTTGATGAAGATCGGCATAACTCTTTTGTCGATCTTGAGCTGTTTGTATAAGTTGCCGGATCATTTGGATCTTTTCTGTAGTCATACGTATCAACTCGGGTCCCAACAATTTTGCCTCGCCTACTTCATCCCAACATGCTGAAGATCGACACCTTCGTCCATACAATGCCTCGAAGGGAGCCATGCCTATACTTGTTTGATAACTGTTATTCTAAGAGAATTCCACCAATGACAAGTATTTGTCCCAACTTCCTTTGAAGTCTAGTACGCAGAGTCTTAATAGATCTTCGAGGGTTTGAATAGTCCTTTTCGATTGCCCGTCTATCTGGGGATGGTATGCGGAACTGAATCGTAATTCAGTGCCCATAGCTTTTTGCAAGCTAACCCAAAATTGTGAAGTGAATCTAGGATCTCGATCAGAAACTATGGATACTCGCATGCCATGCAATCTGATAATCTCGCTTATATACATACTAGCAAGACGCTCAAGTGAATAGTTTTCTTATATAGGCAAGAAATGAGCAGACTTGGTCAATCTATCTATATTGACCCAAATTGCGTCTAAGCCTTGAGAAACTTTGGGAAGACCTGCCACGAAATCCATATTGATGTGTTCCCACTTCCATTCTGGAATCTCAAGTGGTTGCAATAGACCCCTTGGTACTTGATGCTCCGCCTTGACACATTGACTAGTTAAACATCTTATGATAAACTCTGCAATCTCTCTCTTCGTATTATTCCACCAAAATGTATGTCGAAGATCACGATACATTTTGGTACTTCCAATGTGAATTGCAAACGGTGTGTTGTGTGCCTTCACCATGATTTTGTATTTCAAGTCAGAGTCATTAGGAACACACAGTCTAGAGTTGATTCGAAGTATTCTGTCTTCGTCGACTCTTGCTTCTAGAATAACACTTTCTTGTACCTTCTTCTTCATATTCACCAACTCTGGGTCTGTAACTTGAGCATCTTTAATTTTTTTGATTAAAGCCAGTTCTACCCGTATATGTGCGATCTTCACGTGGGTTCCTAGAGTCTTTAACTCTATCTCCATCCTTTGTAAATCATCCAAAATGGGCCTTTGCGATGTCAGTAATGCACTCGTACTTGCATATGATCTTATACTCAATGCATCGGCTACTACGTTCACCTTTCCAGGATGGTATTGGATGGTATGGTCGTAATCTTTTAACAGCTCGAGCCAACGTCATTGTCACATGTTGAGTTCCTTTTGGGTGAAGAAATATTTGAGACTTTTGTGGTCTGTATAGATCTCTACTTTCTCTCTATACAAGTAATGTCTCCAAATTTTCAACGCGAAAACGACTACTGCTAATTCTAGATCATGAGTAGGATAATTTCTCTCATATTTCTTGAGTTGTCGAGACGCATAGGTTATAACCTTCCCATGTTGCATGAGAAGACAACCTAGTCCTTTGCTTGAAGCGTCGCTGTAGATGACAAATCCTTCCGATCCTGATGGTATTACTATATTATTACATCATATCCGTTCAATCCCAGGTTCTAAGACCTTAATATCTTCAAAACATCATAATAAAAATAATTATTACATAATATTACTATACTATTACAAAGTTCTTCTATGGGTTCATCTTCTCCTTTCCTTTGTCCTTACCGGAATCTTCAATCCGCTTGGGTTTAGCTGAAACACTTAATTTTAAAGCAAGAATGAACATTTAATTGCTCAACAAGTATAACAGTCGAATAACAATAAAATCAAGAATCATATTATATTACTTCAACAACTGAACAATAGTTGTGAAACATTCCGAATAAACAGGAATAATACTTTACGTTCGTTTAAAATAATTTTTAAAATGACATACTGAGCGGTCATAAGATCTTGAACTTTTATTTTCATTCATAAAAAAGGTTTCACAGTAATTCAACTACAAACCGGTATGTTTACGAGCACTTCTAGGTGATCAGCCTATTTTGCTCTATGTTGATCAACACTCTACTTTTAAACGACTATGTGCGTTTGGTTTAGGCGCCTCACGGCCTTGCTGAAGTAACTGACTAAAACTGCCCCTAATATTAGGGTTGTTCATCTCATACATGTATTGGAATCCTAACCGAAACAATTCAATTGGATAACTCTACTTAACATCAATAATATTTTAAAGATTTATAAATTAATCGATAAAATATTTAAACCTTTGTCTAGCCAAGTCAAATGGCATCGACAGTCATCATAAGTAGTTCATGACTAATAGAACTTGAAAGGCGTAATAGTTTATGCATAACATAGCTTGAACACTTGTGAAAAGTTTAGGAATACTTGCATTTAATATGAAAATCAAATGAAGTTAGCATATTTGTTCAAATATAAAAATTGAGTAAGTTTAGGAAACTTGCCTTAAGCGTTCTTTAAACTTTACGATAAATTGCGCTTCGTATGTCCTACACATTTACATTAATCATGGCACACCAATTAGGCACATAATGGACACCAAATATTGGTTTATGTTATCTTAGTTCATGTCTTAAAATGTTTCCTTTTATTTAGAATTGAAACATTAAACAAGGTTACAAATTATTGTTATGACGTTACAACGCTCGTACGTTCGTACGCCCGATTTACCTCACTCGAACGCCCAAGTAACACGCCCTTACGTGTACTTAAGACGCACATAACATTTGTCTACTACCTTTTGATCAATGTTAAGCATTTTACATTTCATAAAGTTCGTCTTTTATAAGTTAGAACGATATAATTAAGTGTCAGAAACATTGGACGTTGCTCGTGCGAACGCTCGACGCTCGGTTGCCCATGACAACCCTACATTGTGCCTACTGCCCTTGAGAGCTGGGGTGCTCTAAATAGGCCTATGGGCAGCAAGGTATCCTCACCTCTTCGAAACGCCAGGTACGTACGTCAATTTCGAGGACGAAATTTCATAAGGAGGGGAGATTGTAAGATCCCGACTTTATGAAATAAAAGTTTATTATTTTCTTTATGATTATTCTTCTAAATAGTAAAGTGCTTAATTGTTATAAATGATAGTTAAGGGTGTTATATGCAAATTATCTGATAAACAGTGCATGTCGGGGAATATTCTTTTTGTCGGGGAATATTCTTTTTGTCGGAGAATATTATATTCGGTATCGTACGACGGTGCCGAAATGGCAATATTGTCAACGATAGTGGGCCCCATTGTCGGATATTGAAAACGACAGTATTTGTCAACAGTATTATCACCTGCAACTGTTGAAATACCCGGTAATAAAAAGAATAGTAAAACGCGTTATTCCACAGTAGTACGCGGTATTTCACAAGCACACGGTGTTGCACAATATTTTATACTATTGATTCAATAATTGATAAAGCAGCTATTGCACAGTATTTTGTTCGATAATTGTTACAGTAACATCTGCATAATACTTTTTATTATTTGTCATGACACTGTAACTTATATTATTTGATATGATATTTTAGCATTATTGACAATGTCTAGAAATTCTGTCAAGGAAAAAGGTTATTTAATTGCGCGCCGTTTATACGGAAGGCCCCCTTTTTCCTGGGAATGATCTGGTTGTCGATATTATAAGTCTAAAATAGTGTTGATTAAAAATACGTGAAGCGTTTGTTGTAAGTTAACTTATTTTTTCTGTGGGACCCACACTTTATTTCGTGGGACCCATAACTATTTGACCGGTGGGACCCACAAATTATTTTTGTAGAATAATTTCTTCAGATTTTATTTTTCCGTGGGACCCACATGTCAGTCAATAGTAATTACCGTCAGTAAATAGTTAATTCAGTTTTTATTTTACCTTAAGGTTAAAAACCTAAGTAAAAGCATATTCTAAGAATATACTATGGCATAAAGTATATTAAAAGAATATGCCAAGGGTATAAGAGTAATAAACCAAGAAAATTTGGAAAAAA
The DNA here is from genome assembly GCA_034770075.1 of Aralia elata. Classification (NCBI taxonomy): domain Eukaryota; kingdom Viridiplantae; phylum Streptophyta; class Magnoliopsida; order Apiales; family Araliaceae; genus Aralia; species Aralia elata. Next base: position 1,518,950 of record CM068380.1, on the reverse strand, counting down.
GACTAAAATGCCCTCACCTTGATTTTCCTATAAATAGGGAGGGTTTGCTTAAGAAAATTTCACACCTTCATTGCTTATATTTCCTCTCTCTCTCTAAATTTCTTGGGTTCTCTTAGTGTGCTAGGCTATTGTGAGTATTTGTGAGAATACTAGTATTATCCGAAGTTAGTAAACTTCATAGAAAGTAACATCCAGTCACTTGTTAACTAACGTAGGGAATATCATTTCTTTCATACTTCTATATAATATCATTTGCTTTCATGTTCGTAAGTGATATTATACTCATAAAGGTTGTTATTCATTCTATATTAATTTGTGGGGATAACCTGTCCGTGCGGTATGACGCATGCCTGGTGAATATCCTTTTGTATTCATTCATTATTATTCTATGGGAATAACCTGTAAGTACGAGTGTCGTACCTGGTGAATACCCTTCTGTATTCATTCCTTATTAATCTATGGGTATAACCTGTCCGTGCGGATTGACGCATGCCTGGTGAATAACCCTTTGTATTCGTTACTTATTAATCTGTTGTGAAAATAATCTGTCTACGCGAATTATCGCATGACGGGTGAAAATCCATTTGCAGTTTCATATATTCTGTTATACTCGTATAACGTATCATTTCTTTTGTACTCTTTAAGGGATATCTTTTTCTTTCACATTTCTCCATTTAAGATAAGAAATCTTTGTTTGTTTCCAAAACCTTATTTTTAAATGGAGAAAATCCCTGAAAATTAGTAGAATATCTTTAATAGTTTGTGCTTCATCTAACATCTTCTCACTTGAATCTTTCTATTTCATTTTATACGTTATAGTTGAAGCATGAAACAATTTCTTGAATATCATTCTTGAATTTGACTCCACAATTTGGTCACCGTGTTGGCAATTTGGTCAATATTTGATACTGATTAAATTATAAAGCTTTTCTTATCCTTGATCTCACTGTATCATTGTCATCATCCTCATCCTCATACTTAAATTGTGGTGATAGTTCTCTTTGGCCCGTAGTGCAAAGATGAACTGGCGTGACATGATTTTGACCAAACTGTGTATTGGTATTATCATGACTTTTGGTGTTACAAACAAAGGCGTATGGTGAAAGTTCTCTTTGGTCCGTAGTGCAAAGATGAACTGGCGTTTGGCATGATCATGACCGGTGATGTTACAAATAAATATTTTTGGCACGTAGTGCAAAGAGAGGCTGTTGAATATAAACTGTTGATTTGGATGTTCATAAACATGCATTGTTGATTGGTGGTACAGGGATAAATTATTGGTGGTGATCCTTTAATTTATAGAAGATGGTAGATATTATAATCTACTTGACTCTTCTAATGGATTGTTGGTTCCGCTGCAATTGTTGTTGTTAAACAATTAAAATATCTTTAAATCTCTGATTTAATTCTGTTGAAGACTAAAGATAATTTTTATTCTTCATTATCTTAGTCATGATATTTCTTACTGGGCTATTTGTGCTCACCATTTTCCTTTTTGTTCCATTGTTCTCCTCAGGAAAAGAGAGTGTAGCGGGGACTAACCGGGGAATGGAGTGATGGTCCGAGATATTAGAAATGTCTCAATACCTTACTATTAGTGTGACAATAAGTGTATTGAGAATTTAAGATGTATTTGTATTGTGTTGTCGTATTTTGCACAACACTTATTAGTTGTAAATGGGAAAATTCATATTTGTATTTGTATTTTGTGGAATGTTATTGGCGACTCAAAATGGGTTGTATGGACCTATTTTGGGGGCGTCACAATAGCACCTTCTTGTACCTTTTTCTTCATGTTCATCAACTCCGGGTCTGTAACTTGAGCAGCTTTAATTTTGTCGATTAAAGCCGGTTCTACCTGTATATGTGCGACCTTCACGTGGGTTCCTGGAGTCTTTAACTCTATCTCCATCCTTTGTAAATCATCCAAGATGAGCTTTTGCGATATCAGTAACGCACTCGTGCTTGCATATGATCTTCTACTCAATGCGTCAGCTACTACGTTCGCCTTTCCAGGATGGTATTGGATGGTATGGTCGTAATCTTTTAACAGCTCAAGCCAACGCCGTTGTCGCATGTTGAGTTCCTTTTGGGTGAAGAAATATTTGAGACTTTTGTGGTCTGTATAGATCTCTACTTTCTCTCCATATAAGTAATGTCTCCAAATCTTCAACGCGAAAATGACTGCTGCCAACTCTAGATCATGAGTAGGATAATTTCTCTCATATTCCTTGAGTTGTCGAGACGCATAGGCTATAACCTTCCCATGTTGCATGAGAACACAACCTAGTCCTTTGCTTGAAGCGTCACTGTAGATGACAAATCCTTCCGATCCTGATGGTATTGCCAATACAGGTGCTGAAATGAGCCTTCTTTTGAGTTCTTGAAAACTCTTCTCACATTCTTCGCTCCATTTGAATGTTGTGCTTTTCCGAGTCAGTTGAGTTAATGGAATGGCTATTCGAAAAAATCCTTCTACGAATCTCCGATAATAACCAGCTAGACCCAGAAAGCTTCGTACTTCGGTTACTGACTTGGGTTGTTCCCAATTTGATACTGCTTCAATCTTCGCCGGGTCAACCGAGATTCCTTCTTTAGAAACCAAGTGACCAAGGAATGCAACTTCCTCAAGCCAGAATTCACATTTCTTCAACTTAGCATATAACTTGTTTTCACGAAGTTTTTGGAGTATCAGCCTCAAGTGTTGCTCATGATCTTCACGACTTTTAGAATATATGAGAATGTCATCAATGAAGACAACCACGAAATGATCCAAATATTCCTTGAATATCCGGTTCATCATATCCATGAAAGCAGCAGGAGCATTAGTCAATCCAAAAGACATGACTAGGAATTCATAATGCCCGTACCGAGTTCTGAAGGCAGTCTTTGGAATGTCATCAGCTTTAACTTTCAACTGATGATATCCAGAACGAAGATCGATCTTTGAAAAGAATTGAGCACCTTGTAATTGGTCGAACAGGTCATCAATGCGAGGTAACGGGTACCTATTTTTGATGGTGACATGGTTTAACTCCCGATAGTCAATGCAAAGTCTCATACTCCCGTCTTTCTTCTTTACGAATAAAACAGGAGCACCCAAAGGCGATGTACTCGGACGTATGAAACCGCTGTCTAACAACTCCTGTAGTTGGACTTTTAACTCTTGAAGTTTAATAGGGGCCATTCGATATGGGGTTTTGGAAATAGGTTTTGTACCGGGTTCAAGGTCGATACAAAATTCAATTTCACGGTCTGGGGGTAGGCCAGGAAGTTCTTCGGGAAATACGTCAGGGAACTCATTAACAACAGAAATATTTTTCAAATCTGACGTACTTTTATTTAAATCCGTTACATGGGCTAAGAAGGCTTGACATCCGTTTTTCAATAAACGAATGACTTTGTGACTAGAAATGATGGTTATTGATTTCAATGGTTTGGTTGCTTGAATTCGCATAATAGGTTGATTAGGAATATGAAAACTAATAACCTTACGAAAGCAATCAATTTTAGCATGATGAACAGTTAACCAATCAATTCCTAAAATCACATCAAATTCATGTATGTTCAAGGAGATAAGATCAACAGGTAATGTGAGGGTGCCGATTTGAACAAAGCAAGATTTATAGACCGTAGATGTAACGAATGTTTGCGCTAATGGTGTTTCGACAGATAAGTCAAAATCTAATTCTTCAGGAGTCAAATTCAAGCGTTGAGCACATGTTGGTGAAATAAAAGAGTGGGTAGAACCAGTATCTAATAAGGCATAGACTTCATAAGAGTTAATAAGTAGTTTACCCGTTATAACCTCGTTCGAATTCTGCGCTTTTTGTGACGTCACAACAAAAGCTCTCCCCTGGACCACAGACTTTGACTTGTCCGTGACCGCCTTCGGTGTCATCATCGCAGCTGGACTTGACTTCGCTGCATGACAAAAGCGAGCTATATGGCCTTCCTTTCCACAATTGTAACATACTTGGGATGGCGATTGTGTATAATTGGGACTGATGTGTCCTTCTTTCCCACACCTGAAACATCTTACAGGTGGTCGTTCTCCTTCCTTCGAAACTGGTACTGGTGCTGGTGCTGACGTTGGTGTCTTTCCATTGTTGTTGTTGAATCTCCTCTTCTTGGAATTGTTGCCACTTGACTCACTTCTTCTATTATCTGGGCCAGGATTACCACCGAAGTGGTTACCATTTCCGGTGTTGTGATTCCCTCCTCGCTGATTATCATTATTTCAATAATTGCTGCCACCGTTACGATTATTACCGTGATTTTGCTCTCGTGGTTGGGTGTTGCTTCCTGGTTGTAGTAGTCCTCTTTCCTGCTCCACTACTTGAGCCCTATCCACGGCATCTGCGTATACACAAATTTTATGAGAAACGAGATATTGACGAATCTCTGGTTTCAAACCTCGGAGGAACATTCGTGTCATCCGTTTCTCAGTATCCACCAAATGGGATGCAAAACGCGACAGCTCGACAAACTTGGCTTCGTACTGTGACACCGTCATGTTGTTCTGTTCCAGTTTAATGAATTCTACCTCCTTCATATGACGAATACTTTCCGGGAAATACTTCTCGTTGAATAATTCCTGGAACTCGACCCAAGACATCTCAAGTGCCGAATGATGGGTACGTTTCACAGATTCCCACCAATGATCCGCTTCTCCTCGTAACATAAAGGTAGCAAAAGGAACCTTTTGGTCGTCCGTGCAACGCAGTACATCAAATATCTTTGTTAATTGTTTAAGCCATGCCTCTGCCTTGAGTGGATCTGGCTTGCCGAAAAATTCAGGTGGTCCCAATTCTTTGAACTGCTTAGCAGTGACCATCCGTACATTATCAGCGTTTCTGCCAGTATTGTAGACAGGAGCTCTTCTCGCCTGGTTCTGTAGGTATTGCATGAAGTTCCTAAAAAATTCATCATTCATCCGGTTGTTAGCATCATGATTAACATCATGATGTTCTGAATTTGCACCCGTATTATTTGTGGCTTCCTAGTTTTCAGCCACAATGGTCTCATAGTGAATCTCTTGGTTTTCAGATGCCATTCTGAAATGTGATCACAAAACAAAGATTAGTTAAAGAAATAGACATGCAACATCTTGTCCCTATAACCAAATCAATTACTTAAATAACCAAAAATAGCTTAGGTAGGACACACTAGCAAAGGATTTTACTCGTCTCTCCCCTCCTAGTTCTAATCCCAGATCTCTACCAGAGATCATATCCCTAAGCTCTGATACCAACTGTGACGCCCCCAAAATAAGTCCATACAACCCATTTTGAGTCGCCAATAACATTCCACAAAATACAAATACAAATATGAATTTTCCCATTTACAACTAATAAGTGTTGTGCAAAATACGACAACACAATACAAATACATCTTAAATTCTCAATACACTTATTGTCACACTAATAGTAAGGTATTGAGACACTTCTAATATCTCGGACCATCACTCCATTCCCCGGTTAGTCCCCGCTACACTCTCTTTTCCTGAGGAGAACAATGGAACAAAAAGGAAAAGGGTGAGCACAAATAGCCCAGTAAGAAATATCATGACTAAGATAATGAAGAATAATAAAAATTATCTTTAGTCTTCAACAGAATTAAATCAGAGATTTAAAGATATTTTAATTGTTTAACAACAACAATTGCAGCGGAACCAACAATCCATTAGAAGAGTCAAGTAGATTATAATATCTACCATCTTCTATAAATTAAAGGATCACCACCAATATTTTATCCCTGTAACACCAATCAACAATTTCTGTTTATGAACATCCAAATCAACAGTTTATATTCAACAGCCTCTTTTTGCACTACGTGCCAAAGATATTTATTTGTAACATCACCGGTCATTATCATGCCAAACGCCAGTTCATCTTTGCACTACGGGCCAAAGAGAACTTTCACCATACGCCTTTGTTTGTAACACCAAAAGTCATGATAATACTAATACACAGTTTGGTCAAAATCATGTCACGCCAGTTCATCTTTGCACTACGGGCCAAAGAGAACTATCACCACAATTTAAATATGAGGATGAGGATGATGACAATGATACAGTGAGATCAAGGATAAGAAAAGCTTTATAATTTAATCAGTATCAAAGATTGACCAAATTGCCAACACGGTGACCAAATTGTGGAGTCAAATTCAAGAATGATATTCAAGAAATTGTTTCATGCTTCAACTATAACGTATAAAATGAAATAGAAAGATTCAAGTGAGAAGATATTAGATGAAGCACAAACTATTAAAGATATTCTACTAATTTTCAGGGATTTTCTCCATTTAAAAATAAGGTTTTGAAAACAAACAAAGATTTCTTATCTTAAATGGAGAAATGTGAAAGAAAAAGATATCCCTTAAAGAGTACAAAAGAAATGATACGTTATACGAGTATAACAGAATATATGAAACTGCAAATGGATTTTCACCCGTCATGCGATAATTCGCGTAGACAGATTATTTTCACAACAGATTAATAAGTAACGAATACAAAGGGTTATTCACCAGGCATGCGTCAATCCGCACGAACAGGTTATACCCATAGATTAATAAGGAATGAATACAGAAGGGTATTCACCAGGTACGACACTCGTACTTACAGGTTATTCCCATAGAATAATAAGGAATGAATACAAATGGATATTCACCAGGCATGCGTCATACCGCACGGCTAGGTTATCCCCACAAATTAATACAGAATGAATCACAACCTTTATGAGTATAATATCATTTACGAACATAAAAGCAAATGATATTATATATGAGTATGAAAGAATGATATTCCCTACCTTAGTTAACAAGTGACTGGATGTTACTTTCTATGAAGTTTACTAACTTCGGATAATACTAGTATTCTCACAAATACTCACAATAGCCTAGCACACTAAGAGAACCCAAGAAATTTAGAGAGAGAGAGGAAGTATAAGCAATGAAGGTGTGAAATTTTCTTAAGCAAACCCTCCCTATTTATAGGAAAATCAAGGTGAGGGCATTTTAGTCTTTTTCCCAAATTTTCTTGGTTTATTACTCTTATACCCTTGGCATATTCTTTTAATATACTTTATGCCATAGTATATTCTTAGAATATGCTTTTACTTAGGTTTTTAACCTTAAGGTAAAATAAAAACTGAATTAACTATTTACTGACGGTAATTACTATTGAATGACATGTGGGTCCCACGGAAAAATAAAATCTGAAGAAATTATTCTACAAAAATAATTTGTGGGTCCCACTGGTCAAATAGTTATGGGTCCCACGAAATAAAGTGTGGGTCCCACAGAAAAAATAAGTTAACTTACAACAAACGCTTCACGTATTTTTAATCAACACTATTTTAGACTTATAATATCGACAACCAGATCATTCCCAGGAAAAAGGGGGCCTTCCGTATAAACGGCACGCAATTAAATAACCTTTTTCCTTGACAGAATTTCTAGACATTGTCAATAATGCTAAAATATCATATCAAATAATATAAGTTACAGTGTCATGACAAATAATAAAAAGTATTATGCAGATGCTACTGTAACAATTATTGAACAAAATACTGTGCAATAGCTGCTTTATCAATTATTGAATCAATAATATAAAATACTGTGCAACACCGTGTGCTTGTGAAATACCGCGTACTACTGTGGAATAACGCGTTTTACTGTTCTTTTTATTACCGGGTATTTCAACAGTTGCAGGTGATAATACTGTTGACAAATACTGTCGTTTTCAGTATCCGACAATAGGGCCCACTATCGTTGACAATATTGCCATTTCGGCGCCGTCGTACGATACCGAATATAATATTCTCCGACAAAAAGAATATTCCCCGACATGCACTGTTTATCAGATAATTTGCATATAACACCCTTAACTATCATTTATAACAATTAAGCACTTTACTATTTAGAAGAATAATTATAAAGAAAATAATAAACTTTTATTTCATAAAGTCGGGATCTTACAAAATTGGCTCAAATATCTTTTGTGAACTGGTTTTCGCTAATTGACGTTTCAACGTCGAATTTTCAAATCGTCGTAACTTACTCATCTGAAGTCGAATTAAGTTCGTTTTTGAGCCTACGACTCACGTTTACTATGAACTAATAAACCTTCAAAAAATCAATATTTTTCGGAAGCGTTTATTACCCGTAAACTTGGCCCAAAAATTATACCAAATTAGGATTTTTGACACTTAACTTATTTTAACCTCTTTTACTGAAAATTTTGTCATAACTTCCTTATAGCATATTTTTACTCCATTCCACTTGGAACATTTCTGTAACTTACACATATATATTTCTTTCTTTCCGAATTTTAAAAGTTATCGTACAAACAATGATTTAAGCTAGTCCGATGAACGATAATAACAACGTTTTCATGCTTTTCTTGGTTTGGTTCGTTATTAACATTATGTTTTCACTTTCATAATTTTACGTGTAAGATTAAGTCCATTAATGTCATCCTCATTATTTCTCCGGATCCTTTATGATCTCCATTAATCAACAATCACCAATAAGGCAATGCAATATAAGTATATACAAAGCTTTAATGGAAATGGTTCTAGGGTTTTTACCTTTAATGATTTTGATTGTTCTTGATGGAAATGATTACTTAGCTAGCTCTTCTCCTTCCTTTCTCCTCCAAATTCGAGCCCCTCTCTCTTACAATTTCTCTATAGTCTCTCTTCTTGCTTTTGGTGAATTGGTGAGATTAATAAAGGAAGAGGCTTGCATTTATAGGATTTCTAAGTTTATGATAGATTGGTCATTATGCAACCTTTGCTAGGGTTTGTAAGTTGTTCCCTTGGCTTTGGTCTTGTGTGGTCATTCCCCTCAATCTTCTAACTTCTTACTAACCAACCCTTAGCTAACTTAACCATTCAACAATTAAAACTAACTATGGTTGGGTTAAATGATCAACTAGGACTTTTAGGACTTAAGACATTAAATGGCATTTAAATTCTCCCTGTAAGATTCCGACTTTATGAAATAAAAATTTATTATTTTTTTTATGATTATTCTTTTAAATAGTGAAGTGCTTAATTATTATAAATAATAGTTAAGGTGGTTATTTACAAATTATCTGAAAAACAGTATGTCAGTGAATATTCTTTTTGTCGAAGAATATTCTTCCTGTCGGAGAATATTATATTCGGTACCGTACGACGGCATCGAAATAACAAAATATTAGTGCGCCCCATGATAGGTCTCCGTTTTTTAGAATATTTTGATGATAACAATAATTAAGAAAAAGATTAACAAAAGGGCAGAATCCTCTCCATAGGTTTTGTTTTATAGTTGTTTTGAATTATCCTCATTTACTTTGACCAAAAATGTTTTCTAAAATTCTAAATGAATTAATATTTTATTAACCTTGATAAAATAATATCAAGTGTTAAAATGGTTAATTCACATATTAACATTTTCTAAGGCAAGGAAAACTCCTATTTATTCTCAAAATTATTTTAATCTCAAAAGTTCATATGGGCTAAAGGATATATAATTGTGTATAGATATATATATATATATATATATATATATATATATATATAACAGTTATATATATACATATAGATATATATGTGCATATGAGCATTTATTATGTAATCCATACATGTGGGGCATTTATATATGTGATATCTATAATATGTACATGTGCTGGGAGATTACTTTGCAAAATGACAGTCAAATTGGGACAACTATTCCGTGCATGAAAGATTTTGCAAAGATTTTTCAAAGATTATCAACATCTTCATTTATTACTCCTGTTGACTGAATCTAATTCGGAAGAATTTCTTTTAGCAATCCGCGTGAAATAAGAAATCATCCGAACCCTTTATTTTGAATAAATTGATCTGATCCATTTATTTTAAATAAACTTTCAAAAATTACCTTTATGCCCTTAGTCTCAAAACTCTATAAATAGGAAGCTTATTCTTCATTCTCATTTGCCAATTCCAAAAGAAAAAAGCTTACTCCTTGCCTACATTTTCTCTCTCTAAAAAGCTTTAGCTCTCTTCTATTTTCAAGGTTCTGATTAGTTAAGGAAGAGAAAATTGGTCACAAGTGTTTGAGATAAGTTGTTTAAATTATTTAATTGCATTATCTCTTACTTGTTTATGATTATAGATATACAAATACAAATTGTTATACACAATTATATATATATCTATATTTCATCTATTTATTAATAATAAGTCAGTACTTAGACACCGATATAATTTGAATTTATTCACTCTTGAGTGAATTATTCAAACGGTCCTTAAAATCCTAAGTGGCTTTTTATTAATATTATTTATATAAATATTAGTAAAGTGGATTATAGCTTGATCGTCAGCACAACCCTGAGATACTTCTCTTATAGAGACGTATCCGAACAGTTTCTTGAATTTCTTGCGATCCACTGAAAATATTTATATAAGTATCAATTGTGAAACTATAAATTTTGCCCGTACTTAGAAACCGATATAATTTGAATTTATTCACTCTCGAGCGAATTATTCAAACGGTCCTTAAAATCCTAAGTGGCTTTATTTATAATCATTCACATAATAGATAAAATATTTTTCATATATCTTTGAGTTACAACAAATTTATTTGTTATATCAAATGCTGTTTATCTATATATGTTATTACAAGTATTTGAACCTAAAATCATTTTTTTATACAATACTTGTTGCATAAATCAAAAGAAACACACTCTTTATTATAAAGAATAAATACTTCTTTATAAAATTGTATTAAATTATATATTTGCTTATTTAGAAGCACTGATATTTATTGAGCATAAACTCATACCTGCTTACATAAGAAGCATACTTTCTCAATATAAAAGTCATTGAACTTTTACAAATATAACTGAACTTTAATTGCTATCTGCTTATTTGAAGAACATCAAATATAAAAGTTATTTAAACTTTTATACATCTGTACTAAATTTCATCTGCTTATTTTAGAAGCATTTTTACATCAAATCCATTTGTAAAAGGAAAAGGGTAGAGTTAGTTTATTTTATGTATTTGTGAGAAAGACGAGTAATTCTTTGACCAAGACCAGAGACTTAGAGAGGTCAGCTGGGAGTTGGGTCTCTAGTGTACTTGTGAGGTGAGGAAGAGACTGTCGTTTCAAGACCAGATCATAAAGTAAAACTGAACTCAAAGGAAAGGTGCAACTAAGTTTGAGGAGGGAGCTGAGAGCTTGCTGTCCAAGATAGTTAGTTGTGGAATAGTTGTAAGTTTGTCTATAAAACTTTGTAAAGGCTTCTCCGCCTGTTGAAGGAGTATTTATTACTGATAGTAATAGGATCTCAAGTTCTGGAGAGGAGCTTGAGACTGGACGTAGCAACATACCCTGGATGTATGTTGTGAACCAGACAAATCTCTGTGCATTGTGTGATTAAATTTTTACCATCTTGCATATTAATTTCTGACACTGCAAATTAATTTACTAAAAGTTTAAAAAGGCCTAAGATAATTTTTTAAACGGTAATAATCTATTCAACCCCCCTTCTAGATTATTATTGGACTTTCAATTGGTATCAGAGCGGTGCTCTTTAACTTGTTTGTTGAGTAAGTACAGGCATACCAAAGAGTAGATCCATCTATGGCCTACAATGCTACCGGTTGCGGAGAAGGACTATCAATGTCCAGACCTCCACTATTTGATGGTACAAACTTTGCCACCTGGAAAAATAGATTCAAAATCTATGCCAAGTCACAAGGAATCAAAGTTTGGCTTGCCATAGAACGAGGTGTGAAAGTTCCCACAAAAATTGAAGGAGAAAAGATCGTAGAAAAAGATGCTGATGAATTCACCACTGAAGATGAAGAGGCTATGAACATAGCATCTAGAGCCGAACAAGTACTGACCAGTGCTCTCATAGAAAAAGAGTACAAAAGAGTTAGCAACTGCAAGAATGCAAAAGAAATCTGGGAAAAATTGATTATAACCTATGAAGGAACCAATCATATCAAAGAAACCAGAAAAGATGCTCTAATCCAAGAGTATGAAAACTTCAGACTTGAAGAAAATGAAAAAATCATTGATATGGAAACACGTTTTTCCAGAATCATTGATGAGCTGGAACAACTCGGAAAAGCTTACACAACCAATGAGAAAAACAGAAGAATTCTCAAAGCTCTTCCATCCGTATGGAAAATGAAAGTTACAGCTATCAAAGAAATGCAGGATCTAACTGTCTATCCTCTTGACAGTCTTATCGGAAATCTTCGAGCTCATGAAGTCGACATGCTAGTCGAAAAAGCAGGATCGGATACAGACCTCAAAAAGAAAGGAATTGCTTTCAAAGCTCTACTTGTAGATCAAGAAAGCGATGATGAGGAGTTAAATGAAGAACTCCTAAGTTTAGATAATAATGAAGTTGCTTTATTATCTAGACAACTCAGGAGAGTAATTCAAAGTAAAGCCAGAAAATATGGCAAAGGCTTTCTGAAGACAAACAACAACTACAACAACTTCAGAGGCAAACAAGTCTTCAAACCAAAACCACAAGGAGGAAATTTCAAAGCAAACAACAACTTTAGAAATATCAGCTCCAATGAAAATTCAAATACATGTTTCGAATGCAACCAGCCTGGACATTTCAAAAAGGATTGTCCAAAATTAGTCAACAACAAAACACTAGTAGCTGAGGAAGGCTGGGATTTAAGTGACGAAGAAGGAACTACTGAGCAAACTAAAGAAAAAGCAAATTTGTGCTTAATGGCAGACGACGATTCATCACCAAGATCTGAGGTAAATTCTGAACATCAATTACCTAGTACTTCATTTGTCACACATACATTAGAAAATATAAATGAAGAACATCATGAATTACAAGAAGCTTATAATTGTTTATATGAGGACAATGAAATCATTAAAGAAGATTTTATTAAATTAAAAATTTCATTAGAAAAATTAATTAAGACTAACAGAAATCTTGAAATAGAAAATTCAAACTTAATTATAATTAATGAAAGCTTAAAAGAAGAAAAAGAAAAATTAGAGAATAATTTTTCAGAGAATTTATTACTAAAAGAAGAAATTGAAAAATTAAGAAAATTAAATAAAAATCTTGAAATAGAAAATTCAACACTTATTATTTCTGTTGAAAATCTTGAAATTGAAAATTCAACACTTGCTGTAGTAAATGAAGATACTCAAATACAAAATCAAGTGCTGAGCAAAGATATTTCATCTCTAAAAATAGAAGTTGAAAAACAAAAGGAAGACTCTTCTTTAATTGATCAAATTAGCACTTTAACTAAAGAACGTAATGATTTAAATACCATAGTTCTTAAATTCACTAAAGGAAAAGAAAACCTTGATGTTATGTTAAATCAACAAAAGTGTGGATTTAATAAAGAAGGATTAGGATACATTGGAGAATCGAGTAAAACAAAAGATAAAGGACTCTATCATGTTAAGAGTAAAGAAAAAGAAACTCATACATCTCCATTTACCAAATGTTCTTACTGCAATCGAAATGGTCATTCTATTTACATGTGCAATGCTCGAAATGGAAACTATAAAGGTAAAATGATTTGGGTTCCAAAAGGAACTTACACTTCACCGATCATTGTAAAGAATACAAGAAAAGAATTTTATAATAAAAGACCTTACAAAAATTCTCATCATCATTATTCAGGTTATAAGAATAAAATGAATTATGCATACTATAGACCTGCTACTCATAGAATGCTTGTATCTACTGAAGATAATTATCCTGTACCCAGTTTTGTAAAGGAAAACACAAGTATTCCTTATACAAAGTGGAGAACTTACCCAAAGGACCCTCCTTATTAAAGGGTACCAATTTGTGAAATTAGTATATATTGCAGGAATGTCTCACAGCTGCAACTGGTAAAAGCAAATGGTATCTCGACAGTGGTTGTTCAAGACATATGACTGGAGACAAATCAAAATTGAATAATCTACAAGCCACAGACTATGCTGAGGTAACCTTTGGAGATAACAATAAAGGTAAAGTAGTTGGAATTGGTAGTGTGGGTAACAAACACATAACAATTTCTAACGTACAATTAGTCACAGGACTAAGGTATAATCTTCTATCTATCAGTCAATTATGTGATAGTGGTTTTAAGATATCTTTTAATACTCATAATTGCTCAATATTTGATCAAGCTGGTAAGTTAGTCTTATTATGCCCTAGAAACCAAAATGTGTACACGTGTGACCTAGATGAATATTCTCATCTAGATAATGTATGTCTTGTATCTGCAAATGAAGATCCTTGGCTTTGGCATCGCAGATTAGGACACATCAACATGAAACTTATCAATAACATTTCTTCTAAGGATCATGTTCGTGGCCTTCCTAAAATAAAGTTCTTTAAAGATCATATTTGTGAAGCATGCGAATTAGGTAAACAAATTCATGCATCTCATAAACCTAAACTCACAGTGTCAACCTCTCGACCTTTAGAACTCTTGCATATGGACTTAGTAGGACCTATTCCTAAACACAGCATGGGTGGTGCTGTATATATTCTAGTTTTGGTCGACGACTATTCTCGATTTACTTGGGTTGATTTTCTAAAATTTAAAAATGAAGCTATAAATTCCTTTTGTGCTTTATGTAAGAAAATTCAGAATCAACAGGGAAGTTCTATTGTTTTTATCCGCTCTGATCACGGAAGAGAATTTGACAATTCTGACTTCATTATTTTCTGTGATGAGCAAGGTATAAGTCATAATTTCTCTGCTCCTTACACACCACAATCAAATGGTGTAGTTGAAAGGAAAAATCGCACTTTACAAGAAATGGCTAATACAATGTTAAATGAATATCGTCTTCCTAAATATTTTTGGGCTGAAGCTGTGGCAACATCCTGTTATATCTTAAATAGAGTTTTATTAAGACCTATTTTGCTCAAAACTCCCTATGAGCTTTATTACAAAAGAACTCCAAAAATAAATTACTTTCGTGTTTTTGGGAGTAAATGTTTTATATTAAATACCAAAGGACATCTGTTAAAATTTGATCCCAAATCCGATGAAGGAATTTTTCTGGGATATTCACTTAATAGCAAAGCATATAGAGTCTTTAATAAACGAAGTTTGGTCGTTGAGGAATCAATGAACGTAACATTTGATGAATCTCAACCTCCTCCCAAATATAAAGAATTAGTTGACAGTGATGTTGTCATTGAAGATATTCTCAGAAATATGGAGGAACCAAAACTAGATAATGCATCTCCACCTGTCAGTATTAATCCTCTTGAAAATCCCAATCCTCAATTGAATGACTTGCCCAAAGACTCACATATTATCAAAAATCATCCCATAGAAAATGTGATTGGTGATATTGATAAAGGAGTCCTTACCAGATCACAAGCACATAATTTAGCTGGTCATTTATCCTTTTTATCCCAAATTGAGCCTAAGAATATTAAAGATGCTTTACTGGATGAAGATTGGATAATTGCTATGCAAGATGAACTTGAACAGTTCACCAGAAACAAAGTCTGGGAGTTAGTTCCGAAACCCGATGATACTTCCATTATTGGAACTCGATGGGTTTTTCGTAACAAGTTAGATGAAAATGGAACTATTATACGTAACAAGGCCAGATTAGTTGCACAAGGGTATAATCAACTTGAAGGTATTGATTATGATGAAACTTATGCTCCTGTTGCTAGAATTGAATCTATACGCATGTTATTAGCTTTTGCATGTCATAAAGATTTTAAACTGTTTCAAATGGATGTCAAATCTGCATTTTTAAATGGTATTATTGAAGAGGAAGTTTATGTTAAACAACCTCCTGGTTTTGAAGATTTTGATCATCCTGAATATGTTTACAAATTACATAAAGCCTTGTACGGTTTAAAACAGGCCCCCAGAGCATGGTATGAACGTCTAAGTAAATTTCTACTTGCAAATGATTTTAAAAGGGGAACTGTAGATACTACCTTATTCACCAAATACAAAAATGATGATATTCTTATTATTCAAATTTATGTTGATGACATCATTTTTGGTTCTACTGACATTACTATGTGCAATGATTTTTCTGAAAACATGAGTAAAGAATTTGAAATGAGCATGATGGGGGAATTAAATTTCTTCCTAGGATTACAAATCAAGCAAGGCGAAAAAGGTATTCATATTTCTCAATCCAAATATTGCAAAGAAATGATTAAGAAATTTGGTTTAGAGTCTGTGAAACCTCTTAATACTCCTATGTCAACTACTGATAAATTAACTGCTGATGAAAGTGGAAAAAGTGTTGACACAAAGAAATATAGAGGAATGATTGGAAGCCTATTGTATATCACAGCTAGTAGACCTGACATCATGTTCAGCGTCTGTAAATGTGCCAGATTTCAGTCAAATCCTAAAGAATCACATTTGGTTGCTGTTAAAAGAATTTTTCGATATCTTAAAGGAACCACAGAGTTAGGCCTATGGTATCCTAAAAATCAACCATTTAATCTTGTGTGCTTTTCAGATTCCGACTATGCAGGTCATCATGTTGATCGAAAAAGTACTAGTGGAACGTGTCAATTTTTGGGTGGATGTTTAGTTTCTTGGTTTTCTAAGAAACAAAACTCCGTATCTATTTCAACCACCGAAGCGGAATATATAGCTGCTGCACGTTGCTGTGCACAAATATTGTGGATGAAGCAGACTCTTGCAGATTATAATATAAAATTTAACTGTGTGTCAATATTATGTGATAATACTAGTGCTATAAATTTGAGTAAAAATACTGTATTGCATGCTAGATCAAAACACATAGATGTTAGACATCATTTCTTACGTGATCATGTAAATAGTGGCTCTATCAAATTAGAGCACATTGACACAGAGTTAAATATTGCTGATATATTCACTAAACCTTTAAGTTCAGATAGGTTTTGCAAATTACGTATTGAATTAGGCATGCTAGATATGTTTTCTTAATACTTTATGTTTTATTTTATCTTGACTAATAATTAATATATTAATATTAGTTTCCTATAGTTGGTGTCATATACTTATTTTTTTTTGCATTTAATTTTATTTAATATGATTTTATTACTCATATAAATATATTTTTTATTATAAAAAAAAAAAAATTATATATATATATATTTAAACATATAATTAATATACATTTTTTTATTGGTATATAAATATCCTTTCAAATTATTGTGTATATATATATATATATACATATATGTATATATATATTATTTAGCCGGATTTAATCAGAACCATCGGATCATATTAAGAACACATCTAATGGTTGATAGCCTTAATCCGCGTGACTTGATTTAAGCCAATCAGAAGCAATCTAAGCAAAGCACCAGGATTCAAGCTTGTGACCGTTGGATCATCAAATAAAAAGCACAAATTCATCGTGACCGTCAGATCGAAATCAGCAGATAAGCATAAATGCTTAAAAACTCAGATTTCATCGTGACCATTGATCTCTTATGAGATTAGTCTTCAACCGTTGGATCACTCAGGTAACCCTAGCTTTAAATAGAAAATTTTTAACTTTCTCTTTCTTCTCTATCTCTTCAGCCGCTCAAATTTTCTCTCTCTCTCCAAACTCTCTCAAACCCTAACTTCTCTCAATCAAAATCGTCGATTTCCAGCTTGAATTTGAGAAAAGAAAACCGATTAAACGATTTCTCATCCTCAAAAAAAATTACATTCACCGATCAGTTTTGCAAGTTTTTTTTTTTTTTTTAAATGTTAAGTTTTATATCGTCATCGATCAAGTTTTTTTTAAAGATCTACTTAGATCATTCTTTTATCAAACCTTGATCTACCTATCCAGTGGTGAGACCTTCGTCTTGCATGCGATTCTGGATTAATGGGTATCATTGACTTTCACTTCTACCAGAAATTAAAAAAAAAATATATGTATATATATATATATGATATATATATATATAATATATATATCCGTGCTGCGGTTTGTATGATCAACTGTCTGAAATTATGCTGAAAAGAAATGATTTTTCTTCATCTCAAATTAAAAAAATATTTGCTGTGCTCAGGTAACTCTTCTAAATTTTTGGTATGAAGATATATATATATATTTTCTTGGTTGGGAGTGGATACTGATGTCCACTAATTCTTTGTTATGAAGACATATATTTTTTTTCATTGCTTGGTTGAGAGTGGATACTGATGAGATAAATGCATTTTTTTTGGGACTGAACTCTGTCAAAAATTGGGCTTTGTTTGTTAAATTTTTTTTGACTATCGGCTCTGTTTCTCAACTCTGTTTTCTTAAGTGGGGGAGCTATCTGAGTTCATTTCAATTGATTGGATACTGATGAGATAAATGCTTTCAGTGCTTGGATGAGGCTGATTTTTTTTGCTATAATCATTTGCCGAAAAACTTTGGCTCTTATTAAATGCTTAGCTTCTGGATTTTGCTTTCCTATCTATGTGTGCTCAACACTGGCTGTCAGTTGTTAAGATTTAACTATCTAGTTCGTACTGTTGATACTCCTTTTGAACTACAACCTTGGTTTCAATTTTCTTAAAACAAATGAGGTTGGTCAAAGTGTTTAATACAAAAGATTTTGGAGTCACTTTACTGTTTTACTGCTACAAACACTATTTTATTTAATACTACTCGGAAACATTCTAAACAGTAAGAAGTATGGGTTCTTTTCTTAACAACTCTCCATGTATTTACTGATGCAATCTATTTTACTTGCTCCGTGCGTATCTTCCACTGTCAGACCTTATTTACTTCTTTGATCAAATGACACTCTTTGATATACACTACTTCTATAAAAGGCTACAACTAAAATGTTTTGTTTATATAACTCTTGCATGCTTACTTGAATATCATATATCTTTACTTCTTGAAGATGGAGCCTATCTATTCTTCAAAAAGAAAGAAACTTGCACCTTATTCTGAAATACACTCATCAGGCTCTGTCCCTCTTCTTGTCACACCTTCTGCTCAAGACAAATATAGGTTCATGAGGTACAATCTGTCACCAGGTATAGGAGTTGCCTTCTGTAGTTTCCCAGAAATACTTGACCATCTTAAAGCCATAGGTTGGGAGAGTCTAGTTATATTCACTGACAGGAACATTTATCCCTTTCTGATTGCTGAGTTTTATACTCACATGGTCTTCAAAAGAGACCACACTGGTCTCTTAATAAGTATCAGCACATGCATTCAAGGTAAAGATTTTGTTATTGATGAGGATCTCCTCATTCATGCATTACATCTTCATCCATCCATGTTGGAACTGCCCAAAATAAATGAATATCTGCATCCTTTGGGAACAACAATGACTGAGTGCATGCTTTTTAAGCAAAATCTTTCCTTTACAACTGATCAACTCGTACCTGCTGTTTTGTTTGATGTCCCTGTTAATGTGGATTTGAAATTTCTGTCTCCTGTGTGTCAATTTCTTGGTAAAATTTTGAGGTACAATTTCATGCCTGTAAGAGAAGACCGAACCATACATCCTTTTGATTTAGAAATCATTAAGTGTATTATGAACGAGTGCATGCCATATAATCTTGCATATTTTCTCTTGACATCGTTTGAACATTGTTTCAACAACAACTGTCTGGGTTTTGGACTACTTCTCACTCGTATTTTCAACTATCTTGAAATTGATCTCACTAATCATCAATTTCAAGCTGTTCAAAATACCAACATTGTGTCTCGGTTGCATATTCCTCCTACACCACTGATTGTGTTTAAGCCTTGTGCTCCTGACACAAATGAGTCAGACCTTCATATGTCATCACAATTAGATGTTATACACAGTATGAACCAACTGATGTTATTTAATCTAAATAATGTCATGGTTCAAATGGAAACAATGCAACAAATGGTGCATCATCTTCAGGATATGTTACACTTTTTAATGGAAAATATGAAGCTTTCTATGCCTCCCTATCACTTTCCTGCAAGCTCAAGCTCTACCCAGGTTGCACCAACAGATCCCCTGCCTTTAGATGATGCTCTTCTCAATCTCGGTCATCACTTTTCTCCTCTCAATGAAGAAGATTACTAACTATTTGAGGGCCTGTAATAACTTTCTGCTACTAACTATTTACAATGTTGTAACTAACTAAATACTACTACTAAAAGTACCTATATATATATATATCTATATATATCTGTCTGTATGCATGCAGGGAACCTATGTCTGAACTAACAACTTTTGCAGGTACTGTGCTTTGACTTTTTCCCCACTTTTTGTAATGACAAAGGGGGAGAAGAAAAATATCTGCTGACATGTGAACTGCTATATAAACATGGGATAGTAACTGTTAAACATGTGAACTGTTATTAGTACAACTGCAGTATAGTATTATAAATTGCTATAATATATTTTTAACTACTATAAAATCAGTTCACTGTCATGATGCAATGTTTTTGGCTGAACAGGAACTATAAAATTTTATATAGTATATATGCTCATTCTGAGGGGGAGTTTTCATAAACTAAGGGGAAGTTCTTTTATGGGAAAATATTTTTGGAATTGTCATCATCAAAAAGGGGGAGATTGATAGGTCTCCGTTTTTTAGAATATTTTGATGATAACAATAATTAAGAAAAAGATTAACAAAAGGGCAGAATCCTCTCCATAGGTTTTGTTTTATAGTTGTTTTGAATTATCCTCATTTACTTTGACCAAAAATGTTTTCTAAAATTCTAAATGAATTAATATTTTATTAACCTTGATAAAATAATATCAAGTGTTAAAATGGTTAATTCACATATTAACATTTTCTAAGGCAAGGAAAACTCCTATTTATTCTCAAAATTATTTTAATCTCAAAAGTTCATATGGGCTAAAGGATATATAATTGTGTATAGATATATATATATATATATATATATATATATAACAGTTATATATATACATATAGATATATATGTGCATATGAGCATTTATTATGTAATCCATACATGTGGGGCATTTATATATGTGATATCTATAATATGTACATGTGCTGGGAGATTACTTTGCAAAATGACAGTCAAATTGGGACAACTATTCCGTGCATGAAAGATTTTGCAAAGATTTTTCAAAGATTATCAACATCTTCATTTATTACTCCTGTTGACTGAATCTAATTCGGAAGAATTTCTTTTAGCAATCCGCGTGAAATAAGAAATCATCCGAACCCTTTATTTTGAATAAATTGATCTGATCCATTTATTTTAAATAAACTTTCAAAAATTACCTTTATGCCCTTAGTCTCAAAACTCTATAAATAGGAAGCTTATTCTTCATTCTCATTTGCCAATTCCAAAAGAAAAAAGCTTACTCCTTGCCTACATTTTCTCTCTCTAAAAAGCTTTAGCTCTCTTCTATTTTCAAGGTTCTGATTAGTTAAGGAAGAGAAAATTGGTCACAAGTGTTTGAGATAAGTTGTTTAAATTATTTAATTGCATTATCTCTTACTTGTTTATGATTATAGATATACAAATACAAATTGTTATACACAATTATATATATCTATATTTCATCTATTTATTAATAATAAGTCAGTACTTAGACACCGATATAATTTGAATTTATTCACTCTTGAGTGAATTATTCAAACGGTCCTTAAAATCCTAAGTGGCTTTTTATTAATATTATTTATATAAATATTAGTAAAGTGGATTATAGCTTGATCGTCAGCACAACCCTGAGATACTTCTCTTATAGAGACGTATCCGAACAGTTTCTTGAATTTCTTGCGATCCACTGAAAATATTTATATAAGTATCAATTGTGAAACTATAAATTTTGCCCGTACTTAGAAACCGATATAATTTGAATTTATTCACTCTCGAGCGAATTATTCAAACGGTCCTTAAAATCCTAAGTGGCTTTATTTATAATCATTCACATAATAGATAAAATATTTTTCATATATCTTTGAGTTACAACAAATTTATTTGTTATATCAAATGCTGTTTATCTATATATGTTATTACAAGTATTTGAACCTAAAATCATTTTTTATACAATACTTGTTGCATAAATCAAAAGAAACACACTCTTTATTATAAAGAATAAATACTTCTTTATAAAATTGTATTAAATTATATATTTGCTTATTTAGAAGCACTGATATTTATTGAGCATAAACTCATACCTGCTTACATAAGAAGCATACTTTCTCAATATAAAAGTCATTGAACTTTTACAAATATAACTGAACTTTAATTGCTATCTGCTTATTTGAAGAACATCAAATATAAAAGTTATTTAAACTTTTATACATCTGTACTAAATTTCATCTGCTTATTTTAGAAGCATTTTTACATCAAATCCATTTGTAAAAGGAAAAGGGTAGAGTTAGTTTATTTTATGTATTTGTGAGAAAGACGAGTAATTCTTTGACCAAGACCAGAGACTTAGAGAGGTCAGCTGGGAGTTGGGTCTCTAGTGTACTTGTGAGGTGAGGAAGAGACTGTCGTTTCAAGACCAGATCATAAAGTAAAACTGAACTCAAAGGAAAGGTGCAACTAAGTTTGAGGAGGGAGCTGAGAGCTTGCTGTCCAAGATAGTTAGTTGTGGAATAGTTGTAAGTTTGTCTATAAAACTTTGTAAAGGCTTCTCCGCCTGTTGAAGGAGTATTTATTACTGATAGTAATAGGATCTCAAGTTCTGGAGAGGAGCTTGAGACTGGACGTAGCAACATACCCTGGATGTATGTTGTGAACCAGACAAATCTCTGTGCATTGTGTGATTAAATTTTTACCATCTTGCATATTAATTTCTGACACTGCAAATTAATTTACTAAAAGTTTAAAAAGGCCTAAGATAATTTTTTAAACGGTAATAATCTATTCAACCCCCCTTCTAGATTATTATTGGACTTTCACCCCACAATGACAATATTTTCAACGATAGTGGGCCCCATTGTTGGATACTGAAAACGACAGTATTTTGTCAACAGTATTATCACCGGCAACTGTTGAAATACCCGGTAATAAAAAGAACAGTAAAATGCGTTATTCCACAGTAGTACGCGGTGTTTCACAGGCACACAGTGTCGCACAGTATTTTAAATTATTGATTCAATAATTGATAAAGTAGTAATTGCACAGTATTTTGATTCAATAATTACAATAGCATCTGCATGGTACTTTTTATTATTTGTCATGGCATTGTAACTCATATTATTTGATATGATATTTTAGCATTATTGACGGATTAAAAGTGGAGTCTAACTTAAGGGTACCTAATTAAAATTATGAAATTCACATGCAATGAACTATTGGTTGACATGATGGAACTATCGGTTCACATGTGGAAACTATTAGGAGATGTTATGCAAGATTGATAAAACTTGAGGGATTATATTAAAAATAGAGGCAAAGATGGAGGTACTAAAGTGTAATAAGTCGAGCCCTTATTGTATAATTAATGAAACTTAGTTTTCCTATAAATAGGAAGGATTATCTTAAGAAATCTTCACACATTCCTTGTTTATATTTCCTCTCTCTCTCTAAATTTCTTGAGTTCTCTAAGTGTGCTAGGTTAGTGTGAGTATTTGTAAGAATACTAGTATTGTCCAAGTTAGTAAACTTCATAGAAAGCAACATCCAATCACTTATTAACGAAGGTAGGGGATATCATTTCTTTCATACTCTTATGTAATATCATTTGCTTCCATGTTCGTAAGTGATATTATACTCATAAAGGTTGTTATTCATTCCGTATTAATTTGTGGGGATAACCTGTCCGTATGGATTGACGCATGCCTGGTGAATATCCTTTTGTATTCATTCCTTATTACTCTGTGGGAATAACCTGTATGTACGGAGTGTCGTACCTGGTGAATATCCCTTTGCATTTATTCTTTATAAATCTGTGAGTATAACTTGTCCGTGCGGATTGACGTATGCCTGGTGAATAACCCTTCATATTTATTACCTATTAATCTTTTGTGGAAATAATCTGTCTACGCAGATTACTGCATGACGGGTGAAAATCTATTTGCAATTTCGTATATTCTTTTATACTCGTATAAAGTATCATTTCTTTTGTACTCTTTAAGGGATATCTTTTTCTTTCACATATCTCCATTTATGATAAGAAATCT
The DNA here is from genome assembly GCA_034770075.1 of Aralia elata. NCBI lineage: Eukaryota > Viridiplantae > Streptophyta > Magnoliopsida > Apiales > Araliaceae > Aralia > Aralia elata. The sequence goes on along the minus strand of CM068380.1, from coordinate 1,494,882 downwards.
CGGTTTGTTTCCAAAACCTTATTTTTAAATGGTGAAAATCCTTGAAAATTTGTAGAATATCCTTAATAGTTTGTGCTTCATCTAATATCTTTTCACCTGAATCTTTCTATTTCGTTTTATACGTTATAGTTGAATTGTGAACTTTATTCTTGAATATCATTCTTGAATTTGACTCTATAATTTGGTCATCATGTTGGCAGTTTGGTTAACCTTCGACACTGGATAAATTAAACATTCATTCTTATTCTTGATCTCATTGTATTCATTTTATATCATTGTCATCATCCTCATATTCTTGATCTCATTGTATTCATTTTATATCATTGTCATCATCCTCATATTTAAAATTGTGGTGATAGTTCTCTTTGGTCCGTAGTGCAAAGATGAACTGGCGTGACATGATTTTGACTAAACTATGTATTGGTATAATAATGACTTTTGGTGTTATAAACAAAGGCGTATGGTGAAAGTTCTCTTTAGCCCGTAGTGCAAAGATGAACTGGCGTTTAGCATGATCATGACCGGTGGTGTTATAAATAAATATCTTGGCACGTAGTGCAAAGAGAGACTGTTGAATATAAACTATTGATTTGAATGTTCATAAATAGGAACTGTTGATTAGTGTTACAGGGATAAAATATTGGTGGTGATCCTTTAACTTATAGAAGATGGTAGATATTATAATCTACTTGACTCTTCTAATGGATTATTCGTTCCGCTGCAGTTGTTGAATAATTATAATATTTTAAATCTCTGATTTTTTTCGGTTGAAGGCTAAATATAATTTTATTCTTCATTATCTTAGTCATGATATTTCCTACTAGGCTATTTGTGCTTACTCTTTTCCTTTTTGTTCCATTGTTCTCTTCAGGAAAAGAGAGTGTAGTGGGGACTAGTCAGGGAATGGAGTGATGGTCCGAGACAATAGAAGTATCTCAATACATTACAATTAGTGTGATAATAAGTGTATTCAGAATTTAAGATGTATTTGTATTGTGTTGTCGTATTTTGCACAACACTTATTAGTTGTAAATGAGAAAATTCGTATTTGTATTTTGTAGAATATTATTAGCTACTCAAAATGGGTTGCATAAACCTATTTTGGGGGCGTCACACTAGCCACTTGCAAGACTTTTGCCCAAGCTTCTCAAAGAAGCTTGGGGTGTCCAGATTCCCCCATTGGGGTCCCTCCACTTGGTTTTTCACCTTTCTTTGATAGTAAGTAATGGCTCACAACTCAAGCCTTGGCTTAACCCTAAACTAAGCCCTTGGCTCAACCTTAGGCTAACTTTTGGCTTAACCTTAGCCAAACCTTGGCTCAACCCTAGCTAAGCTTTAAAAACCCTAGGCTAACCCTTGGCTAACCTTAGCCAAGTCCTTGTAATTCGATCGACAAACCAAAAAATCGCGTTTTTTGAATTTTATTAGAGATTACGCCTCATGACATCATATAAACGCTATAACGTCTTTCGAAAAATCAAAAAATAAAAAAGGTATTTTTTAGCGTGAATAGTATTTTACGTCTTTTTTCGAGAAAATTTTATATCTTCGTACGAAACCGTAATTCATAAATTTCTAACACGTAAACACATTTTAGGTCATAATATGACCTTTAAACACATAACACATGATAATATTAATAAGAACTCATTTTATTCAATAATATTTATAAAACCCTAATTACAAGGCTAAACATGATTCTCGATCATTACAGGATTGCTTAGCAATTGATCGAAGTTCGTCTTCTTCCTTCATTAAAGATGTATGTATGTACATGTCAGAACTAAATGATTTTATCAAATTGATAGATGTTATTTGAACAAATTGAATTCTCAGGAAAAAGAATCAAATTTTGGTACTCAATTTGTCCAAATAACATTATCAATTTGACAGATTTTATGCACAAATTTGATTTGGGGCTGTTGATGGGTTTGAAAACTTAATTGCTATTTTCAATTTGGGTTCATATATTGTATGTTGAGTTTGTCTTAAAAGCTTCGATCCAACTGGTAAGGTAGGTTTTGAAAGTGACATAGCTAGGTTGGTGTTTATAGTGGTTATGGAGGAAGATAAGAAGCTGAGTGTTGAATAGGAAGAGAGAAGGAAATGTTAAAATGGTAAAACACTGTTATTCAGATATTTTGAAAAAAATAATTATCAAACAACATTTATTCATTCAGATACAATCTTAGACATATGCTTTATATTATTCAGATGTCTAAACTGTTCAGATCTTAACATTCAGTTTTATCAAACACAACCTAAGACTATTTAATAAAATCATAATAAAATGACATAATTTTACCTTCTAGGGTTAAGTTTTTTATTTTTAAGTTTTATACTCCCTCTGTCTCAAGATAAAAATCCTTATTACTATTTTAAGTTGTCTTAAGTTAGATGACTACTTATCCTAAATAATTTATTTTTTACAATAATTTGCCTATAATATTCTTACTATTAATTGTCATATTTCAATTCTCTATGCATATTTATAGAGTATCACTAGTCATGTGCAAAAAACTATACAATTAAATGATAATTTAAATATGGATAATTTTGTCATTTATCTTATTTTTTAATATGCGCAAAAAGTCACTCATGACTTTTATCCTGGGACGAAGGGAGTATATTTTTTTTATAAATTATACTACCTCCATTCCAAAATTAAAAATACATTCACTTTTTAAAGTCAAATCGCGAAATCTTAAAATTTAAAATTGATATAATTTCGTTCAAATTTTGAAAATAACAAATATGATAATTAGTAGTTGTTTCTAGTTAGTCTATTGTTGTATTAAAATTAAATAACTTCGTATCAATTTTAAATTTTAAAATTTTGCTAATTAACTCTTAAAAATCAAAATGTATTTTTAATTTTAAATCGGAGAGGCGTTTTGTTAAATAGTCTCGCCAAACTTGATTTTTTTTTTCCAAAATATTATGCTATTTTATAATTTAGAATTAAAATATGCATATCTTATTCGGAAACCGAGGGAGTAATAAGGGAGGATATAAATCCAATTCTGAAACGGAGGGAGGGACGGTGGCGATCCAATCCTTATCTCTCGGCCTCCGTCCGTCTTCCCAAATCTCTCTTCAACAAAGTAAAGTAAGCTAGGGTTTTTGAGCTGCAAATTCATGGCGTCGACGAAGAAGATCACCTTGAAGAGCTCCGATGCCGAATCGTTCGAGGTGGACGAGACGGTGGCGATCCAATCGCAGACCATAAACCATATGATCCAAGACGGCTGCGCCGACAGTGTCATCCCCCTTCCAAACGTTACCAGCAAGATCTTGGCGAAGGTGATTGAGTACTGCAAGAAGCATGTCGAGACTGCTTCCAAGCCTGACGATCGTACCGCATCCGACGAGCTCAAGTCTTGGGATGCTGATTTCGTCAAGGTGGATCAGCCCACTCTCTTCGATCTCATTCTGGTAATCTCTCTCTTTCTTTGATCTTCTAAATTTGAGGGTTTTTTTTTTTTTTGGGTGTATTTGAAGGCTTTGATTATTTTGCTTTCTTTTAAATTATATGATTTTGTTATTGAACAGTACTTCTTGTTCCGTGAGGCCGAGCTAATTGTGTAGTGAAGCAGCTTTGTGGTGTTGTATATTTTGATTAATTTGTTGAGTGTTGAGATTAATGTGGTGGTACTTGATGTTCTCTAAATCTGAAAATAATTACAAGGTGTAGTAGGCGTAGTGTTGATATTTATGTTCATCAGTGTTGATTGTTCTCTGTTGTTTAACTTGATTTTTGATGGGATTGGATTATCTCTCTTTATATTCTAAATTTGAGTTTATTTTTGTGGTATATTAAGGCTTTGATTATTTTGCTTTCCCTTGAATTATATGGTCTTGTTATTGGACAGTACTTCATGTTCAGTGAGGCTGAGCTAATATTTTAAGAAAGATACTAGTGCATGACTTAATTAGCAGTAACAGAGTCCTACTGATCATTTTTGTCAGTGTTTGAAAAATCCCTGGCCAGGCCTGCCTAGGCATAGGTGGTACTCTATGGCCTCGATTTGGCTAGGCGCGTATAGGCAGAATTTTAATGAAGGCTTTGAATCTCCACAATGCTTGAAATAAAATGAATTTGTTATACCAATTTTTTTTGGTAATTTATTCATGTAAAATATAGATCATTTACATCTAAACACTTACTGTTTATGAAGCTTGATCTAATGTCCATGTTTCTGTTGTGACACAATATCTTTTAGTTCTATGCATCTCTTCCCTGCACTGCAGTTCACCAATTCATTGATTTGTTTTTTTGTTGTGACACAATATCTTTGAGTCCTATGCATCTCTTACCTGCGCCACATTTACCATTTTATTTCCTAGGTCATCCTTTTATGCCATTGTTAGCTGATACTGTAAGATAAATTCCACATGGGCCCTCAATTTGGAATGCAAGGCTGTTTATTAGTATTGGTTGTTGTATGTAATGAATGCACATGCGTCTCTTTTTGGCTTCTGAGGTAATCCTGTTTTGTGCTTTATCATATGTTATATATTTTAGGTGTCTTAGTGACGGCTTAAAAATGTCTTGAAATCTGTAAATGCGGCTGTGCGTTGTAATGTGCTGTTATTCTAAATTCATTGGTTGTAAATTGTAATTGTTTAGTTGGGCATTGTCCTGTATATTGTGATTAAAGATCTCAACCTTCCATCAAATAGTGTTAGGTGCTTGGTTCTGTTTCTTACATTATTGTTTATGAATTTAACTCTTGTCCTGTACAGGCTGCTAACTACCTGGACATAAAGAGCCTGCTGGACCTGACATGCCAGACAGTTGCTGACATGATAAAAGGAAAGACGCCCGAAGAGATTCGCAAAACTTTCAACATCAAGAATGACTTCACCCCTGAGGAAGAGGAAGAGGTTCGCAGGGAGAATCAGTGGGCTTTTGAGTGAGCATTTAGGAAAAATAGTTGAACATAAGAATAGAAGTCTCTGAACATGGTAGTAGTGTGAGTATTACAAGGTTCTATATGACTTTGCAAGTGCTTAATCTATCTTTCTAAATACTTTGTTCTTCACCAGGTTCTATAGATGTAAATTACTGCAAAGCTTATTGTTGGCTTACTGGTGGTCTTTGGGGAGTTTGCAATCTAATTTGTGTTTTCTTAAAGTGCTTAATCCATCTTTTTAAATACTGTATCCTTCACCCAGGTTCTTAAGATGTAAATTACTGGAAGCTTGTTATTGATTTACTGGTGGTTTTTCGGGAGTTTGGAGTCTAATTTATGTTTCGTTGACTTTTTTGCACTTGAGTTCTCTTAGATGGTTCAGGGATATGGTTATATGCATTTTATAGTTGGTTCATATTTATCATTTGTGCATGTCTAGTGGAATGAAGCAACCTATTTAGAATCGTATTTGGTATGAACGTAACAGCGGGCCGTCGGTTTACTATGGCCTGAAATCAGCGGTAATGTACAAGTGATAAGACTTGTTGGTTGGACTTCAAGTTATCTGTGCATATAGTTAATGGTTCTGGATCACAAATTGAAATCAACGTACGAGTTGGTGGTGTTGTGAATGCACAAGTAATGCCAGATGATGCAACTCTGGCCAATTGTTTCGTAAAAATTTGAACATCCAGAGTGTTCCTTCTGTCTGATTTTCTTAGCAAAAATATGAATGCTGATCATAATGAATAGTGATTACGATTTGAATAAGCATGTTACAAGTGAAAATGAGAATTTTGTTAGGTGTTTTGAAGTGTTTACGAGTGTGCTGAAAACAGTTTGATACAACTATACATGTATGGTAACTATGTTGCTTGGAGAGTGCAACATGAGTAGTACATAACCTTCTACCTTGGTTTGGATGTTGAATGAGATTTATTTTGGAGGAAAGGGTTATGGTTCTTTTTATGCTTTGTATAGTGTTTGTAGTTGGGGTCTATGAACAATGTTGTTGATACATTTGGTTTGCTGAGATGGAAGCCATAGAGCAAGTTTGCTGTCAATAGTAAGGTGTCCCTATGGATTTACAGAGGCATCTTTGACTACTCTTTTGACGCTTTATGGGCACCGGGATAGATTGTTAACGGCCAGCTTCATCAGAGAATTCGGTTTTCAGCTATAATAGATGATTGGAGGCAATTTTACGTATTATATGCTATTCGCGAATGATCTTTGAATTTCAGCCTTGACATAGATGCGTTGCGGATTCTTTCAAATGTGTGCAATTATTTTAGGCACAATGTGCCACCAATAAAATAAAGGTCGAGACAGATTAATCAAAGTTATAATTATTTTTCTTTAAATTAAAGATATATTTTTTAAATCGATGACTTTTAGGCTTCAAGGAAACTTTTTATTACAAAATTACTTTTCACATTAGTTAAAAAGTTAATAATAGTAGTGAGATGTTGTAAATGTTAGTATCAAAATAATAATAAATTAAAAATATCACGTGATTTTATAAGTATAGTTTTTTTTTATATAACGCACTAAAAAAGGAAAATATATTTCTTTTTTTGGAAAAAAGAAAAGAAAAAAAGAGAGTATATAGCATACAATAGGAGGGATAAGACTGCAAAAAATATATTCCTTTCGTCCCAAATTAACTGTTTAATTTTGACTTTTTAAAGTCATATTGATTATTTTTAAAATTAATTTTTGTACCATTTTTGCCAAAATATAGGTGAAGAGATTATAACCAAAAGAAAGTATATATAATTTATCATTAATACTAATTTTTATAATGTTAAAAAATATATTTATATATGCTTAATTATTAATTTTAAAAATAATTAATTTAACTAAAAAAAAATTAAAAACTAAGCAGTTAATTTGAGATCGAAGGATTAATATATTTTACGCCTGGAATTCCAGCTGAAGAACCCTATTTATGTAGAGAAAAGGGTATCGAAATAAGAAATGAAGAAATGGTGAGAGGAAGTGTAGTGCTGTTCAGAAATGGAGGGTCTGGAATCAGCAAGACGCTCTCTGAGATACTCGTCTGCCCTCTATCCAAACAACCCTTGAGGTCACTTTTCTTTTCGGACTTTTAATTTCAAACTCCTGTTCTTTAGAATGGGTTTCCTTAACCCCAGAAGATTGGATCATGTTATTTGGTTTTTGTTTTCTTCTTATAGGTTTTGTGAGAAATCAAATTCACTAATTAGCGATGCTATCGGAGTTTCTTATCCTGTGAGTTCCTTTTCTTTTTTCTTTTTATTTTTCTTTTAGGTTTCTGGTTCAATTGGAATCTCAGTCTTCTTTATAAGTTAGTATCTATACAATTTCAGCATTTTCCAATTTTACTGTTGAGCGGCGGAGTAAGTTAAAGATGCATGAACGACTAGCTGAAATTCGTCATCACTCTTTCTTTTGGAAAATTTTAGCAAATGGTTTTAAAAAATTTAAGCATGGAATTGTGTATTACTCCCTTTGTTCCACAAAAAGAGTCCAATTTACAAAATTTGCAAATATTAAGGATGTATTTTTGTTTCATGTTTACCCCTAAACACAGTAAGTTGTTAGTTTAGTAGGATTGACATGATAATGAAATTATGATGACTTACTTGAGGACAATATTGTGTCATTTTATACTAATATCAATAAAAAGAGAACTCACTTTGTAGAACAATTTTTTTTTGGCAAATGGGACTGTATTTGTGGAACAAAGGGACTAATAAATGGTAATCGTATGGTATATTGAGCGGTTAATGGTTATGTGTTAGTATGTGACTGTTTTTCTTGTTCATTTGTCTAATAGATAGTGGATGGGGTTCCTTGCCTTGTGCCGAATGATGGAAAGATAATTGAAACTGATGATGCATCTACGTCTAATGGCTCTATAGATAAATCTGACTCAAAAAAGGATAGTTGAGGAGGTAGCTGCTACATTTGTGACCTCACGTGAGGTAGCTCCTATTCTGAGTTTTTAGACTCGAGGTGATGTGTGTGGGGTTGAGATTTATCGTCACAAGATATGTCGATTTTATCTCATCTTTGTTAAATGTTTTCTTATTGAAGATTGTCTAAGCAGCTGTTTACTTAGGCAGTCATCATTACCTCTTTATACTGGTGCTAATAGAATTGATTTGATTATTTCTCGTGCTTAGTGAATGTATTTTGTCTTACCATAGATCTAGTGAATAAACCAAAAATACTCTCTGGTGTTTGAAGTTGCAAATTCATTGGATATCCACTAGCTTGAGTATATTGTATTTGAATTCTCTTGCACCCTTTTATGAGGTAATCTAGTGCTCTGATTTCCAGCCTGGTATTCCATCTAACACGATCATCTGATTCTCTTGCTCTTTGTTTTTTTCAATACCTTTATTTTTTTTTACTGAGATAACATGATAATCTGATTCTACATATGCAAACTTCTTCACTAACTCGTATTGCATTGTGCTAACGGCATGAAGATTCAACTATGTGAAATTTAATATCATCTCTTTCTCTCTGGTTAGTTGCTATATGTTTACGTGGCTTCTTAAAAATTTCTACCTCCGACTCATGTTTACCCCCAAATATTACGAGTGTTTAATTTAGTATTTGTGGCATGATACCGAAATTGTAATGTTAAACTTGAGGAGGATAGCATCATTTTATATTTCCATCAACAAACGTGGGACTCTTTTTATGGAACAAAAAAAAATTGGAAAATGGCTCTTTTTGTGGAATGGAGGGAGTACCTTTTTTGTGATATGTTGATTAAAATTAGGCTCTTGGACTACTTCAATTTACATGAAAAGATGCACGTGCACCCCTTCCTCTGAACCAGTTGACAGAACATTTGTAGTAATTTCCCGCTTAAGCTTCAAATTCGCTGATATTATTTTTAATCTGTTTTTTTTTTAGTTTGAAGTAATTAAATTATGCAGTTTTAAACATCACCCCAAAGATTCTAAAAACCTAAAAAATGTGAAACATAAAATGGTGACAAGTTTCGAACGAACTGTCATGTGGAAATTATGTGCTTTCGTCTCACTTCAAACCATCTAAGTTCACGTATTGGTGTTGTGATGGTTTCGACTCTCTGTTATCGACATTTGTCTGCCAAGTACAGGAAGCAGTGAGATAGACTGTAAAGTTGATGACAATTTTTTTCCTGGTAAAATTAGTGGATGGAAGGTTGCTTTAGCAAATGCCGTATAGCAACTCAATGAACAACCTTGCTACTCTTTAATAAATATAGAACAGTAGGTTTTGATATCCAACTACCGTCAGAGGCTTTATTATTACACCAAGTTGAGAGGTTAAAAGCATGATGAGGAACGAGATGTGGAAATTAAAGAATTGTTAATTAATTATTTTACACTATTATTTATGGATGAGTTGTTGTATATCTTTAAATTATATTAGTTAGATAAGATTATTTAAACCATGGATTGGACTATTTTCATATGTTAAATTTCATTCTACAGAAACTAGAGTAGAACATATTTTTCATCAATCTGCATTTGTATCAGTCCCTACTAATTTAGCTGCCTTTTGGCATCAGCAATCCGTATTATAGCTTTGGAGCTTCAAAAACCATATTGCCACAAGTACATAGGCTGATGTTTTGATGGGGATCAATGATTTAGTTCCCTTGTTTATTATAGATGATTTAGTTACCTTGTTTATTTCATTATTATGGATTTGTTTTAATTAGTTGGGGTATTTTTGTCTTTAGTTATTTTCTTCGTCTCCAAGTCCAATTTAGGGTTGCTTTGTTTAAATACCGATGTAATCTTTACACGGAGGATATTCTGTATATTGAGATTATTATTGGTTTGTCTTATATCGTGGAGATGTTTACATAATGTTAATAGACGCCGAGTTGAGACTCTAAACCCTAGAATTTAAGCGCAGAACTTAAATCCTAATTTTGCATATCTATCAATTAATCACAAAATTCGTTATAAAGGTTGTCCTACATCATTTTTGGTATCAGAGCTTAAAGTTTCTCCATCAATTTCTTATTTTTGGGAGATCTTGGATTTTTTTATTTATTTAAAAAACTTGTTCATTGCCGGTCGGAGTTACATTGCCGGTCGGAGTTACTGATCATCGCGATTCACTGTTCAAAAAAGAAAAAAGAAAAAAGAAAAAAGAAAAAAGAAGAAAAGTAGAAGAGAGAGAAATTGTTATGTTTTTGTGGCCGTTTAATATGATATGAGTGGTAATCCTAATCTCTAACTTATAAATATCTTACTAAAATTATAGTTTTCTCCCCTATAGTTTCATCTAATATTTCAGTTTTAGCCCATAGTTTCTATACTTTTCACTTATATTCTTTTATCATTTTAAATCAGCCACTACACTATCTGCATTCATACTTTAGCCCCTGTTTTTTGTTTTTTTAGTTAGACCTTTAAGTTATCAACAAAAAAAAAAGTTTTATTTTATTTATTTATTTATTTATTTTATAACCCATTGTCCCAAACACTCAATGTCTCAAGCCACTAAAGAATTGTTTGTGGAAGTAAAGGAGTATATTTGGTTTCTCGACGGTGAAAGTGATCGAATACACTACCTTATTAATACACGTGTCCATAAATATTTGAAATCCAAGCAAGACGAGCTTAGATGGGATATGGTTGATGCACAAGTTTACTTTGGAAGCTTGCAACGTCGATATCAAGATGAACAAAGAAAAGTTGAAGCAAGGAAACGTCAACAAGTTAAAGTAAAAGAACTTCAAAAGGGTACACATAAAATGGTTTCTATATGTTCTTCTATAAAAGATAACATCTCTTTTATAAAAGATGACATCTTTTCTATAAAAGGCCTTATTGACTTGCGGGCACATATTCAAGTAGAGCGAAAAAGAGGATGTTTCAAAATTTGGGGCTACAAACAGTAGTGACGTCTCCATGGAAATTCTTGAAGTTCCAAAAGTTGAACCAGAGATTGTGTACGAGCAACAAATTGGGAAAAACTCTAAAGTTGCTTTTGAGTTGTTCATTATCGAAGAAAGGACGATTCGAGAAGTTGATCCAATCCAAGTTGACATTGTTGACTTCGTTGTTCCAGAAAACTTCCTTTCATCACATTTGAATACAAAAGGGATGCTCTCATCAATTCTCTTTTCAAAAACTTTTGAGCCTTACCGTGATGATGTTGTCAAAGTTGTTCCAAAATGTTCTTCCGTTGCAGAGGAGTTTGTGGCTTATTCTATCATATTATAAAACTTGAGGTCGAGTTTTTTTCAACAAGAGGAGAATGATGGGGACTCCAAGTGAAGAACAAAGAAGAGATTTTTTATATTTAGTATTTGAAGTTTTTATTATGTTTAATATAAAAGTAGTTGATGTGATTTATGTATTTTATTTATCAGTGGAGATTTAGGACATTAATTAGTGATTAAGAATTATTAATAAGGGTATTTTAGTCGTTTAGTACTTTTATTATTCTCTAAGTAATATTAGGGTTTTGTGTCTCTTTAAATAGTGATGTAATCCCCATAAGTCATTTAGACTATATACTATTGATATTGAAGTTGATTATTTTATTCATACCGTAGAGGTATCCTACCGTAGAGGTATTTTATTCATCTTGGTGTTGATATGTAGAGTTGATATACTTGAGAGATCCTAGTGGTTTAAACGTGAAGTTTAATTCCTAGTTTATTTTTCATTAATTCTTCATCCTAAATCTGTCCTACATCATGTTTGGTCATAAATAGACTTCTTACTCGTTGAGTTTGCTTGAGGGTGTCTCTGGTAATTATACGAAGTTGAGGCATTAATCCTTCTCAAATACCAGTGGATGTAGATGTCTATATACACATGACGTGATTACTAAATATCCATGTGGATGTCTCTCTCTCTCTCTATATATATATAATGTGATTTCATGCCTATATATGTGTCTAATGAGGAGTCAATTTTCTGAGGGGTCGGTTTATTTTATTCCTTTTATAACCTCATTTGGTGCTCAAGCCCAGTTATTTTTTTTATTTTTTTAAATTTTTTTATTGTCTCTTTCTAATTTATTTTTTTAGGACCACTTACTTTATCTAGATTGTAGCGTGTTGATTGTTTGTCTACTCCTTGGGTCTTTGTCTTATGAACAACTGCTGCTGCTGCGGTCTCTCCCCTCTCCCCCCCCCCCTCTTCCATCTATATGTATGTGTGTCAGTGTGTGTCTATTTGGTATTTACTCCCTGTTTATGAGTTTTATGTTTGGGATATGTATGTGTGTCAGTGTGTGTCTATTTGGTATTTACTCCCTGTTTGTGAGTCTTATGTTTGGGAAAAGGGATGAGAATGGAAAATTCTTCTTTTTAAAAGAATTGGAAGGAAAGAACTTTTCCTTCCCATCCCATTCCCTTCCCTCTGAAACAAAACCTACAAGTTACAAACACAGCGTAAACGAATAGTCTTTTTTGTGAAATTGTTATTGATCTGGTGGTTTAAATTCTGCAATCAAGTGGTTTCTTGGTTGGTTAGCAATCCCAATGGAAATTGACTAGAATTTCATTGATATGTAGGTTTCTTTAAGGTGCACATGATATGTTCACTTCAAAGACATTATTTAAAAAATGCAAGATGAAGTCTATATAACCAGACCAATGAATAAGCTTGAGGTCAGGAGGTCTTTATGTTTATGTAACTTCCCATACATCTTATAGAAAGTATGATCAAGAGGAAGACTCCTTTAGGTGCAACCTCTATTTGTTGAAAACTCAGTATTATCGTCTTTACATTCCAACCACCCTTTCAAACCACGCTAAATAACTGAGCAGCAAAGTGACTTGTTACTTGCAAATAGACTTCTTATTTTTATCAAATCTCTCTCTTTTTCAAACACTCTTATTTAAGACTAGAAAGCCATGTTTAACTCTCTGTTAAGCCAATGGTAATCAAGAAGTTGAGCTCCTTTGTGTGTAGTTTATTCGCTCTACGAGTGCCGCAGGTCTGTAAAGAATCATCAAATGCTGTGACCGGAAAATTCAGTGCTCCGGCTAAGCTTCAGGAGAGACCGAATAATGGCCATGGACTCGGTGAACCTCTTGAGGGTGAATTATGTTGCGTGTGTTTGTCAAGATTGAATGAGGGAGAGGGCACGCGGATTCTACCATGTATGCATGAGTTTCATAAAGCATGCATCGGCAGGTGGCTCGACGTGTGCCGGAAAACATGTCCGGTTTGCCGGTTTTCCATGGCAGATGAAGAGAAGACTAGGAGGAGGGAAGAGTTAACCGATGAGATGATGATATGGTTTTCATCTTTCCATGCTGCTGGCTTCTGATGTGTTTTTCTCTCCATCCGGCATTCGAACTCTCTCTCTCTCTGTCTATTTCAAGAAAATGTTGCAATTGTATTTCTTTAAATAGAAAAAGTTTGAGAATACATAACTGAAGATAAGATTGGGGCAAGCAGCAAAATGGTTTTAGATATCTGTTTCAAATATTTGTTAAGTAAACTTGACTCATGTAGAAGCAAAAGTGAACTAAAACTAGACTGTCAAAATGGTCTAGCAAAATATTACTGCATTTTTTTTTTTTTTGGTTTTGTACATACACTCTTATTTGATAGGTAATTGACCAGCGACCCTGAGGTATTCCTCAAGACCAGACCTCTATTATGTTGCTACTTAATTGACAAAAGCCAAGCAAATTTCCTCCCATGAAATCATACACCCTCCTCCTCCTCCTCCTCCTCCTTAGTATTGGAGTCGAGATCTTGAATATGACAATTTTTCAAGTTTCCATCAGTCGTTCTCTTCAATTTAGTGCAGCAATCAGAAGAAGAGTCGATCGCATGGTTGTCCTTGATTAGGTAAAGATGCAAAAGGAACAAAGAACTCCCCATAGTAGCGAAAACGTAGAGAAACTTGGCAACAATGGGGCCGAAAAATGGTGCAAAATGGTGAGCACAGGCGAAGAGGGTAGCTGTATACAACAACCATATCGCGTATTTGTTTGGTGTTTTTCCATGTCGATGCGACAACAACCATTGATACGCCGAGGAGCAGCAAACAGTCCCAAAGAAGCAGAAGCCGATGAACAAGTTGAAAGCAACGGCGGAATAGCCGTGATCTCGAGCGTCTAACTGGCAGATTCTGGTAATACAAAAGGAAGCCATCAACATATGGCCATAAGCTGGTGGAATTTTCCCAATCACTTGTGATATTGTTGCAGCAGCACCACCCATTTTTATTTGTTCTAGTCCTGTATATACGATCTTTGGTTAGACCATAAAGAAAGGGTTGTTTTTATACTTGTTATTAGGAAAGTTCCGCGAAATTTACAAATCATATTATATTATATATTTAATAAAGCAGGTAGGTTCCTTGAACCTGTCAAAAAATAATTAAAGTAACATAGTGGATTGCTTTGAAAAGACGGCAGCATCCTATGCCATTTTATTCTATTAAATCCAATTTTAGAATAAATTATGGCAAAAGGGGTATTATTCATTCCACTGTGTTACTGACTTTTAAACATTACGCCATTGAATTTTAAAAATATAAAATTGACACATTAAATTTTTTAATTAAACTATTTCGTTAGATTTATTAGACGGATGTCAAAATTTTTCCTTTTTTTTGAGCCGTGGTTTTAAAAAAAAAACATGTAAATGTTGGAGTGATTCATCTTCAACCTTCAGTCGGGTCAATTTGACCCGTGCACATATAAAACGGGTCAAAAGTCATAAATTCTTTTGTTTTAATTCTAAATAATATAAATAATATATCAAAATTTTCGTATTAACGAGATCTATTACAACATGTTATTCATTTTACAAAAAGAAGTCAAAGATCAAGCAGATCTGAGTCCGAACAAACTAATGTAAATCGCAATAAAGAGACTCCAAAAGGAGTTTTACCAGATTTTGTCCACCAATCGAGCTCATCTGGATCCTGAATCTATCTCTGCTCGATCCTCACTCACCTCATGTGCATCCACCAATCGAGCTCATCTAATGTAAATCTCTGCTCTCTCTCTCTGCTCATCTGTTTTTTTTTTTTGAGTAGAAACAGAAGAACCTACTAGTGGATGGATTTTCTCCCTCTTTCCTCGGCGAAAACAAAATCATCGACCCAATTACATTTTGATTATTAAATTTGATGATTTCTTTAAGAAAGTTCTAAGATTGCTTAGATAGTTTTCTTCCAAAAAAGAAAAAAATAAGTTCATTACTATTTACTACTTTACTAAAATGGCAGTTTCCAAGAAGCTAATAGTAAATACATAACACTGATCAAAATCTGAGATGCAATTCCCATTAATAGAGTATCTGACCAGAAATCTGAGGAGAGAGAAAAAGGAAGTCTGGATTACCCTTTAGCTCAATTTTTTTATTATTCTTTTGTCAAGTCATAATGATTTTGATTTTTTTATTTTATTTGCGTAGATAAAAATAGACGTCCCTTCAACAAATTTGACTAATGGTATAATTAATAATTTTTAAAAAGTTCAGTGATATAATGCTTAAAAGTCGACAACCATAATGGGATAATACCTCTTTTTGCCAATAAATTAATTATCTGTAAAATTGTAGTTTTACACTCTCCAATAATAACATACTATAAATCAAGAGATTTAAAATTCAATATAATTAATAAAATAATTTTACTATAATAAATAGTAATAAATATAAAATCTGTCAATATAATTAAAATTTCTTAATTTTCTCTTAAATTACCCTATTAGTCAATATACACGTAAACTTGTGTCGAGTCTTGGGAGTAAATGCCGAGAAACTACCATGCAGTGTTGAATAATTGGGGGTGGTGTGGGGTTTCAACTTTCAATCACAAGGACTTTCCTTGAACCATCAAGAAGGAAACTAACACCCCTTGGAAGTTGCCAAGAAAAATCAAATAATCCTATAATTTGACATATATAATCATATTATATAATTTGAACCGTAATAATACACTAAATATCCAAAAAATCAAATTATAGGATTATTGACGCTTTATTATAAAATCAAATTTATATACAGGATTATTCATATACTACAACAAAATTATAGAGCATAATAAAATTAGCGTAAAATCATCTGAAAAAAAAAATTCCGTTGCCGGGAATCGAACCCGGGTCTCCTGGGTGAAAGCCAGATATCCTAACCGCTGGACGACAACGGATTGATGAAATATGCTTTCTAGTGAAGACTTGGACATTGTTTCTCGGTCCACCAGGAGATTGTTAGTTCCACGCTGCACTTCCCATCAATTGTAAATATTTCGCAATACTTAATCCATTTCACAAAAAGAGTCACATTTGTTGTAATTATTTTATTCTATAATTTTTTTTTATATTTCTTTTGATTGTAAATATAAAATGACATAAAATCTTCAAATTAAGTGTTACAACAAATTGCAACTAAAATGTCGATGATAAGTCCAACAAGAAGAGACCCGATGAAAATTTGTACCAAACTGAGTAATGACATTGAGAAATAATATATTACAATTTTATGAATCGACTTTTTTTGTTATCAATTACATGAATAACTATTAGTCATGATATTTTTAATTATATATGTAATATGGTGGCCGACTTTATTTTTAAAAGTTTGCTCGAATTTAATTTGGGAGTGAGTCGAGTTGAACTTGGACAAAAATTCAAATCCGAAATGAAATTTGGGACGAGTTTGGTCAATAGGCCGTTCGACACACTATAGGCCCGATTGAAGTATAATGTTAAAAACATATAAATATATGAACCATTTATATTAATTATTACATATTTACTGTCTCAATTTATATATATAGTCATTAACTTAAAATTTAAGTATGTACCATGCTTTCTTTAAAATTATTCATTTTTTAAAATGTTTTGTCATTTTAACTAATCTTAAAAATTTGGAGATGTATTATTACCATGTATGTTTTAAGTTCAAATTTCTTATTTTTTGATTATATTTTATATTATGAATTGCAAATATTTCAATATTTTATCAATAGGTTATCAAAATGAGCTATTGTCGTTTAAATAATGAGTTGCATTAGTTTTCGTTATTCATTTTTAGTTTGTTAATTTTGATCTTTTTTTTTGGGCTTGCTCGAAAATAGATTTAAAACTCGTGATCACATATGGGCTGAATTTAAACTACATATTATAAGTTAGAATGGGCTGAGCCCGAGCCATAGCCCAAACTCATTAACATTTGAATGGGTTGAGCTTGTAGAGTCTTAAGTCCCGGCTCACTTAGCCTAATTGGCATTTCTGATGGTGGACTGACCTTATAATCCTATCTAATCTATCACCCATAACTTGATGTAGGTCGTAATCATGGATTCGCAGAAATTTTTTACAATACATATCAGGATTTCACTCACGAAGCACGAGTCCGTCTAGGGCTCAAAGTCAGTAACCTCCTTACACAAGACAGTGAGCCTCCGATTATGTGCAAGTTAATGAGAGTGAGCACGGGTCAAGTCTAGGGCTCAAGTATTTCCAAAGAAATGTCAAGGTACCGGGAAGGTTGATAGTGTCTTGTGTAGAGGAATCAAGAGTTTTAATGTAAATTTGAGTTGTTTAATTGTAGAAAAGTGTTGCAATTAGTAAAAAATAAAATTTAAACTTATTGTGGAGCACAAATATCATTCTCCTTAAACTTAGGTTATTAATAATGTCGAAACAATAATTATGCTAGCTACCAGAACAATAAATCACTTAAAATTAAAAATTTTGTTAAAACAAGTACAAAAGTATAATTAAGATACATATTTAGTTTACACTTGGTAGAGAAAGCAGGAATATACTGCCTTAAAATTTTGGAATATACTCGTAATTCTCAGTTGGGGTTATTAATCAAAGATTCCCCTCTTGAACAATAATTATGAATAGTTTGGAAGTCCTTTTTTTCCTTGTTTCCCGCTGATTCACTTTGGTCTCTTTCATTCTTTAAGGTACCATTGAGTACAAATGTGGCAGCCCAAGGGAGGGATCTATCTATCTATCTATCTACTCCCTCCCTCCCTCCGTTCTTGTCTTTTTAGATATTAAAATTTATTTATTTTTATTTATCGTTTATAAATTTTAAAAAAATATTAGTAACTTAATTTATTATATTATCTTTACGTTAAATACTAAATTTTTTTATATTTTGTAATAAATTTTAAAGAGTAACATTAAAATTATATATTCATTTTAATCAATTAATCAACCCATAAATTATATTTCTTAATCTATATGTTTTCTCTTAAAACATAAAGTACTTTAAACAAAAGTAATGTAATTCCCAGTACTGTTAATTCGATTTGGTTGGATAGGTTAACGAAAATATGTCATAACTTTAAGTGAGGTGGGGTGGGGTGGGGTGGGGTGGGGGCAATAAACGGTTCCAAAAAGTTTTGGTTGGATCATGAGATTGTGTTAATTTCCATTAAATTAAAAGATTTAGTACTGTTTGGTTCGATAAAGACGGCAGCCAGCCCTCTAGAAACCAACCAACCAACCAGCAAAGCTAGCCTATTAATGTAACTAGCTAGCTAGCTACATTAATACTTCCGACCTCCTCCATGTCCTCCCTCATATATAGAGAATTAGAGATAGATAGAGAAGAACATCAACGGCTATAAGCCTATAACCATATATATATATATATATATATATATAATTCTTATATAATTCTTTCTTAAATATTTTATGTAATCAAATAATTGATTATCCTTTTCATAAAAATAAAATGCGAAAGAGAAGCGTAAGATAGCAAATGAGGAGTACTAGCATAAGCTAGGAAGGAGATGGTGAATCCATTAATATATATTGAAGTGATTGCGTCCTTCTACTTATCTTCTTACTGTGCCATGCTGGCTGCTACATCCTCACTACATCTCTCTGTCTGCATATTCTTTTAATTACAAAACAACAAAAAATAAAATAAAAATAAAATCCAATCCAAATTAGATGACAACCAACTACTTGGGAGTACTTTACTTTCTGCTGCTCACAAACAGTTACTACTCAATGGACCCATCCATCCATCCATCCATCCATATATCCAACTTCTACTGTTCTACATACATACAAATTACGTACATATATAGTGATAGTACCACACTAATTAACAAAATGAAGATGACCCAGACCCACCAATACAAACATCAAACAATTTTCTTTCTAATCCCATAATTCCTAGCTAGTTCTACAGCTCTACTTGTTTGGAATTTTAATTTCCATAAAAGGTTACCAACCTTTTTACATACATACATACATACTCTCCCTAAAACGTTACACCACTTCATTCATTCATTCATACGTTGCTAGCTATACATATATATATATAATATAATATTGGTTACACTAATATATGAAGAAGTTGCATGTCAAAATGGAGCCGTGGACGTTCTTTGTAGAGTGTGATTTTTGGGAGCTTGAGCACTTGCTGCTATACATAACTGCATACCATACAAATGTTTATTTATTTATATGCCCATAAATAATAATAATAATAATAATAATAATAATAATAATAGGCACAAAATTAGCAAAGTTTGCTTATTTAGAAATATGCCCCATAACATTCAAGTGTTCAAAAGCTTGATTTGGAAACTAACTATAAAAGCATTTCCCATTTAAGGATTTGTCTTTTTGAAAGCTCAAAATGATCTACCACCTATATATATATATATAATATTACCTGTTGTTGCTGTTCTTTGAGCCTGCCATTTTCTTTCTTTAAGAAGTCCAATTCAAACTCAAGCTCATTTGTATAAGCCTGTAATTAACCACCATTCACCCAAATGGGGAAAGTATAAAAAACAAAGCCACATGCACAAACAAAGATTTTATCAGCAATTTCAGCCAAACAAAATATATAATTTACATTCATACTTCCAATAAATGGTAAAATCTCAAGAGAATATATATATATATAGGAGTATATAAATATAGGTGTACTTTATCTACTACACCTAGCTATATAGGCCAAGGCACTTTATAAAAGTACTTTTAATCTTTTCTGGACTTACCCTGGACCAAAGTCTGACTAAATTAATCAAGACTTTGACCAAATCTGTCCCATAATTAATTAATGAATGTCATTTTTAAAACTTATTTTATAATAAAAATATTATAAGAGAAATCACTTGACATAATTTTTGCATATAATTTTTGAGATCTTACTGCAAGCATTCGTACCTATAAACGCACTGCTACAATTTTGATGTATTGGGTTTAAACACAAAATATTATATTTTGTGAATTAAATAAATTGTATTTAAAATAAATTGTTAATAAATAAATAAAATTTTAAAATGCGTTTAAATTTATAAATACATACGCTCTGTAACTAAATATATATACTTAGAGAATTTTTATTTATTTATTTTATATATATTGGGTGATATTCTTTAGTCGACAAGTTAAAAGTAGTAAAACGGAAAGCAGGTACATTCCTGTTTTCTAGCCCTTGACCGAGCAGCTGACTCACGGTTCTTGATCATCCTCTTGTGTCGCCGGTCGCCGGTATTCTCATCGGAATCCGGGAACCTTTTCTTTCCGATCAACCCAACAGAACCATCATAGGGTACGGTTGTACTAAAAGAACCCACATTTGAAATGGGCACTATCACCTGAGGCTCAAAGTGGAAGTCTTGACCGGAGTTCAAGCTCAAGACGGTGGCCGGGGGAGGCGGAGGAGAGCCGTAGGCGGCGGTGGAGGAGGGGAGGTTGGTGTTGGGTGAGTTATGCGAAAAGGGTCGGGCCAAAAAGTCTTGGAGATTAAAGTGTGGATCTTGTAGGCCATGAGAAGGTGGGAGAGAGGAGAGGGTGATGTCCTTCCAAACTTCTTCCATACTTTTAGGGTTTGAAAATGGCGAGGGAGATGAAGAAGAAGAAGTTGAGGAGGATATTGAAGATATTGAAAAGCAGTTCTTGTTCTTGTTATAATCTTGATTATTATCACTGCCACCTGATGACCACATTGGAAGAGAGAGAGAGAAAAAAAAGAGAGGAGAGAGAGTGGGAATGTATTTTGTGATTTGTGTTGGAGATTTTATAGACAAGTGTCAATTAAGGGGGTGAGAATGAGGCAGTGGAGTTCTTAGGCCTCAAAAAAGTTTAAAAAATAACCCATGATATTATAGATTTGTAATTGAGAACATGACTCGTTCATATCTTTGTTTGTACGATGTGCAGCCAATTTCGAGCTACTACCACTTATTTTATTCTTTCCTAAAAATACCACCTTTTAATTTAGTATTCCTTTTTCTTTACCCCTATACTGAAGTAGAACTTTTGGGTTTTTAACTTTTTCTGCTAAAGTCAAAAAAAGGGTTGAGTTTGAGATAGATATGTCGGGATAACGTGTGATAATAAAGTATAAAGTCTTATATCAAAACATTTGAGATGGACGACATATTTGCTCTAATGGGTTATAAACTTAATAGATTAATCTTTGGGTCAAGATATCTTTACAAATAAACGTATATGAATTTGTTATATTTCCAACAAGATGTTTACATATCATTCTATCACTACAAGAAAATGGCCCAACAGTGATCAATACTTTCAGCGACCGCTATTTTCGATCGCTAATGATAGTAATAGCGACCGCTAGTTAATCTAGTCGCTAGTTATTTTCAGCGACCGTATGCGGTCGCTGATTTAATTTTGCCGCCAGAAAATTGGCGTAAATGTTGGCGGGGAGGTTAGCTGCGACTGCTTATTAACATCGATCGTTGTGCAGTCACTAATACAGTCACATCAATAAAAAATAGCGACTGCACGCGGTCGCTGATGTATTTTAATCCCAGACAATTGAACAGCCGCAACTTAGTCGAACAGAAGAAGAAGAAGAAAAAGAGAGAAGAGTGGGAGAAGAGAGGGAGAAGTGAGAAGAGAGCGCGATTGGACGCCGCCCACGCCACCTTACCAACCGCCTGCACGACCGCCGCCCACCGCCCACGCCTGCACCCCACCGAGCTAAGGTAAGAAATAATAAATACTCTTTCTGTTCCATATTGTATTGCAACCATATTAATTATTTCTGAATCAAAAATATTAGGATTTTTGCAAATTGACTTCAAAAGATCTAAATAGGACTACTGTCAAAGGAAAGGAAGATTTTTGTGTATATTTCTAGTTTGATTTTTCATATGGTCATCAGAACATCTTCTTTTATAAATTAGATAGTTTTACTCAATTTGTCTAAGTCAAAGAGGGAACTGTACATAATAGAATCTAAACCTTTATCAAAGACCAGTAGTTTCCAGGGCTAGCATTGCATATTATTCTTTTGTTTTAATTTTTTATGATAATGCATATTAATTATTTCTGAATCACCATATTTCAATAGAAAATTGTGAAATATTATTTTAATCTGTTATAAAAACACTTTTGATAAAATTTCTACGTATAAAAGTATTTCACCTAACAGGGGAAAATGCTTAAAGTGTATATAAGAGTAGACCTCGAGGATCTCATTACTAATCAATACTCTTTTCGTTCCAAAATTAGAGATACAATTTAATTTTTAAGGTCAAACGGTGGTATATTAAATACTCTTTCCGATCCATATTGTATTGCAACCATTTGAATTTATTGTCTCCCCATTAAGCTTCATACTTATATCAAAAAAGAAAAATAATATCTCACTTTCGCCAATCTAGAGTAACAATGAATCAAATAACATCGTATATTAGAACAACTAATTGTGAAGGTTACACAATATATACACACATACAAAAAGACAGATTCATAGGGATATATAGAATATTCGTTTTACTAATGAAAAAAAAGTTTTTAATTTCCTGGTACTTTTTACTGCTTTTGCATCCATTAGTTATAGTTTTGGTCTTATTATATTGGAAATTTGTATATTTCTCTTGTGTTGTATCTTGGGTGCCTACAATGGCCATATATGCATGCCCTCGTACAGGTGGATAGTCCGTATTATAGGGGAGACTTTGGCAAAAAAAATTCGTTGGTCGAGTAACTGAACAGAGGCATATATTTATATTATACCTACGTATATGCAAAAAAAATGATGTAGACTTGTCCCAATGTATATGCAGAGCATGCATGATGCAATGATTAATATTCTACCCCTAGGAATCTATTGTCTTTAGGCTGATGCAGATGTCAGTTAAAATATGTAGGATGACATAGGACCATACCTCAATCTAATTTAAGATCCACAATAATATATCATGCCTTTGGGTAGTCAATCTCATGTTGTATAAAATTATTTGGGTATGTATTCTCATTCCATTCCCGAATAAGCATTTATGATGCACACTCATGTTATATATGTACATATATATCTATATGTATTTATAAGCATCATAAATGGCATTGGGCTGAATTGTAAATCTCTAACAAGGAGAATACAATAATTCTTGTCTGCAGCAGGTACTGTGGTATCACGGACCTCTATTCAGACCGTAGTTGGATGAACGACGAAAGTTAAGTGCCTAGATAGGTGCTACGACTAGATTTAGAACTGGTTGCCAAGTGTTTTTGGATTATGCGTATAGTCACCCTGAATGTGTGAATGGTCAGAACAAGATAATATGCCCTTGTTTGAAGTGTAAGAATGTAAATTATATGAACAAAGACATGGTAAACTATCATTTACTTGTTTCTAGGTTCATGAAAAATTGCTTGTGGGCACATGGACATAGAAGAGATAGTGGCATCGCACAAGTACATAATCCGTGCAGCAATACTCGTCGTATGAATGAAATGGTTCATGATATTGCAGGATCGGATTTTGATTGAGAACAAGGCAGAGAGCAACCTATGAATTCTGATGCCAAAACGTTCTTTAAGTTGTTAGACGAGGGTAGCGAGCCGTTGTGGCATGGTTGCACTAAGCACACTGCATTGTCTGCAGTGGCGACATTACTTAACATCAAGTCTGATCACAACATGAGCCATGAGTGTTTTGGTCGCTCTTGAAGGCCATTAAGCGTATGTTGTTGACGGTAAAAAATTGTCCGATAACTACTACTATTGTAAGAAAATGGTGAAGAAGTTGGGTCTTGGATACCAAAAGATCGATGCATGTCTGAACGATTACGTGTTATTTTATAAGAAAAATGAACAGAAGACAAGGTGCACGTTTTGCAGTCATGATCGGTTCAGACCTAGTAAAGAACAATTAACACTAGAGTTTATGTTCAATGAGATTGTTACAAAGAGCTTGGTCGTGCCTTTTATGGGGAGTTGGAGGAAATCATCGAGTTGTCGTACAAGGGTACTTATGGGGGTTATATTAACTTGTTCAAGTGTTGTTGGTTTGATTCTGAAAAAGGGATACATGTCAATCGACATGGAATTGTCAATATTGACCTCCACAGGTCCACACGTCAACACACCATTTGTGTTGCCAACTCAAACAGTGCAAGTATATTACACTCCTAGTCCTGTTAGGAAAAAGGATAGACCGCCTGCAGATTGGCAAGTTGTAATTCATACTCCCCGTGCAATTGTGTCCAAGTAGTAGACGAGGAGTTCTACCAAGAGGAGATGCTTCATAGACCTTCTATAATAAATGTGGAGGACAACAATGAATTAATCCGGTTAGAGGGTGGAGATGAACCTGATGAATTGGATCCCGAGTTAGTACTTCTGCCAGATGACATTGATACCGAGGAGGAAGAATTATTGACTGACACTGACATTCAATCTGAAGAAGATGATGGTTATGAATCTCCAATACATATATAAAATGATTCTGACTCAGACAACGATTTTTATTAAAATGTATGTTTAGTTTGACTTGTATTACATACAATTACATATATACATGTTCTCTATATCCTTGTCATGTTTATGTACTTTTCATTTATAGTTGTTATAGTTAACTATTTCATACAATTACTTGTCATTATTGTCATTTTATTTGTATATGTAATCAAATATAACTCATAATAACATCCTATAATTTTTATTTATAGATGTCTTTTGAAACAACGCAAAGAAAACGCGAAGAAAACGCGGCTTGGGTAGGGGTCCTAATAATGTGTCGAAGGCCCTGGCTAATCCGAATGACTAGATTCCCATACAGATTTATCCTCCTCTGAACAACATGTACATTAAACATCATTTATATATAAACATTTTATATTTTCATTGTTGTCCTTTCTAAATTATTGTTTTAAATAAATCATATAAGCATTTTATATTTTATATGTAACTTGCTTTAAATATTATAATAAAATGACTTATCTTTAATGTAAATTGGTGTATATTATAGTGATTTTAGCGATAACAAAATTGTGAAGTACATTTCACAGTTATGCTTACAGAACTGGCCTACGCCAGTGATTAGGTGGGCGAGTCGCCCACAAGGATGCAAATTGGGCTGAATTTCAGGTATATATATATTTTTAATTCTGATAGATAATATAATTAATAAACTAATATTGTTAGTAGCGTTGGATTATGTTATTATCACCGTTTTAATATTATTATTGTTTTATTTGTAAAAAATGTATAGATGGGACGACGTGCAAGCATCAGTTATTCAGACACTGTTCTGGCAGAAGTGCGCTGTCCGAACCAAAGATAATCTGAACAAGGAAAGACAAAAAGAACTACATAATACAGAGCTCGACCATCCAGGACTGGGTGAGCAGTATATACATGAGCATAGCCCCTGGTGGTGTGCGCAGCCCATGTGGGCTGAGATGTGTGCCCAATGGAGTGCTGAGAGCTGGATCAAGAGACGCAAGATTGCCGCCGCGAATAGATCCTCAGGTGTACTTGAAGGCGAAAAGGCGAAAGACACCTATAAGGGCGACAACATATCATAGTTGCAGCATATTATTGTCAGGGTACGTATTTTGCAAAGTTTTAGTATATCACATGTTTACATATTAATATATGAGCATATTTTGTAGGAGGCATCGTCTCAGGGTCAGCCTATCTATTGGCTGGATGTATACGTCGCCACCCGCGATGGTTTGTCTGAGGCTATCCAGATAGCGGTACTTTTATATGTCTATAAATTTTTATGTCATTTTTAAGCATTTTATATTTATTTTTAACTATTTAATTTCTAACCTGCTGACAGGACACTTACAAGAGCCTACTGAATGAGCGATATCCTGAAGGCATTCCGCGGTCGCCGATTGATCAAGAATTATGGGAGAGGGCGTCGGTTGTGAAGAAGAACTATGTCAAAGGCCAAGGATAACGACGACGACCGACTATTAGTGGCACAGACAGCTATGCTAGTCAATCTACTCAGTCCTCGTGTTATCCGATACCGCACACTCCTACTGACTATGTGAGAACAATATGTCAAGATCGGAATCTTCTTTTCACACTTGGCAGGCATCTGCAGTCTCTGAGTCCTGAGGAGTTAACAGAAGTAGTGACGGGAGCAGAACAACACCAAGATGAGCCCGAGCATGTAATCTTGTCATTGTTTAACTTTATGAACTGCAACTTTATGTACTATTTTGCATGTTTAATTTAACTTTACATTCAATAATACATGTTTTATTCTTTTGTTACAGCCTCATTTGCACAATATTGATCCGTGAAGACATTTGTATTCACTCTTCTTTTGTTAATCAATATTTGAATTAATGTTTTTTACCGACTGAATGTACAGATACATGTTTATATTGTACGTTATGACATTTGTATATAAATTTTACTCGGCCGAAACTTGTTTATATATATGAGCACATTATGAGTCGATGGATTTGTATAGATGTTGGTTTATTTATATATATTGTTGTGTGTTGGGATATAAAGCAGGTAGGGAATTCCACAAAACAAGTATTTTTAAAAAAAAAAATTAAGTATCAACGACCGCTTGTGGTTGCTAATTCATATCAGTGACCGCTGATGGCGCGAGGGTGTTAGCGACCGAGTCGATCGCTAATGGCGGTCGTTGACACGTGGGCCACGTCACCACTGAGACCTGACTCACAGTGACTCAGCTTAGCAACGGAATCAATCGCTATAGGGCAGTCGCTAAAAGTGGTCGCTGGCGACCACACAGTGACCAGATTATCTGCGACCACTATCAGCGACTGTCGGTCGCTGATAGGTATTTGCGACCGAGTGCGATCGCTAATGAGCGGTCGCAGATAAGCCTTTTTTAATGTATTAATCCCTTATTTATAAGCTTATGGGGCTCTTTACCGATAAAATACTCTCATAATTAATGGTTTTACAAGACTTCTTACCACATTTTGATGTTCATAAGACATGCTTACTATGATGAGTTAATTATAAGGCTCTTTCCATTGTGATGTTATTGTTGATGTGTTCATAGAACTCTTTATCAATTATCACCATTAAGCAGTCAATTCGTTGATGGTTGGTGCTAGGCATGCACATAAAGCCAGTGGGTCCAAAGTTTGGCCTGGTTCAGTCTGGACCTGGTCTGAAAAAGTACAGCCTGATCAAAGTCTGACCCAATCAAGACCTGAATGTCTTAAGTACGTTGACTTCTATTTTCACTTTATAACTTAGTCAGGCCTACAAAAGGCTTGGGACTAGCCTGGCCAAAGGCCTAGTACCAGCTTGGCCTGCAGTAGTCAACCAGCCCTGAACCCTAGTCGAGCCCACTCCAGCCTAGTCGAAATCAAAAAAAAGAAGAAAGAAACCGACAAGACTAGCCCAACGCTTAAACCCTAAAAGTCTAGCCCAACGCCTAAACCCTAAAAAAAAGATAAAAAAACAGGACTATGCCTTTCAAATATGTTTCATCTAAACCATCCTGCCACCATCCCAAATTCAAATTAATTTCGCCTCCACCACCAAATTTGCATTGTCGGGATTCAGATTTATTTCTCTTATCCTTTTTCAAATTTGGGATTCTTTTTTATTTTTGTTTATTTTAACAAGACCATGTTAGCCATTTTTCCCTTTGTGGGAGGGTTTGTAATATTATTTTATGGGATAATATTAATTATATATATTAAATTAGGTTAATCAATTGCTCTAATTAAGTGTAACATATGGACTCTAATTAAGTCTAATATGGATTAGCTAGTGTGAGTTATTTAAGTAACCTTTTGGGCTTATAATGAGTAGGCTCATTAAGGTAATATGAATAAAGAACTAGGTGATCTCTTTTGATCCTAAACGCTTAAGGATTTCACAATATTGAGGGTTTGTCATTAAGCCAGCATCTAGGGTATCAAGGGAATAATACCTTGTTCATCTAGAAGATCAATTTCAGTGCGTTCATCATGAATTCCAAATAAGGTACATACAAGTTATTATTTTTTATATGTTGTAGGTATTTTTCTCCATTCTATGTCTACGAATAAAATTAATTATTCCAGATGAATTCTTATAATTGATATCAAAGCCATCGTAGATTAGGTTCAGAATCTAATAAAGTGACGTATAGAAAATTTGTAAGAAATCAATATATTTCTTCTTATCATATTATTATATGTTAAGCGGAGAGCATATATTTACGGAATTAAAATTATAATTATGTGATTTTGTCGGCCCGTGCTGCTTCCGATTACATACTATTCATTAGTTGACTGGTGTTTCAATTAATGAATATGTGCTTACGGATATATGTATAATTATTTTCAAGCGGGTGCATGTGAATTTATTTTGATACCGTCCGTCAATTATCAAACAAGCATGCTTCAATTTTGGTTGTATATGGCTTTGCGTGCAGTAGCACGGCACTTAATTAACATGATATGAATTTAAATTATAGTATACCTCGTTTTGCGTGTGACCTTGCCTACCAAACCTATTCACACCATCTTTCTGTTTGGGAAACAATTATGTTCAAATCGAATATTGTTCAAACAGAGCATGAATATGAATATTCTCATACATGCATGCATGTATAGACGTCCAGTACGATTGGTGTTAAATTGGATTAAAAAGGTTCATGTATGTTAAAGCATATCATTCGGGTTATTCATGCGAAAATCTGTTACAGCATGCATGCATGCATTTATTTTATGGCCAAATTGTATGCTAATTTGCCACATATATCTTTTTATGATATACTAAAATGGTTGCTAGTTATGTATAATATTTGTCGTCGTAAGTTGGATTAGTTGCTTAAAATTATAGTGATTGATATAATGACTCCCATGTTTAAGATATATTTATATGCATAACTAAAGATGCAACTATTATTTTAGATGCAACTAGTATTTTAGATACAAACTTATATGGTCATGTACATATAAGCGGCATCTGTGGGTTATTTTACTATGTATTGAGCATATATAATATTCTAAAATTATGATGGCATAATTTGAGTATAGATCGTAAATATGATATTATATTTGCAATTAAAGTTTTATGCACAATTTAATGTATATATTATCATAAGGACTTGATAGTGTTTTATATACATTATAATTGTTGCAAGTATAAGTATTTATTTAATTACAAATAAAGTTTTGTTATAGTTTTCGTGCGATCAATAAATAAAATAATTGATAGTTTATGTATCATGAGAAAGCGATCGTTTTAGATGTAATCACAACATCCTAAGACTTACAGAAATCACATAAGTTTGATTTTATTCTCATGATATGATTGTGATTAAATTAAAATGAATTTAATCACATAAAAGTTTGATGTGAAAGTGATATAAGGTATATTCCGATATGGCGGTATGAGAATTTAGGGTTTGATTGAGATGTAGTCGCCAAAGTGACCTTCTTATCTAGATTTTAATTTAGGTCTCATGCGATAGTGGGATGTCTCTTATTTTAGTGCATGATCATTTGTCCAAAGGTGATGGTTATGAACTAAAATTGAGAAGGTCACATATATAACATATGCTTGGGGAGTGATTAATTGGAATAATTTATACACCCAAAGGTGGTAAATTGTGAATATTAGAATATACCCTCATGACTGTTATTATGTAAGAGGTTTTGCAACTGCATGCTAAGCATTATGTCCAAAGGTGATTGCTTGGTGATGTTTGTGAAATCTCAGTGGTTTGATTACTTTCATTAAGTAAGTAGAAATTATAATAATTTTATTATAATTTCTTATAGTCACCTTTTTCATCAACAACATTATGGTAATTATAGAGGTTCAAAATTGCGTCAATTTAAAGAATTTAGAACTAAGGTTTATAATATTACAGAATAGATGATTACCGTCATCAAAAAGTTTTATGTCTCATTAAATGCAGAATAAGGACACTTTTGTGAACTCTAATTATAATGATTGATTAATATCGTGAAAGTTAGGGACTCTTATAAGGATGATAAATTATTGTCAAGTCTTAAAGTTTTGTTCTACAGGTTTTGACATTAAAGTCACAAGAAAGATATTGCGTCTAAAAATCATACTACTCAAGTTGCTCAAAAGACATTAATAAAGAGTTTAACTAATCTTATAGTTAGTTATTTAAAAAAAAAGCTTAATTTTAAGTAAAGTGATTTTTTTCTCCTTTTACAAGAGGATAACAAGAAATGGACTGTCTAAAGTATTAAACTTAATTAGCCGAACGTGTAGCATCAAGTATTGATTCTTTGGTTCTTTTCTTCATGAATCTAATCTATCAAAGGCACAATTTAGTTCCTTGTGTTTAGATAGTGGTGTGCGGCATGTCAAATTGCTTTTACCATACAAAGATTCATAAAATAGTGGAAACCAAATGAAGAAAGAATTAAAAGCTCACGATTGAAATTAATAAAAATGCAATAGTTGAATTTTTGGAAGATTTTTGTTTAATTCAAGATCCTGGTATTGAATTAATGTTAAGTAAAACACTTTAAGTATCGCCTTTTTGGCAAAATTTAAATTCAGTTTTCATTTTAGACAAAGTTTATTTATTTTTTATTTTTTATATTGTTTTTTGCTAAATGACAAAGTTTATTTTACATTTGAAGTAAAAGAATTTAATGGTACTATTTCTTTTAATTCAAATGTGATATGCGGTTGCACTTTGTCATATGGTTTGTGTATAGTGTTTTTTAGCTCCCACATATATTTATGCTTGTTGGATTGTATTTTAAATACTATTACCTAGAGAACAGTTGTACATATTGCGACATAAAGTTTTGGTCATGTTTCTAGATAAAGACCGAAAAGGTTGATAAAGTTTGATATTCTTGTTCACTCTTGGCTTCAGTAATCTAGAGATATATATGTGGACTGTTGTAAGATATTTGAAATTACCAAGATAAGGAAGAAATTAATAGTCCATTGGATTGGTGCACTAGATTAAATCCATAAGGACACTAATAATCCTTGTTTAGCCACCCTATAAGAAGATTATTATTTTCTTACTTTCATTGACCATTATTTTCACTATGAATATTTGTTCTTATTTAAAGAAAAAGTTTAAGAACAAATGGGGTAAGTCATTACAATATTAAGATTATAAGGGTGGTGGGTATTAAGGCAGACAAGGTAATGCTGGATAGCTTAAAGGCTAGTTTGTCAAATACTTAAAAATTTTAGGAATATAAGATAATTTATTACAATTAAGTGTCTTGAGCAAATTAAGTCATCGAAAGGTGTAAAATTACTCTCGTGGAGATACTAAAGAGTATGGTAAGTAGGACATATTTACTATTTTTATTAAAAGTGAAACCTTGACAATAATTTATGGCATTCCGAAGAGAGTTTTAGTCAAGCTGTCTTCTTATTCTCTTTTGAGTTGGGGATCAAAAGAAAACGTAATATTAATCATTTAAAATTTTAAGTTGTCCTATAAATGTAAAGTTGTATAGTCTAATTTTATAAGATAAACTATAGATTTACCTTGTTGCTTACCAAAATCATTAGGAGGGTTACACGTTACTAAGGGATGCACCAGAATTGTGGAATTGTAGACAACAAAGTTACTGGAACTTAATGTAACCAAACAGGGTAGTTGTTCTCACACCGTTCAAGATAGTTACGAGTCTTGGATGACTGTGATATTTTTTATCATTTATCTTTTTCTATATAGATGAATTCAACAGGAAAAAAAAATCAGTCATAATTGAAGACTATAAGGTCTATCTAAGAGAGAACAATTACAATACAGGTTGCGTGTTAGCTCCAATAATTTGTTCAGATGTTGTTTCTAGTACTTATTGAGATTTGTTGTAATATGTAATAAGAGAGTTAATGAGACATTACAACGACTGAAAATTTATTGAAATATTTAAGCTTTTAGTGGATGATTGTAATGATCATGTGGTTTAGACCCATATGGGCTATATATAATCTCAAGCAAGTTCTCAAATAGTGGTGCTTTAGACTTCATTATACAGTAACTTTATTTAATTTTAAATGAAATTTAGCAAATCAGTGTATATATCACAAGGTCAGTGAGAGAATATTTATTATTCCACAAGGTCAATGGGAGCAAATATATTATTTATTTGACATAAATGACCTTAATGATATATTTATCTTTTCTCATTAACATCCATATAGTTCATTCACATTATTTATTGGGTTATTTCCGTAAGACATATAGTGATTGTGTTTTATTTAAGATTTAATAAACATAGATTGCAAACTTGAGAATGTTTTGATTCTCAAAGTGATAACTGAATATAAAAAATTGTCTTAAAACAATGTCAAGGAGAAGTCATAAGGAAAGTATCATATGCTAATTCAGTGGGAACATTTAATATGCTCAAGTGTCTACTAGGATAGACATTGCTTTTGCAGTAAGTCTTCTTGGCAAGTTCAGCTGAACCCTAATTACGATCATAGGGTATTGGCAAGAAGATTTTAAGGTACTTAAGTACGACAAGAGATTACATGCTGATATACATGCAAGTTGAGTACTTGCAGCTATTACAATTTTTACTTTACTATTAATAAGGATGAACTAAAGTCCACATCAAGTTCATTTTTTTGGTACAATTGGAACAATTTATTTGAAAAGTCATAAATAAATTTATAGTATTCTGTGAAGTAAAACTACTAAGGTTATTTGACTTAGGAACCTCATTAAAGATTTTTTTTTTGTTGTTTGATGATTTTGTGTTTAGGCTCATCTAGTTGTACTGTGATAATTATTTTGTTGTAAGTTTTGTAAACAATTTTAAAGTATCACAGTAGCCAAACATGTAAAGATAAATAATTTGACCATTAAGAAAAATGTCAGCATATGTGATTTTACAATAGAGCATAGTTGTATAGATGATATGGTTGCTAACTCCTAAACTAAAATTTTTCGCCTTGTATCATTAAGTAGATATGTTGCTAGCATGGGCGTAAATACATCATGTGATGAGTTTGTTCAGTGGGAGTTATACAGTTCGCTCTAATAAAGTTTTTTTATCTGTAATGATTTCTTTCGGTAATATAAAAGATTATAATGACTGTCTTTTGCGTGCAATTAAAAACAATAAATTATAGTTTTTGCTAATTGTTATATTTAACACGTGGGTGTTATATATGTTTACATGTTATTATATAAAGTATCATGGTATGTGTCAACCTTGAATAAAGTTGGGCATTCAATTTAGCCTTTCAGGTATGTCTTGTGATACATAAGTATATTTTGTGATAATAAAGTTAAGACATACGAGATTCGTTGGAATCATAAAGTGATGACTGACGACAAGATAACCAATGAGGGTTCAATTTGGGTGTTATCGAGTCACCACACTGCCATATTAAATTCATGTTAGTAGAATTAAGGACCTTTGTGACCATAGTTGGCTCGATGTTGATTAAAAGATGCAGTTACCTCCATGATTCAGGGTTTCAAGTTGTATGGGATCATTTTGACTTTTAGAGTAGTTATTAGACCAATGATTTTATCAAAAGCGCGCATAAAGTTTTAAAATTTCTGATTAGCCTGTGAGTTATATAATATTATTTTATGGGATAATATTAATTGTATATATTAAACTAGGCTAATCAATTGGTCTAGTTAAGTGTAACGTATGGACTCTAATTAAGTCTAATATGGGCTGACTAGTATGAATTATTTAAGTCTTTTGGACTTGTGATGAGTAGGCTCATTAGGGTTTACTAATTAAGTTTAATATGAATAAAAAACTAGGTCACCTCCTTTAATTTTACACGCTTAAGAATTTTATAATATTGAGGGTTTCTAATCAAGCCAACATTTAGGGCATCAAGGGAGTAGTACCTTGTTCATCTAGAAGATCAATTTCGTTGTGTTTATCATAGATTCCAAATAAGATACATATAAGTTATTATTTTCTATATATTGTAGGTGTTCTTTTCCTATATATGTTTACGGATAGAATTAATTATTTCAGATTGATTTTTACGGGGTTTTCTTTTCTTCCTTGGCAGTGGCGGACCTGTTAAGGGGCAGTATAGACAGTTGTCCCTGCTGGATTTTTTTATTTTTTTATGGGTATAAGGGTAAGGGCAGGTATATAAATTAATAAATTCAAGGGGGCATATTAATGGAAGGGTAGGGGCAAAAAAACATATATACATAGGTACTAAGCTTCCTAAAAGGCATAGTGATAACTTATAATTATATTTTGTTACACATTTATTTGTATACCTAGTTATAAATGTATATACATAGGTACCAATCTCTCATCTTTTATCGTTTTAATAATGTTTCTCATTTAATTAAGGCATTGATATTTGTATGCACAAGTAAAATTTTATATTTTCACAAGTTTCTTCTCACATAAGTGAAGCACATTTACTATTCATGTGAGCCAAAGATCTTGTGGAACTATAACTTTTACTTGTGGAATTGCTTCTTAATTTTTTTGCCAGTTTAATCTTTTGTCATATTCTTTTCATTCAAATATTTTATGTTAAGTTTTTGTGTGTTTTTTTTCTTTGGCGGGCTGAAGTTTACAAGACCAACCTTGCGTTGAAGAAAATTATGACAATAGAGAGAGGACTTAACATGACAAAGCTATAAAGTTTTTATAGCTTATTTTTCTTACCTCTTTACTTGTATTAATGATTAAATATTTTAGGTACTATGACCTTCGGGGCACTTGAATTTGTTTTGATTATAAGCCTTGTATATGTTTTGTTACTTGATTATTACATATTTAGTTATGGATTATACAATTGGTTATTTATATAATATAATGTTTTATTTGATGTTGATTATAAATTAATAAATAATTTTAAAAATATTTTTAATTTGCAATGATTTGATTATTTAATAGCAGCATTGTTGAAGAAATTTCTTCTCAGTAAATTAAAAAAAAATCACAATATGTAATTAGTGAAGGAAATTTAATCTTTCTAAAGTAAGTATGTTCTTCACAAGTTGTTATTTATGAAAGAGAAATTTTTACTAGTTATTTCAAAATGTTAATTGTGAGGAAATCATCTCTTCGCCAAACAAAAATAATCTTTTACAATATATAATTTGTGAAGAACATATTCTTCACAATATATCCTTCACAAAAAATATTTAGTCACTAACGTAGCAAATGATACTTTTAGCGATGAACTCTAATGCTAAAAATTATGCGAAGGAAAGTTTTCTTCACAATAAATCTCTTGTGAGTAATATACTATTTCTTGTGAATGATTTGTCCTTCATTGTCGCCCCTTTTTCTTATAGTGAAAATACGCCTCTGCTGGGAAACATTCCTAGATCCGCCCCTGTTTCTTGGTAGAGTTTTGTATCTCTATTTATGAGTTAGTTTGAGTCGGTGGGTGTGTTCTATTTTGTTTCGAAAGTTTGTATTGAATTATATTTTAAAACAAAGTACTACCCCACAATTATATTATATATTTTTTAATTGAACGAATTGAATTATTTTTTTTATTATTAAATATTTTTTCACAGGGTTTTTAATAAAACAATCAAAAATAAAATGTACATAGTCAGTAATTTGCACAAAATATAAAAAGTGTCCACCTTTTTTATTGCCAACAGGGTCGACCCTGAGTTTTTAAGGGTTTAAAACGACAATAAAATTTTGAGACATTTACATTTAGTAGTACATTTTTAGAAATAATTACAATAATGGTGCATAGATAAAATAATTACAAAAATAATACATTTTTCCATATTTATTTACAATATTAGTGCAATTAGGATTTCTTAATTTAGGGGATAATATCACTTTCTCTCTCCTCCATTCTATCCCTTTAATTTAGTTTCCATATCAATTTTTTTAATTGGTTCCAAATTTCAAATTTTAAATTTCAAAATTTCAAATTCCTTTGTTCACTTGATGATGCGCCACTTTTTCCGCATTTGGCGTGGATATGGAGTAATAGTGGGGAGTGAATATGGAGTATCACTATATATATATATATATATATATATATATATATATATATACTCTATATTAATTAATTAATTAATGTTATATAAATATATATATATATATATACTATACACATGTATATATAAATTAATTAATGTTTTACCTAAATTACTTTTTAAAAATAAAATTATTTTTGAATATGGTGCACTTGGTAACAAAACTTTTATTCAAAAGTAATCATTTTAGTTTTTGTGGGTAAAAAAAACTATTTTGAATATGTTGCAGTTACTTATAAATAACCTTTTCTAAATAAAATTATTTTCAATATGGTGCAGTTGGTAGCAAAACCTTTATACAAAAGTAACCATTTTAGTTTTTGTGGGTAACCAAAAAAAACTATTTTAAATATGGTTTTATTGGTTACCAATTTTTTTTCGTACTGCAGTTGGTAGCCAAACCTTCATACAAAGGTAACCAATTCAATTTTATTGGGTTACAAATTAATGATAAAAAATCTATTATAGATTTTTTTTTCCGTAGTGTTGTTGGTAACCAAACCTTCATACAAAGGTAACCAATTCAGTTTTATTGGGTTACCAATTAATTATAAAAATCTATTATATTTTTTTTTCATACTGTAGTTGGTAGCCAAACATTCACACAAAGGTAACCAACTCAGTTTTATTAGGTTACCAATTAATGATAAAAAAATTTATAATAGAATTTTTTTTTTGTAGTACTGTTGGTAACCAAACATTCATATAAAGGTAACCAATTCAGTTTTATTGGGTTACCAATTAATTATAAAAAATCTATTATAATTTTTTTTTCATACTGCATTTGGTAGCTAAACATTCATACAAAGGTAACCAATTCAGTTTTATTGGGTTACCAATTAATTATAACAAATCTATTATAGAATTTTTTTTATAGTACAGTTGGTAACCAAACCTTCATACAAAGGTAACCAAATCAGTTTTATTGGGTTACCAATTAATTATAAAAAATATATTATAATTTTTTTGAAGAGCATTGCTTTGTTCAAAAATAGTTTTGCGACTTTGTTGGACTAGAAATTAGTTTCTACACAAATGGGAGTGCTATATTAATAAAAGAAGTGGTTATGCTATGCATGCACTTTGGTCCAAAATGTGCTTGAAAACAACACACAAACACGTACTCTTCCCCCTGTTGTTGTTTGTGTATTTTTATGATTTCTTATAGATGCGAACAGATGAAATCGATGATTGGACAATGGATGATGGATTACTGCCTACAAAGCCAATAGCAGTGTAAAAAGAAAGAACAAATTAAGCTTGAAATTTATTTCTCTCTAAACATTCTGAGGCGCATATATCTATCTATATCTATACATTACATTACATTAGTAGACTCCTATTCGAGTAAGATTAAGCGTTGCCATGATCACAAGTAAGATTAGACTCCTATCTTCCGTTGGACCGAATCGGAAATCAACCCCAAGCACCATGATTACAGAGAGAAGGATG
Source organism: Aralia elata (assembly GCA_034770075.1). Lineage (NCBI taxonomy): Eukaryota > Viridiplantae > Streptophyta > Magnoliopsida > Apiales > Araliaceae > Aralia > Aralia elata. Next base: position 1,457,351 of record CM068380.1, on the reverse strand, counting down.
CCGGAAATAATGGTGAGAGAAAGTAGAGAAAGAAGGAAGATGCCAGAAATAAATAGTGGGTGCCATTAAATAGAGAGAGTAAATAGGGTGGTTATAGTTCTCCTTGATTTAAGGGATAATGATTTAATGGGTTTATTCTTGTTGCACTCTTTTTGTAATTATTTTGTTAGTACATGTAATTATTTTGTTAGTGCACTATTCTTGTAATTTTTTACTAATTGTTGTATATTTCTGTAAAGAACCCTAAAATTTTTTGATCCTATTCATTGGATAAATTTTTTGTGGGCCTTTAAATTTAAACTGATGTGGACTAGGCTCTTTTGTTTGGGTATATATATACATAACACAAATATCTCTTGGGGACCTTAAAAAGTTGTCAATTTTAGTGAGCCTAAAGTTCGGACATCTTAAACTTTAGCCCAGGGCCGGTGCTGATTGCCAAATATTCGTGTATTCTCGCGTGCCCTCTTAAATATGTTAGATTGGAAAGGTTGGTAATACAAATGATTGCTTAATTTTGGGAAAGATTACATGAGCAAAGGGGCTCCCAACCTTTACTGGCACAAACCTTATACTAGCTGAGTTCAGCATGGGATAATAAGAATATTTGATTATAATATGCATAGGCTGAGCTATTAGTGCAAGAACCAATTATATTTGGAAGTATTTTTGGTATATGAAAAGACCTGATATTTAATATGGGAGTCTTTATGGTTATAGCTTATAAGAGTGGGTCATATATATTGGTCCCCGCTCTACACATCACATCTGTGTGTAAATTATGTGAAATAAAATATAAAATTTATAAAATTTAAAGGAGTAAATAGAAATATATAAAAAATTAATATTAAAAAAGACAAAATAGTAATATATTTAAAATTATAAGGGTGAAAGAGTAAAAAAAAAATGTAACCCAATTATACCAAATTTATGAAGGAAGCCTCCATGCAGACTTTAGAAGCGTTAGCTATGAGCACTATTCCAACAAACTAATATGTGACCGTCTATTGTATGATCTGAAGGATGAGATTGAATAAGACTTGAACCTGACCGTTAGTAGAACCTGCGGCCAGAATACAGGGAAATAAAAAAGAGATGAATGTGGCCGCAGGCCGAACCAATAGTCAATATTGGAGTATCTTAAACATATTACTCCTCTGTTCTATTCTCAGCGTAA